>JAFMOB010000187.1:0-554872 GCA_018985215.1 Larimichthys polyactis
TCTTTTAGATACGATGGTGCCTGACCATGAAGAGCTTTGTAAGTAAGGAGAATAATTTTAAATTCTATTCTAGATTTAATAGGCAGCCAATGCAAGGAAGCCAAAATGGGAGAGATGTGATCTCTGATCTTGGTTCCTGTCAGAACACGTGCAGCAGCATTCTGAATTAACTGTAAAGTCCTAAGAGACTTATTAGAGCAGCCTGATAACAAAGAGTTACAATAGTCCAGCCTTGAAGTAACAAATGCGTGGACTAATTTTTCTGCATCCGCCTGAGAGACAATGCGTCTGATTTTAGCTATGTTACGTAAGTGGAAGAATGCAGTCCTCGAAATTTGTTTTATGTGGACGTTAAAGGACAAATCCTGATCAAAAACAACTCCAAGATTCTTTACAGTGGAGCTGGAGGCCAGGGTGATCCCATCTAAAGTAACTAAGTCTCTAGAAAGAGAGTTTCTGAGGTGTTTGGGTCCAATTACAAGAACTTCAGTTTTGTCTGAATTTAACATCAATCCATTACAGTGATGGAAAAACATGAAATCTGACTGCAGCTCTGCTTGGGCTACATACTGATGTATAAACATATTTTCACCGTCCTTTGACGGCAGCCAACCCTATTTCACAGGATATACGGTACAATGACAGAAAGGTCAGGGATTTAAAGCAATGCGGCGCCGGATCCAGAATTTATCAATTTCACTCAGGTGTCAAGTGTCAATCACTGCTGCAGACTTCCCCTCTGTGTCCTTCATTGACTGCATTTTAAATCTACATCACTCACAGAAAAAATCCACTCCCACTATGTTTTCATGCATGCAGTCCATCCCTGCAGACACTGACACTTGCATGTTGTTGCGGAAATTCGATAAAGACTGAGACTACGATCAGTATTAATGTGAACTTTATTCTTGGCCAAGGAGAGACAACAGTACGAGTACAAGAGTTGCAAAGTTCTCTCTGCTGCTAATACATTCAACTGCTCCTCTTGTAGACATTTCTCCCCCTCCCTCTCCTCTGAGGTCATCAAAGGAGAGACCCTAAGTGCATCAGGGGTTACCCTCGTAAATATCTGCTTTACTCCTCCTTCTACACCGTGGCTGGTACGAACATCTCAGGGACAGAGAGAAATGCCAGGACACAAACATATATCAAACCATCAGGAAGCAGTCTCCTAAGTAGGACAAAGTTCATACAAAGTTAAACACAGAAATATAAATGTAGACTACAGGTTACAAAGAATTTTTCCACTACAATGTTCATTTGTACTGCAAACAGGCTGAAATAATCTCAGCCCGCTGGCAGGTTTAAAGAAGACACGATTTTTAACAAACATGCATACAAACAAACAAGTTGCAGAGATGATTTACTTCCTCTTGATCTGGAAGTGATGCTGAGTTCATGTTGTTAATTTGATCTTAATGAAGTGTTTCCCTTCCCCTCCTGCCTTGTTCTTTCTTTCAGTGTTTCAAATTGCTGCACTGATGAGCAATGTGCATGTTACACTTAATGACAGTAATAAATTGGGTGTTTGTTTATGCTTGACAAAGGACCTAAAGAGACAATTCACAGTCCCTCATCTGACCCCCACATCCACCTCTGTAATCTCCCTCTTAATGATTGTTGTATTGCACAACATATGCAAACACACATCCGGCCCAGGCCTTTGGGATTAAAGTCCTGTACAAGAAGCACTTCAGAACACTGTGTGATAATCAATTTGATGTTGCATAAAGGTCATTGCATCCTCTTTTAAAGAAATGGAGAACTCTGATTAATGTTTCATACATTCATTGATTCTCAGTGACCTTTACACGGGAGAGGGGGTCAATTACCTTTCACAAAAAAACAGGAATGAAAGTGTTCCCTTTGCTGTGTTCTTTCAACTGCCATATTCATCATAGTTATCAAGACTGGAATGCAGAAGGCACAGTGAAGGAGGGTATTGTTGCATCCACGCGCATTGATTTGTTTACTTGCAGCTCATACTTGGATAACTAGATGGGCCAGAAAGAATCAGGACAGAGTTCATGCTGCAGTCTAAATATGATGAAGGCTGAAGCAAAACATGAATGAAGACAACAGAGGTGATGCAGCACAACAGCATCACTGATGTGTCTGGTCTGGCATATAAAACAGCAGGTAACCACATGTTCAGAAATATATTGTGAATTTGTGCGATTCTGTGTGTTTCAGAGTAATTTCCACAGAACTAATTTTGTATATTAGTAGAATAAGCATTTGTTATGTTTTACTCAGAACTCACTTTAGCAATTCAGCATTTTATAACAAAAATACTAGGTCAAACCAGATGTCAGAATGTGCCCCCCCATTCACACACACACACACACACACACACACACACACACACACACACACACACACACACACACACACAGAAGGTTCCTGGTTTGAACCTTGGCTGGGGCCTTTCTGTGTGGAGTTTGGAAGTGCTCTTCCTGGCTTACTCTCACAGTCCAAAAACATGCACTTAATAGGTTAGTTGATGACTCTAAATGAACTGTATGTGTGCCCTGTGATGAACCGGCGAAATGTTCAGGGTGTACCCCTCTTCTTGCCCAAAGTCAGCTGGGATAGGCTCCAGCCACCCATGACCCTGATGAGGATAAGCGGTGACAGAATTGACTTAAGAACTGAATTGACTTTATGTTGGTCTATACTGGAAATGTTGCTATATGTTTACTGTCTAACTTTCCTTTTTCAAACTAAAATTAATTGTACTATACTAATAAAATGTCTTAACTTAAAGCACTACACTCAGTCATAAAGTTGTGGTTAGATTGACCAAAACAACTTTTCATGCATGCATTTGACTCATGGTGTGTTTCTGCAGTGTGTTTTTAGTTAGCCACCAGCAGGCACTGAATGTAGCAATACAGATGTTTACTGCTGCTAGCAAACAAAGCTGCATGTTTGAGCTGCAGTTCAGACTCCAGATTTTGCCCTTATCCTCATCTGTGCATTGAAGATCTACAGTTCTACAGCTTTGGATCAGTGGATGCATCTTTGTTCAGACATTGTGTGCTGCCAAGGAGCTATCTGAACTAACAGCAGTTAGGGTGTCAATGTTTGCTCATGTTTCTATCACTTTGGTCCAGTGCAAGTTATCCCAACATGTAGAAGCCAGATTGCCCTCACTCAGATTTGTGTATATATTATATTATATGAGCTTTAAAGGATAAAAGAGTATTTTCTTAGCACCTCCCTCAAACTTCACATTAAACAGTTAGGACAAGTCTGCTGGTATTGCACAGTATATTTGTGTTATTGGATGTATGAATCAAAGTGATTAATTTTTTAATTAACATGTACTCGGCTGTCATGGCGATGGCGACAGCGGCGGAATCTGCAAAATAGTAGTATTCTTCCTGCTACTCTTGGGTCTGTTCGTTCAGAACAGCCTCTCACTAACATCTTTCACCCGGGAGGAGCTGTTGGATATTAATTTACACCACCGGGTCACCATTACGACCACCTTCCGACTCGTGCCAGAAATCATCAGATCATCGGAGTCTCGGCTTACCGTCCTGCCGGGCGGAAGTCGACCTAGGCGGGGTCGAGATCGTAAACATAGACGGGGGAAGCGCGGAGGAAGAAGAGCGAGGCTAAAGTCAACACCACACCGGCTCTCCTTACCCAGCATTTTCCTCGCTAATGTGCGGTCCTTGGTGAACAAAATGGATGATATAAGACTTCGTATCACCAACAGTAAGAGACTTTTGGACTGTAACATCTTTATTTTCACCGAAACATGGCTGAACAGCGGCGTACCCGACGATGCTATCGAGCTAGCCGGGCACTACACACTCCGTGCAGACAGATCAGCTGATGATTCCGGTAAGACCAGAGGCGGAGGTCTGTGCATCTTTATTAACAAGGCTTGGTGTACGGACTCTGTTATCATCGGAAAGCACTGTTCAGCTAACCTTGAATTCATCATGGTTAGATGCAGACTGTTCTATCTGCCCCGGGAGTTCACATCCACCATTGTTACTGCAGCCTATATTCCACCGGATCTTAATGCAAAGCTGGCCATGAAAGACCTGTACTCAGCCATTAGCAATCAACAGACTGCTCACCCGGAGGCTGCATTTATAGTTGCAGGTGATTTTAATCACTCCATCAACACTAAATTCCATCAACACGTTCACTGCAACACAAGAGGAAACAAAACTCTGGATCATATTTACACAAACATAGCCGGAGCCTACACCGCGACCCCCCTCCCCCACCTGGGACAGTCAGACCATGTTTCTCTGTTCCTCATCCCCTTGTACTCACCACTCATCCAACATGAGAAGCCATCAACAAAGACCATCAAGGTGTGGCCTGCAGGAGTCGACGCTGCACTCCAGAACAGATTCCAACACACTGACTGGAGTGTGTTTGCTTCTCAGGCTACCTGTGGCTCTCATACAGACATTGATACCTTCACCTCCTCTGTACTGGACTATATCAACACCACCACTGACAGTGTCACGACACAGAAACGGATCACCAAGTACCCAAATCAAAAGCCGTGGATGAACAGGGAGGTGCGGCTCCTGCTGAAGGCTCGCAACACCGTCTTCAGATCTAGTGACGAACAGGCCTACAGTTTATCCAGGGCTGACTTGAAGAGGGCCATCAAAAAGGCCAAGCACTGCTACAAGCAGAGGGTTAAGGAACACTTCAACAACTCCGACCCCCGGCGCATGTGGCAGGGTATTCGGGTCATCAGCAACTTCAAATCAAACAGCTTCACCCCGCCATCCACAGACATCTCCTTCCTGAACGAGCTGAATGACTTCTATCCTTTTCGACAGGAACAACAAAGAGACTACAACCATTATGACACCATCTGCAAACCACCAACCCCTAACACTCACCCTATCAGACATCCTCACCGCACTGAGCCGGATCAACGTGCGCAAGGCTGCTGGCCCAGACGGCATCCCTGGCCGCGTGTTCAGAGCATGCGCTGAGCAGCTCGCAGGAGTTTTTACGGACATTTTCAACCTGTCCCTTGCTCAAGCAGCTGTGCCGGCATGCTTCAAATCCACCTCCATCGTACCGGTGCCGAGGAACTCCAGCCCGAAGTGCCTGAATGACTATCACCCCGTAGCACTCACACCCATTGCTATGAAGTGCTTCGAGCGACTGGTCCTGGCACACCTAAAAACCAACCTTCCACCCACACTGGACCCTGACCAGTTTGCCTACCGCAGCAATAGGAGCATAGACGATGCTGTTTCCTCAGCGCTGCACTCTGTGCTCACACACCTGGACAACAACAACACATACGCGCATATGCTGTTTGTTGACTTCAGCTCTGCATTTAACACCGTCATCCCCTCCAAGCTGATCACCAAACTTGGAGAGCTGGGCATCAACACCTCCCTCTGCCACTGGATTATGGACTTTCTGACCAACAGACCACAGCATGTTAGGTCAGCCCACTCCTGCTCCACCACCATCACACTCAACACAGGTGTACCACAGGGTTGTGTGCTCAGCCCATTCCTCTGCTCCCTCTTCACCCATGACTGCAAGCCGGTGTATGGATCCAACTCCATCATTAAGTTTGCTGATGATACCACGGTGATTGGCCTCATCACCAACAACGACAGCCTACAGGGAGGAAGTACAGCACCTGGCCATGTGGTGCACTGACAATAACCTGCTTCTTAACGCCACAAAGACCAAGGAGCTTATCATGGACTTCAGGAGGAAGAGGGGAGGCACGCACGACCCCATTCACATCAACGGGAGGGCCGTTGAGCGTGTCTCCAGCTACAAGTTCCTGGAGACCCACATCTCAGAGGACCTGTCCTGGACCACCAACACCTCCGGCCTGGTCAGGAAAGCTCACCAGCGTCTCTTTTTCTTGAGAGCACTGAGAAAACACCACCTGTCCTCAGCTGTCATGGTGAACTTCTACTGCTGTGCGATAGAGTGCATCCTGACCAACTGTGTTACAGTGTGGTCTGGGAACTGCACAGTTGCAGAGCGCAAGGCACTGCAGCGGGTGGTGAAAACTGCCCAACGCATCACAGGAACTCGTCTCCCAACCATCGAGAACATCCAAAGGAAGCGCTGTCTGCGAAGAGCTCACAGCATCCAGAAGGACCCCTCCCGCCCCACCCATAAACAGTTTGCCCTCTTGCCTTCCGGAAGGCGCCTCAGGAGCCTCCGGTCTAAGACCAGTAGACTGAGGAACAGCTTCTTCCCCAGAGCTGTGTCTCTATTGAACTCCACCCCACACTAACCCCTGCCCTCCTATATTTGCACTGCTGTCTGTATTTTGCACTGTACCACTATCTGTACCATTTGCAAATACTGTAAAAATCTGTACAATACACCTGCACATTCTGTACAATACATCTGTATACTTGTTGCACTTGGTATACTTGTTGCACCATTTTGCACTACCTGAACATAACAACACTGTATATACTGTAAAAATTCGTACATCACATATATATACATATTACTGTTAATACTCTGCATATACTCACTTTATATTCTACTGCTTGTTTGCACTTCTGGTTAGCATTTCGTTACCCTATACTTGTACGTGTGTGATGACAATAAAGTTGAATCTAATCTAATCTAAAACCCTGATATATCTTATTATTTGACATAGTGTATCAATGAGCCACAACGCAATGGGTGATGTGTTCCTCTATAATCATGAGTCACTATGCAGGTCAACATGGTTGTGTTAAATGCCCTTCAGTGGTAACACAGATGTATGTATCTTGGTCCTCTTTATTACTAATATTTTGTAGTACTAATGTTTGTGACTGTGGCTTGATTGTGCACCATTATTATTAATTAAAAGTCAGTCATTGTAATTGTACAGTATGTTTGTGCTGATTTGTCTTGTACACGTGACATCCATTGCACGTCTGTCCGTCCTAGGAGAGGGATCCCTCCTCTGTGGCTCTTCCTGAGGTTTCTTCCACCTTTTTTCCTCACTTGAACCGAGGGTCTAAGGACAAAGGGGGTCACTCCCTGTACAGATTGTAAAGCCCTCAGAGGCAAATGTACTTTGTGTCTTTGGGCTATAGAAAATAAAATTTGATTTGAAAATGTTTGTATTCAAGTCACTCACCTCCTTTGTTTCTCGTCTCTAGTGTGTCAAATTTTATTTCTATAGCCTAAAGTCACAAAGTACATTTGCCTCGGAGGGCTTTACAATCTGTACAGGGAGTGTCACCTTCTGTTCTTAGATCCTTGGCAGTCTAATCCTATGGCAGCATAACTAAGGGATGAGCCAGCCATAGCTATAAGCTTTATCAAAGAGTAAAGTCTTAAGTCTACTCTTAAAGATGTTGACCGTGTCTGCTGTTCAACAGAAGAGGAGCCTGATAGCTGAAAGCTCTGGCTCCCAATCTACTTTTGGAAACTATAGAAACCACAAAGAACCTAGCGTTCTAGAAGCCTAGTGTTCTAGAGGGGTAGTAAGGTATTATGAGCTCTTTTAGATATGATGGTGCCTGACCATGAAGAGCTTTGTATGTAAGGAGAAGAAGTTTAAATTCTGTTCTAGATTTAATAGGTAGCCAATGCAAGAAAGCCAAAATGGGAGAGATGTGATCTCTGATCTTGGTTCCTGTCAGAACATCCAATTTAATATGTATAAATGTCTAAAAAATAATCTGAGCCCTTTAAGAGGCTCCAGGGCTTTTTATGTGAAACATCTGTATTTGGAGTTTCATTGTTGGAAGTGATTGTTATTTAACTGAGTGGGAACAATATTGGTGTTAAAAAGAGAAGTCAGACTGAGTGGTTGTATAAAAAAGATTACAGCTGGTCTCATCAATCAGAGACCCCCACTCATACAGACTCTTATCCCCATGGACCTGACACATTCCACATCTGAATCAATGCATTACTATATTTTTTATTGAACATTTTCTCTTTTTATATTCAGGATTGTTGACTTTTGAAGTGCAATGTTTTTGTTAAAATGTTCAACACAACAGTAAACCAGGAGAAAGTCGGAGTTTGCAGTCAACTTCAACAGTAACAGAACACAGGAGGGTTCTTATACAGTGGGGAGAACAAGTATTTGATACACTGCTGATTTTGCAGGTTTTCCCACTTGCAAAGCATGTAGAAGTATTTGATCACTTACCAACCAGTAAGAATTCTGGCCCTCAAAGACCTAGTTGTGACCTGTTGGTTCTTCTTTAAGAAGCCCTCCTGTTCTCCACATATTACCTGTATTAACGGTGCCTGTTTGGACTCGTTATCTGTATAAAAGATACCTGTCCAAACAAACTCCAACCTCTCACCTCTCTCTCTCAATAACCAAGAACAGAGAGCTGTGTAAGGACATCAGGGATAAAATTGTAGAACTGCACAAGGCTGCGATGGGCTACAAGACAATAGGCAAGCAGCGTGGTGAGAAGGCAACAACTGTTGGCGCAATTATTAGAAAATGGAAGATGTTCAAGATGACGGTCAATCTCCCTCGGTCTGGGGCTCTATGCAAGATCTCACCTCGTGGGGCATCAATGATCATGAGGAAGGTGGGGGATCAGCCCAGAACTACGCGGCAGGACCTGGTCAATGACCTGAAGAGAGCTGGAACCACAGTCTCAAAAAAAAAACATTAGTAACACACTACACCATCATGGATTAAAATCCAGCAGCACACGCAAGTCCCCCTACTCAAGCCAGTGCATGTCAAGGTCTATCTGAAGTTTGCCAATGACCATCTGGATGACCCAGAGGAGGAATGGGAGAAGATCATGTGGTCTGATGAGACAAAAATAGAGCTTTTTGGTCTAAACTCCACTCGCCGTGTTTGGAGGAAGAAAAAGGATGAGTACAACCCCAAGAACACGATCCCAACCATGAAGCATGGAGGTGGAAAGATCATGCTTTGGGGATGCTTTTCTGCAAAGGGGACAGGATGACTGCACCGTATTGAGGGAAGGATGGATGGGGCCATGTATCTCGAAATCTTGGCCAACAACCTCCTTCCGTCAGTATGAGCATTGAAGATGGGTCCTGGCTAGGTCCAGCACGACAACGACCCAAAACACACAGCCAGGGCAACTAAGTAGTGGCTCCGTAAGAAGCATCGCAAGGTCCTGGAGTGGCCTAGTCAGTCTCCAGACCTGAACCCAATAGAAAATCTCTGGAGGGAGCTGAAAGTCCGTGTCGCCCAGCGACAGCCCCGAAACCTGAACGATCTGGAGAAGATCTGTATGGAGGAGTGGGCCAAAATCCCTGCTACAGTGTGTGCAAACCTGGTCAAGAACTACAGGAAACGTCTGACCTCTGTAATTGCAAACAAAGATTTCTGTATTTAAGTATTAAGTTCTGTTTTTCTGATGTATCAAATACTTATGTCATGCAATAAAATGCAAAGTAATTACTTAAAAATCATACACTGGGATTTTCTGGATATTTGTTTTAGATTCCGTCAATTGCAGTTGAAGAGTACCTATGATAGAAATTACAGACTTCTACATGCTTTGCAAGTGGGAAAACCTGCAAAATCGGCAGTGTATCAAATACTTGTTCTCCCCACTGTATTTATGTAAAAATATAATAAAATATATGTAAGCATAGATAATTATTGATCCCAAATTAACTTGTTACAACAGCTCACATTATACAAGGTGGATCAGAAACATACTCAGTAAATAGGGGCACCCTGGTGGCTCTAGTCCTTTCTACAGCAACCTGGTGCTGACTCTGGCCTGTGGTCCACAGAAATTTCCTTTGCAGTCCGCTCTCTCAAGCTAAAAGGCATCCAGAGTAACCAGCAACTCCGAAGTGAATTCATTCAGCTATGTCTCTTCTGCTACAATCTCCATACTCCTTCTGTACCCTGGTTAGTGCCTTTATCTTATTTGTTTCCCATGATAACAGACAGTGGTTTGTACCGACTTTTGCACTCCCAGCACTTAGAATCAGATCTGCATGCCTGTCTTCTTCTCCTCACTTCAGCAGGGCTCTTCGGTTTTTCCGGAGTATGCTAGCATTGATAAAAACTCCAACAGCTGCTCTCGAGTATAGGCAGTTGCCATGGCTTTTTAACATTTAGAGTAGAGAGTGAGTTGTCTACCAATCAGATGATCCATGGTTAGATCCCCGGCTCCTCCAGTCTGCATGTTTAAGTGTCCTTAGGCAAGATACTGAACCCCAAATTGCTCCCGAAGGCTGTGCCATTGGTGTATGAATGATGACAATGAATGAATGTGGAATCGGGGTGTTGATTAGCACAGGCAGTAGAGCATCCAGGCTAAATCTGAGGGCTAAGTCCTTGCTGCAAAGGCCCAGGGTTCGGGTCTGACCTGCGGCCCTTTGCTGCATGTTGTTCACCTGTCTCTCTCTCCCCTCATTCCTGTTACTCTTCAGCTGTATCTATCTAACAAAGCTTGAAAAAGGTTAAAAAATATCTTAAAAAAAAATAAAAATAACGTGGAATTGGTGTGTACCTCTGCCTAGAGCTGTAGTCTTACACCCTTCTCTGCGTTTCCATTTGAGCACCTGCCCACCCAATCCTTAGTATAGAGACTGTGTCAGTCCACCTACATTATATAAAGAGAGTTAATTAAAAAAAAACTTTATAAATCAACTTCTCCAACAGTGCAAAATAATAGAATTAAATGTGTTGTAACATAGTTACACTCAGTTTGTTTTAATTGGTTTTATGTCCACTTATTCTCCTCTCATTTCAGATCCCACCTTGCAATCAGCTCATTTCCCTCACCTGGTTTTCCCCGCCCATCTCCTCACCTGCAATCCATTTGCTCATCAGGCCCTCAGCATATATACTGGTTCATTTCCCCTTCATCCCTGCCACATTGTCTTGTTGTATTTTTGCCAAGCTCTCCAGCGATTCCTGATTAGGCTTCCCGTTCTGCCTGCCCCTCGTCAGATTTGTTTGCCTATCTGATCTCCTGGTTTTGACCCTGCCTGTACTTCGGACTTACTAAACTGCTTATCCCTTAAACTTGTCTGCCTCTGTGTCGTACTTTTGGGTTCAAGCCTTTGTTCCAGCTGTGACATGTGTGGAATATTAGATCTGTCTCGTAAAGCTGTCTTTAGCCATCAAATTCTTAAAGACATAAATTTAATTGGCATTAAAGGAACTGCACTAAGCTGGCTTTAAGTCTTATTTTTCAGATCGATCTCAGTTTGTTCATGTTAAAGATGAATCCTCCATGTACATCAAAGTCAGTCATGAAGATCCACAAGGTTCTTTGCTTGGACCACTTCTATTCAGTTTATATATGCTTCCTTTAGAGAACATTATTAGGAATCATTACATTAACTTTTATTGTTACGCTGATGATACCCAATTATGTTTATCAAGCCTGATGAAACCAATCAGTTTACTAAACTCCAAGCATGCCTTAAGGATATAAAAAGTTGGATGACCTACAATTTTCTGATGTGAAATTCAGACAAAACTGAAGTTCTTGTAATTAGACTCTCTTTCTAAAAATATATATTCTCTTTAGATGGGATCACCCTGGCCTCCAGCTCCACCATAAATAATCTAAATTAAGTTATTTATACTATAATATACATTTGTTACTTCTAGGCTGGACTATTGTAACCTTTGTTATCAGGTTGCTCCAATAAGTCTCTTAGGACTTTGCAGCTGATTCAGAATGCTGCTCCACGTGTTCTGACAGGAACCAAGATCAGATATCATTTCTCCCATTTTGACTTCTTTGCTTACCTAAAAAGCTCTCCATGGTCAAGCTCCTCTTCTGTGGAACAATCTCCCATTTTGAGTTGGGGAGGCAGACTCAGGTCATTAGTGTTGGGAAGTTCGAGTCTTTTTACTGACTCTGATCTCTTACTCTAAGACAGTAAATTGAACAAATCTTTGTTTGAGTCATTTCGTTCATCTTAATTTTTACAGACATTTTTACAGCGTGTGGCGCTGTAGCCCTCTTGTGGGCATTGTAAAAAAGGCTGCGGTTCTCAAACATTCAACTGAAAGCAACATGGTTTGCTTCAGCTGACAAAGCATAATGAACAAAATGCCACAAGCAATTAAAACCATACGAAAACCTAGAAAAGCAAATACACACCACAATAAAGTGACTTGTGTCCTGTATCCTAGGGAGATGCAGCATAAGGTGAGAGTTGAAGTGGCAAAGGCCAAACAAGGGGCTTACGATGACTTGTATGCTAGGTTGGACAGTAAGGAGGGCGAGACTGATCTATACAGGTTGGCAAGGCAGAGAAAAGGATTTGGGAAGGACGTGCAGCAGGCTAGGTTGATTAAGGATAGGGATGGAAGTGTACTGACCAGGTGCCAGTAGTGTTATGGGAAGATGGAAAGAGTACTTTGAAGAGTTGATGAATGAGGAAAATGAGAGAAAACGAAGAGCAGAAGAGGTGACTGTTGTGGACCAGGAAGTAGCAAAGATTAGTGAGGATGAAGTGAGGAGGGCATTGAGAAGGATCAAGAGTGGAAAGGCACTCTGCCCTGATGATATACCTGTCGAGGTATGGAAGTGTCTAGGAGAGATGGCAGTACATTTTTTGACTGGGTTGTTCAACAGGATCTTAGATAGTGAGAAGATGCTAGAGGAATGGAGGAGAAGTGTGATGGTGCCCATTTTAAAAGGGAGATGTGCAGAGTTGTGGCAACTACAGAGGAATAAAGCTGATGAGCCATACAATGAAGTTATGGGAAAGAGAAGTAGAAGCTAGACTAAGGGCAGAAGTGAGCATTTGTGAGCAGCAGTATGGTTTCATGCCAAAAAAGAGACTACTACAGATGCAGTATTTGCTTTGAGGATGTTGATAGAGAAGTACAGAGAAGGTCAGAGGGAGCTGCACTGTGTCTTTGTAGATCTGGAGAAAGCTTGTGACATGGTGCCCAGAGAGGAACTGTGGTATTGTATGAGGAAGTCTGGAGTGACAGAGAAGTATGTTAGAGCGGTGCAGGACATGTATGAGGGCTGTAAGACAGTGGTGAGGTGTGCTGTAGGTGTGACAGAGGAGTTCAAGGTGGAGGTGGGACTGCATCAGGGATCAGCTCTGAGCCCCTTCTTGTTCGCTATGGTGATGGACAGGCTGACAGACGAGGTTAGACAGGAATCTCCATGGACTATGATGTTTGCAGATGACATTGTGATCTGTAGTGAGAGCAGGGAACAGGTGGAGGAGAAGCTAGAGAGGTGGAGAAAGTAGAGGAATGAAGGTTAGCTGCAGCAAGACAGAGTACATGTGTGTAAATGAGAGGGACCCAAGTGGAAGAGTGAGGTTACAGGGAGAAGAGATAAAGAAGGTGGAGCATTTTAAGTATTTAGGGTCAGAGCAATGGAGAGTGTGGAAAAGAGGTGAAGAAGTGTGTGCAGGCAGGTCGGAACAGGTGGAGAAAGGTGTCAGGTGTGATGTGTGATAGAAGAGTTTCAGCTAAAATGAAAGGAAAGGTGTACAAAAAACTGTGGTGAGACCAGCGATGTTGTTTGGTCTAGAGACAGAGCCACTGAGGAAAAGACAGGAGGCAGAGCTGGAGGTAGCAGAGATGAAGATGCTGAGGTTCTCTTTGGGAGTGACCAAGAGGGATAGGATCAGGAATGAGTACATCAGAGGGGACAGCACATGTTAGAGGTTTTGGAGATAAAGTCAGAGAGGCCAGACTGAGATGGTTCAGACGGGTCCAGAGTAGAGTTGCACGATACCCACGGTATACACAGTACCCCGCGGTGCCAAATCATAACCGTCGCTACTATACTAGAAATTTTACACGACGGTACTACCGTGGATTACTATACTACCGGTGCCAGTCTCCGCTACCTAGCGGCCGCTTCTGCTCTCCTCCCAGCTTCTCACTGCATGCTACTCCTTTGTAAACAAACCAACATGGAACCACAACCGACCTACACAGCTGCTGAATGATTGGCTGTTTGCCTGTTACTGGTGACGTCCAGGGATATGATAGGCTGTTTCCGCACGCTGGGTCCGCCCGTCTGTTCGTGTGTTTCTGCCGGCAAGAACGAACTCTGCGAAGACAGCTCCGCTTCGATAGAAACTCGCTTCAAAACAAACAACACGCTAAAGTTCTGTCTCACCCAGACACGAGACAACACACTCACCACGGCAGAAGCACCGGGCCCGAGCAGCGAGTCTGCCGTGGCGTCTTCGTCAGTGGCAACACTAATTTTGCTTAAAAAACAAACGTCGTTGTTTCAAACTAACTTGTACAAATACATTGCAGTTTATAAAAATAATAATAATAAAAAAAGGCCGCAGTATCGCGATAATACCCGGAACCGCGATACTTTGTCTGGTATAGTATCGTGGTTACTCATTTTGGTATCGTGACAACTCTAGTCCAGAGGAGAGATAGTGAATATATTGGTAGAAGGATGCTGAGTTTTGAACTGCCAGACAGGAGGCCTAGAGGAAGACCAAAGAGGAGGTTTATGGATGCAGTGAAAGAGGACATGAAGGTAGTTGGTGTGAGAGAAGAGGATGCAGAAGACAGGGTTAGATGGAGGCGATTGATTAGCTGTGGCGACCCCTGATGGGAAAAGCCAAGGGACCAGTCCAAATTGTTATTCAGGTCTACACCTATATTATAGGTTGGCACCAACTTGATGTCCACTCCACAAATGTTTTTCAAATAGTGTATTACACAAAAGAAGCAACAAACATAGACAAACACTGTTCACTTATTGATTTACTCAACTCAAAACTAAAAAAAAAGATGAAATTTTTTTTTTTGGGTAGCTTAATATATGAAATTGGTTTGCAGCACTGTGGGAGGGCCGACAGTTGAGCTGCCATTGATGTCTGATCATAATCTAACAGTTTTAGAGAAGGAAAGGGGAGGCGATTGCTCGTCAGTGGTGGTGATATTAATGTTGTAACTTAGATACACAGTTCAGTTGTCCTGACCTCACCAGCTAGAATATAGGAACCAACTTATTCCAACTTTTTGCGCATGGAGTGGACATCTCAGTTATTGTCAGTCTCTGCATGTTAATGATGCTCGCCTCTGTACCAGGTGGCATGTTATCGCTGGAATTAGACAGTGATTTCAGGTGTGTAGCTGGAGTGTAGTCATGTCTGTAGCCTAATTGCAATTTTTACTGTTGCATATATGCCAGCGTGCATATAGACGCATGGGCTCTATGGAGAGCTCCGCTCCAGCTGGCTGCTGTGACAGGTCACTGACACTGTATTTCTGCTTACAGTCAGTGATCCGTGAACATGTTTCAGACTCGCCTAAGTTACATTAATACATGTAGGACTGCATGATATTTGACATTTCAGGAGATTTTGAAAATAGATTCTTAAAATTGGTTTGCGAGGTTGGAGTCCCTCTGCTTTTAAATCACGTAAAATCTGACCAATCTGTGTGTTTATGTGGAGATGCACTGGACAAACAAGGGCAAACTGCTATCTTGCGCCGGCATGTCTATTAGAGCCATTATTGCCTGTTTTTGTTCGTGAGAAAAATTCAGGCTGGTATCAGCGATACCGATCCGATACCAATACTTTGTGCAAATACACCTACAGTAATGTGTCTGGTAAATCTAAATAAAGTAGTGTATTTCAAATCATAGCTTCATAAAGAATACAAGACATCAGAGTAATTTATTTTCTCTCTCTGCACCTGGATAGTGCATGTAGCACCGAAGGACCAGGACCTGCCAGATACGTCTGTCTCGAGCATGAACACCTGGCACTGTGTTCTAGTGATGTGCGGTCTTTATGCTCTAAAATCGATTTTAAAATCAAAATATTGATACTTTTGATACTTTAGTCATTTGAGGTAATGTATATCATTAACAGGAATACAGTGGGAAGTAACTAAACTACTGAGATGTTGTCTAACTGATACGCGATTGGTGGGAACTACTTTTTCTTTCGCCTGGGTAAGTGCGTAATGCGTAAGCGCAGCGGCGCGCTGCGCAGTGACTCGACGACCTGAACTTGACGCACCTGACGCAGACAAGAAGCCCCGACATCACGTGTCTGGCATTACCAAGTGTGGACAGTAAGTATTAAACAGTTTATTGAAATATAGCGATTTCTATTTGTTTATTTGTTCAAACGATCTTTTTGTTTGAAGGCTATTAGCCAGTAAAATTAGCGTTAGCATATTAGCACCGTGCTCAAGTCAGGTAGCAGTTGTCGAAGTTTTCGGTACCAGGTGGATTCAGTTGATATAAAGGTCAGCACACATGTAGAAGAGTAAACCTATAATGTTAGAAGTCATATAGAGAGTGTGAAGTTGACGTTACACCGTGTTAAATGCTGTTGAGGAGGGTGTGATGTGCACGTGGACAACATGCTGTGACTTTATGTTTTTCACCTGGTCCTCGGGAAACACTCCACCACACCCAATGATTTTGTACAAGAATATATCATAGAAGACAAGAAAAAGTAAGCTATATGTTATGTAAAGGAGAAGAATTATTTGTGTGTTTCATCTTAAAGGGATAGTTTAGCTTTTTTGAAGTGGGGTTGTATGAGTAACAAATGCCCTTAAGTACACTATATGCAGAAGAATATCCTTTTTAAGTTTGTCCTTATTTATTTCACTAGTTAACAAAAGTCACCATTTTATGTCGTTGATTTAGGCTGGACAGAAATTGAGTTGGAATAGCAGAGTTAAAAATACAGTTTATGTATTTTTATTGTAACATAGCTGTGTCCTTTTTTATACATTGCTCTTCAGTTTGACATGCCACCCAGGCTCAGTCCTCTTAAAGATGCCTGTCACCATGTTGGTTTAAAAATCGACAAAACACAGAAACTGGATGTGAAATTCATCAATGCAGTGAAAGGTAAGATGATGTCTTATGTCTTGATGATGATGATAACTTGAATTTAAATAGCACCTTTCAAGAAACCCAAAGATGCTATACACAGATATGAACAAACACACATAATCTTTAAATTACACTCTCCTTGGTCCTCGCTTGAACCCGGAAGCTCCACCATCTTACAACCATTTGATGTCTCTTATTTGTCCATTGAGAAGAGAGGAAGGAGGGTTGTAGTATATGGTTTGCTGTCTTGTTTTGATCAAAATTTATTTTATTTTTTCTTGCAGGACGTGGTTTATTTGCAGTAGGTTTATTCTGCAAAGGAGACTTTGTGGTTGAGTACAGGGGTGTTTTGATAGATGATGTTGAAGCCGAGAGGAGAAGTTTATCACCCGTCATGTGCTGCGTTTTTCTTTCTCTTCAAGTGGAGAGGGAAAGCATGGTGGTAAGATTTAAAATTGTACCTCATATCTGGTATATTTCTTTATATACTTTTTTTGAATTTGACATAAGCTTGCACAATCAATGTCTGTCAATGTTTAAATATGGCAAAATAAAAACAAATATTTTGCACAGGACCTGGGAAAGACATTATTGTTAAGTGAAATTGTTTTTATTTTCCTCTTTCTCTTGTCCATTTTAAGTATTGATGCATCCAGAGTAGATGGTTCATTTGGCCGTCAAGTAAATGATGAACACAGACATCCAAATTGTCGTATGAAAAAAATCGAGGTGGAGGGAACACCCCACTTATGTCTTTTTGCTCTAAAAGACATAAAGGACGGTGAAGAAATCACTTATGACTATGGAGGCGATGACTGCCCATGGCAAATGCAGGTATGTCAGATGACTGCACAGTATATAAATGTGTAGAGTTTGAGTCTCAGAATAACGTGTGTGTGTGAAGGTGTCATCATTAGTGTTTTCACATGTTTTGGAAGTTTTGAACAAAATATCACTCATCGTAGAGGTAACGTATTGTTGTATATCATGCTATGTTGACATTACATTGACCTAAAGGTCTTCATCCTTACATTGTCTTTTCCTTCCAAATCATTGCAGATGACATTGTGTGCCACGGATACTCATCGAGCAACGAGCTCCCATCCTGCTGTCATGTCTGAGAAAGGGATGGAAGAAGCTTCTTGCCCACAGGACACACCTCAACAGGTACATGAACCTTCATCACTTGATGTTTACTTTTACAGTCTCTGTAAGTTTGAGTTGAGCAACTAAATAAAGCAAGTAGGCTCATTCCTAGGGGTAGTGTATTGTCAATCAGGTCTACTCACAGTTAAGTCTAATGCCTCAATGAGGCAAAAGATAAAGGGACTTTTAAGATGAATGTCAACCTTTCTGAATAGTTTCCCTGGGCCCAATTATGGCTGTATTTACGATGTCCTCGCAGTGCACGTTTTATGTTACGATTAGTGTTGAATACAATAGTGTTAAATACAATCCAGACATGCTTTGTCCCCATAAAGGATGGTGACGTGGTGTGTAAAAATGTCCCCATTAAGCTTTGTTACGTGTGGCCAGGAGGTATGACTGTGTGTGTGGGGGCGTGTGTTGTGTGTGTCTCGCTCTCTCACAGAGCACAGAGACCTCAGGTGAGACTTGTTGTCTCGTCAGCTTGAGCTGACTTAAGCAGGTGTCTCTGTCTTGTCTCGTTCTCTACTTTTACCTGCATGTGACCTGGTGAGGAGGTTGAGCTCTGGTGTCCCCATGCCAGGAGTCTATTGAGCCGTTTGGGTTTTGTTATTTTAGCTTTGGTTTCGAGGTTCCCTGGTAGTCCTGTTTTCGGTCTTTTTTTCATTTATGTAGTGGGTTTTAGGCAGGTTTAGTTTGGTGGTGGAGGCTGGGTGCGACGGCTGTTGGCTGACTGAGTGTTTTCTCTCTTGTTTTGTTTGTTTTGGCCAGGAACCTCCAACCCTTATTGTTTTTTTAAATAAAAATTATTGTTTTAGTGGCAATTTTTCTCCATGTTTTCTTTCAATATGTTTCGGGCCTTGCAAGCCCTTGAGGTCTGTAACAGCTTGTTGTATTGAAGATGTGTGACAGCAAACACAGCTTGACTTATTAGTCTGAAATATTTCAGTACAATTTGGAGATTTCTTTTCCTCTCAAGTCTGGTATTTTGGCAAGTATTTATGTTGTGAGATCCTTTAGGACATGTATTTATCTACTTGAGTATTATGCTGTGTTGACCTTACATTGACCTAAAGGTCTTCATCCTTACATTGTCTTTTCCTTCCAAATCATTGCAGATGACATTGTGTGCCACGGATACTCATCGAGCAACGAGCTCCCATCCTGCTGTCATGTCTGAGAAAGGGATGGAAGAAGCTTCTTGCCCACAGGACACACCTCAACAGGTACATGAACCTTCATCACTTGATGTTTACTTTTACAGTCTCTGTAAGTTTGAGTTGAGCAACTAAATAAAGCAAGTAGGCTCATTCTAGAGGCAGGTATTGTCAATCAGGTCTACTAACAGTCATTTTTATGTGGACACTTTTTAAGCCACTAGTTAATCAATATGCTTTGTAAAATAAAATTCTTCAGTGTTTCTCTAAAGAATGTTCAGGTCAAATGTTGCTCCAGCCACAACTTGTTTTGCATTTTTGTTTGCTTTGCAATTTCTTACTGTAGAATGACTTAAAATCTTGTGTTTGCAGACTCTAAAGGACTTCTGTAATCAAAGTGAAAATATTTTACCAAGACTAAGACTGACAAAAAGCATTATAGTAAGTCCTCAATTAAATGCCCCAATTAACAGCATAACAAAGTACATGATTTGATGTGATTGTTTAACGAAAATATGTCTAAGTGACATTATTTAATTTTTATCTTCCAAAATAAATCTCTTAGATGAAAGACACACATCTAGAAGACACAGAACTATATGATAGCACATCAGTCAGTGGAGATGATGACGAGTATGTTCCAGATTCCACCGCAGACTCTGAGGACAGTGATGCTAGCATTTATGCCACCCCAAGAAAACGCCAATGTCTTTCTTCACTGCTAAACCCTGGCTCAGATATGCCCAATGAATGTGACACCACAACACCAGAACTGGACATCAACCTTGTCGTCTCTGAACTCTGTGTAGAGGAAGAAGCCTGCTCTGAACTCGGTGGAGAGGAAGAACCCTGCTCAAGTCAGGACACCAATGACGGCCTGGTAGTTGGTGCTTACCAAAAAAGAAATTGCAAGAGAATCTACGACAAGAGACAGTATTGTTTTTATTGCCAGAAGCCATATGCCAAAATGGCAAGACATTTGGAACATGCACACCAAAATAAGACAGATGTGGCAAAAGCTTTTAGCTTTCCAAAAGGCTCAAAAGAGAGGAAAAAACTACTAGAATACATTCGGAACAAAGGCAACTATGCCCATAATGCTACTGTAATGGAGTCAGGAAAGGGACAACTTGTCCCACGTAAACGTCCATCAAAACAAGCACAGGGAAGTGATTTCATGCACTGCATACTGCCATGGACTTTTCACACGGAAGGTTCTGTGGAGACATATGAACATTTGTTGACTCAAGCCTGGACCAGTCAAGACAAAACCTGGCAAGAACCGTGTTCAGGCTCTATGTGCATACACTGGGCCTGTGCCTTCACATATCAGCAAGCAGCTGTGAGCAGTTATCAGTTCCATGAATGTGGATCCTGTCACTGAAATAATTAAGAATGACCATGTCATCATTGAATATGGGCAGCACTTGCTCAATAAATGTGGAGTGACATTAAAAAGTCAACAGTGTGTCCGTGAAAAAATGTGTGAACTGGGACGGCTGCTAGACAATGCCAGGAAACATACCCCATTAAAAAAGATGGAGGATTTCATTAATCCTGCGAATTATCTGAAGATGGTTAAAGCTGTCAAAAGTACTTGTGGCTATGAGAGCAGGACCAACACCTTTGCCATTCCATCACTGGCAACAAAACTTGGAAATGCTTTGGTAAAAGTCAGCAAGCTCTTGAAAGCTCAAGGACTAATTTCCAACAACCAAGAACTTGTAAAGCATGCATCAGAATTCCAAGAAGTGCACAATCAGAAGTGGAATGCATTGGTTTCTGCAACAGCACTAAGGAATATTGTTGAAGCAAAGTGGAATGCACCCGCTCTAATGCCCTTTACTGAGGATGTGCAAAGAATGCACCAGTTTCTCTGTGAAAAGCTAAAAGAATGGAGCATCATACTGTCTGAAAGTCCCTCTACAAAGGCCTGGATAGCCCTTGCAAAAGTGTGTTTAACACAGACCATCCTCTTTAACAGACGCAGAGAAGGAGAGGTGGCAAGCATGCCTCTGTCTGCTTTTTTGTCCAGGGACCCATCTGACCACCATCAGGATTTGGACTAGGCACTGTCAGAAGTTGAAAAAAAGCTCTGCAGACATTTTTCCAGAATTGTCACCAGAGGAAAGCGAGGCAGAGCAGTTCCAATTCTTCTGACCCCAAACATGCTCCATGCTTTGGAGCTCCTCGTTCAGCAAAGAGAGGCCTGTGGGGTTCTTGGAGACAATATTTATATGTTTGCAAGACCTGCAGCGACGTCGCATCTCCGTGGCTCAGACTGCATCCGTGACTTTGCCAAAGCATGTGGTGCAAGGTGTCCAAAGGCATTGTCATCAACCAAACTGCGAAAACATGCAGCAACTCTTTCAACAGTCCTGAACATGACTGACACAGACATGGATCAACTAGCCAACTTTCTTGGTCATGACTAGGGATGTGACTTTTGATCAAAAACACTATTCGAAATTCGCTAAACACTATTCGAAATTCGATTCGAAAATCGACAGAACCCCGACCGCCCCCACCCACACACCCAAACGCGCGCACACATGACAGACAGGGTGAAAGCGGTAACGGTTTAATGAGTCAATAAACAATGATAAACAAACTTCCATTCACATCACATAGCCAACAGTCTCAAACAATAATATAGGCTTCCAATTTTATTATTTATATTTACTATTATTTACTATTTATGTCTGTTAGAAGGAACCGCGGGTGAAACTGCCCGTTTAGGGAACGATATTGAAACCGCTCGAACAGAGTAGAATAAACCTAAGACATATTTTTGTTTAGAAAAATTAACATGTCGACGTGGTCGGGATGGAGACGGGTACGCAGCCTATTGACAATCGGACCGGCTGCGGAGAACACACGTTACCGATTGCAATTCTTCTTCTGTTATTTTGACTACCTTTACTGTACGATAGCGGCACCCTCTGGCCGAATTAATGCAACAGAGTATGTTAGGAACTAGGAAACGCCTTTCCGTGCTCATTTTTTTTTTTTTTTAGTGGAATGCAACATAAGCCAAAACGGCATTCGAAATTACTATTCAATATTCGAACTCGTCACAAATATTCGACTATTCGAAAATCATGTCCCATCCCTAGTCATGACATCAGGATCCACCGCGAGTTCTATAGACTACCTGACAAGACACTGCAGCTCGCAAAGATCAGTAAAGTTTAACTGGCTCTTGAGAGCGGGAGATTGGCTGAGTTCCATGGAAAGAATCTCGATGAGATCACAATAGATCCAAATGGTAGATTTGATTTTCACTGTAAAAAAAATAAGATGGTTGTTTCAGAGGTACATTTCCTACTTGGGTACTGATATTTCATACTAGTGTAGTATACAGTGTAAAGCATTCTTTCAATCTTTTTAAAGAAACAGATTCCACTATTATGGACCAGTTCGGTTGCAGCGCTGTTTCCATGTGCGTTTGTTTACAACGGAGCAGTGTACAGTGAGAAGCCAGGATGAGAGTAGAGGCGGTCGCTATGTAGCAACTGGAAACTGGCACCGGTAGTGTAGTAATCCACGGTAGTACCGTCGTGTAGAATTTCTGGTATAGTAGGAATTGTGACGATTTGGCATTTGGATTTTTTACCAAATGTATTCTGTATGTATTTTATAGAACCATTAGCAGAGGAAACTGTTGCAGATGTGGGCAACTCAACAGTCAAGAATCCCATCCCAGAAGAGCCATCAGCAGAGCATGGAGCAGCGAGTCCCGTGGCACATTCCTCCAAAGGTGTGTTTTTTTTGTTTTTTCTTTATCATTGCAGTAATATCAGATCACTTCAACTTGATCATTTATTAGCTATAGAACATTTAGATTTAGTTACAAATGAAATGTACTGTATTGAAATGTATTCTGTATGTATTTTATAGAACCATCAGCAGAAAAATGTTGCAGATGTGAGCCACACAACAGGCAAACACAAAAGGCCATCAGCAGAGCATGGAGCAGCGAGTCCCGTGGCACATTCCTCCAAAGGTGATTTATTATTATTATTATTATTATTATTATTATTATTATTCCAGTAATATCGGATGATTTGGAGACGGTAGATGAATGAAAACTACTATCCCTCACCCCTCAGTCTGGTGGCCCCAAGTACTGATGGACTCCTAACAGAGTACATTTGCCAAAGTAATGTACCACAGTTTATCACTCAAAAGTCACAACAAACAGGTTTTGCGCCAAGGTTTTTATAACTCTTAAAATTACTTTCTCATCACAACCCATGCTCTCCACATCGTCCTGACATCAGCTGTTATTAAAACACAACTCATCAATAACAGGATCACAATATTGGACCACCTCTGCTGCTGTTTTCATCAAATGAAAGCTCAAGTTGTTCAGCCTCTAGTAAAGTTATCCTCCATCACTGCAGTTGAATTATCCGCTAAACTGTGAGGGGGTACGTCTGTGTGTTGACAGTTCACGAAAGCAATGTGAATGTAAGTGCCACTCAGACTTAATGCAGTGCTTTTTGGCGTACATGTTAAGTCTATGTTGGACCAACCTGCACCTGCGCAAACAGCCACATACACACCGTATGGGCAGAAGAGGCAGAGGAGCTCTGCCTTTACTCAGAAATACAAGACTGAGTGGCTTGTGCAGCCGCTGCCTGGCCAGAGGCTAGCTCTGAGTCACTTTTATTAGACTATGAAAATCACCAAATGCTGACATGTTTAAACCTGTAGTAAAGTTATCTGAAATTAAAAAATGTTCAAACCTTTGATTAAATTTTTCCTTACAGCCTAGGTGAGGCACTGCCTACCCTGCCTAACCTGAGTGCACGCCACTGCCAGCAGTGTAAGCCTATAGCAGCGTAGTAGAAATGGTGTAAATGTCCGGTAGTTCTGTCCAATCTTCCCTGCTGTCTTAACTACCTTCTGGAGAGCCTGCTCTGTTCTGCCTTCGCACAGCTATTAAACCAAACCTATGGTGTCAGGGATTCTGCATGATTTTAGGTGCTGCTACAGTAGATGTGAAACTCGACATTATGTGTTGTGGTTTAATTGCATCTTTTTAAAAAATTAATTTCATTGCAAGTGCAACATGTTGGAGAATTAATTACATTTGCCATTTAAATATTAAAAAATAGGTCCCCACTAGGTTACCACTATTAAAATATAAATCTGTGTGAAGTATGCAAATTTATGCAAATGTTGTCCCCTGTAAACCTAGAAACTCGTTTTGACAGGAAGTCCCCATAAAGCATGGCCCAAACCAGTACCATCGTCTTTTCAAAGATTTGAAGGCGTGTTTAGGCTCACTAACCAATGCCTGCTTTACCTAATTTTTTTCACACTTGTAGAGCCTCTAGAAAGGGTGGTCCCCACGAGTGATGATCAAAAACTGTGTGTGTGATGTCAATAGCTTTTTTTTTTTTGCTTTTATGCTTAGGTTTTTATAGGTGTTTCTATCTGCTTTGTGTAGCAGACTGGTTCTTCAAGCAAGTTAGTGCATTCATTGGGTGGTTTCAGAGAGTTACAAGGGATTTTACAACTGTAAATGCAGTTGGCTACAGCAAATTATTGAATTTCAAGTGATATATGTGTTCAAATACTAATCACAAGTAAAAACGGCGCTAAATTTGCCTAAATTATAAAAGGTAAAATGAAGTAGGCTCTTCTTGGTGAGCTGAGCCAAATGATCCGGCTCACTAAAAAGAGCCGGAATTCCCATCACTATTCCTGCCATTGTTGTTTAACAGCACGACAGTAACTAGGTAGCTGTCACGTGACAAATTAACGAGAGACCGATCCGAGAACGAACGTACTGCGCGTCACAGAGCCTGAGCTAACTGTGACGAGACAAATGAACGAACGAGAACTGCTTTTTAAACAGCTTGAACTGCCTGTCCTGTGACAGCAGGTAGAGGCCAAGTCAATGTAAAACTCATTTTGACAATTAAGTAAGACAAAAAGTAACAATAAGTTCCCTAAAATGTTTACATGGTGGATATATTGTGTCCAAAACATGATATTATTATTATTACATTTGTTGTTGTCATTATTATATTTTATTATTGTATGGCAGAGTATAACACAAAATTAACATGTTGATATAATTTTCGAAAGTATTTATTTACAAACACACTTTACATTATATACCCAATAACACTATACACATCTACAAGAACCGAAGACCACCATTTAATTAGGATTTTATGAATGAATAATGTATATCATGTATGACAAGAGACAAACAAATCATTAATTTCCTTGTTCGTGTCTCAGTCCACAGCCGTGCAGCTGAGCTACAGTCTCTCACTCACTCACTCACTCAAATAGCCAGCATGACCGCCACCCCACAGGTACTGTACCTGGTGTGTCAACCAAGACCAAAGTCTTCAGCATCTCAAACCCTGGCGCCTTGACACCAAAAAGCTTTCTAACTTAACGACATCTGCCAGAGGCTTCCCCAGAGTCTCCAGGCTCTGCCTCCTCCACAGAGGATGTGTTGGTTGGGATCAGGAGTCCCGCAAAGTGCTCATGCAGCAGTTCTCTACCCTGCCTATAAACAGCCTCAGCCAAGCCTTCACCATGGCCTCCCTGAACTCCCAGGATCACTGAGAATATGTGATAAATAAAATGGTCCGTGATTTATTTAGTAGTTTCTGACAATGCTAAAAATAATGTCAAAACTATGACTATCCTACTATTTACGGGTCGAGCTTCAGACCCGAAACCCATGCTTTGTTAACTCCAGTGCAGCATGTGATGCTTTGTCTCTGGTTTCAGAGACTAGAAGAGTCCCACAGACAAAACACTATTTCCAACCCCTACCACACACACACACACACACACACACACACACACACACACACACACACACACACACACACACACACACACCCCATACATTTCTAAAATTATATTGCATATTTTAATTGTCTCCTCTGCACAACTTGTTTGCTTTATCTCCTGGTCAGTGTATGTATCAACATTTCCACACCAAACAATGGGTCATTGAGAGAACATGTAAGCCTGATCATGCCTTTCTTTACTAACCTAACTTCTGTTATTTTCTGATTTTCACCAGAAGTAGCCAGTGTTGGTGAGCCAGAATAGGGGTGATGTGATCATGTTTCTTTGTTCAAGTCAAAATCCTGGCAGCAGAGTTTTGGATGAGCTGAAGTGGAGAGAGGGATTTCAGTAATCTAGTGTTCAGAAAGTCTTGGTGGGCACACACGTCCTGGCAAAAGCTGATGTATTATGTCACGCTATCAGTCAGTTTATTCAATTCTGTGACTGCAGCCTCAAAAACTTCATCTTGTCATCGTCTTGACCACAGACTTAGCAGATTTTATCTTCTGCCTGTAGGTCCAGTTAAGATGAACCATGCAGTATTCAAAGTCCTGAGGCTGAACAGTGAACAGCAAACAGTCAGCAAAACAATGAGCAAAGTAACACAGGCCTGTGGAGGGATGTAGACTCCAACCAGAATAAATGAGGAAAACTCCCACGGTGAATAAAACGATTTGCAGTTTATGAATAGTGTTTCCAGGTGAGGACTGCATGATTTGTTTACAACTGTGACATCAGCACACCGACCTACATTTATGTAAAAACAGATCTTCCTGGATTGATGAAAAAACTCTACTGGTGGATAGTTTATGGAAAGGAAATAGGCTTCTGCAATAATTCCTATCTGGATGGTACAGAGTGATTTTAACAGTCATTGAGTACAGCAACAACACAGAGAAAGAAATGACAACAGACCTCATTGTAGTGTTTGTGTGAGACTTAATGTTAAGTTTTATTGTTCTAATTCTAACCTGTGTCTAATTTAGATTTTAAGCAATACACACACAATATGCAAATTATACATCTTGAAAATGTATAATTGACGCAACTTTTCACAGTGATTCACTCATAATGGGCAGAGTCATTTAGGATGAATGGCACAATGTCAGAATAATTTATGTACCAAATTCTGGAGGCAATGGCGAAAGGAGAGGCCGACAGGAAGCTACAAGGTATGACGACAATCATTGTCAGCATCGCAGCTGAACGGTTTGGCGAGGAGGAGAAGAAAAGCCCCGGAACATCCTACTCAAAGAATCAAAGAGCTGCAAGGATCCACAACATCAGGCAGGAGATGAAAGCGCTGAAATCGCAGTACAAGGCGGCAGGACAAGAGGAACGCATTGGCCTGGCCCAGCTAATGTGCATCCTTCGGAAAAACATCAGAGTTCTCCGACGGGCTGAGTGGCATCGGAGGCGGCGGCGTGAGAGGGCATGTAAACGTGCTGCTTTCATCGCTAACCCCTTCAAGTTCACTAAGGATTTGTTGGGGCAGAAGCGCAGTGGCAAACTGGCCTCCTCGCAGGAAGATACAGACCAACATCTGAAGCAGACGTACAGCGACCCCGCAAGAGAGCAGGAGTTGGGAGAGTGTAACAACCTCATAGAACCCCCTGAACCAGAAGTGCAGTTCGACATGTCGGAGCTGCAGCTAAAGGAATTCAGGGAGGTTGTCCGCAAAGCAAGGGCAAGCTCTGCTCCAGGACCAAGTGGCACTTCCTACAAAGTGTATAAGAACTGTCCCAAACTCCTGCTGCGTCTGTGGAAAATCCTGCGAGTCTTCTGGAGAAGAGGGAGGATCCCTGAACAATGGAGAGTGGCTGAAGGGGTATGGATCCCAAAGGAGGAAAACTCCACTCAGCTAGACCAGTTCCGCATCATCTCCCTGCTGTGTGTTGAGGCAAAGATTTTCTTCAGTGCTGTTTCCAAACGGCTGTGTACCTACCTGGCAAAGAACACCTACATAGATACATCGGTCCAGAAAGGCGGCATTCCAGGAATGTCAGGATGTCCGAGCATACTGGTGTGGTGACACAGCTCATTCGGGAGGCCAGAGAGAACAAGGGCAACCTGTCAGTGTTGTGGCTTGACCTGGCAAACGCATTCGGTTCCATTCCACACAAGCTGGTTCAGCTCACCTTAAGAAAACATCATGTACCCAGCATGTGTACAGATCTCATCGCTGATTATTACAGCAATTTCAGGATGAGGGTCTCTTCAGGAGGAACAACATCCAGTTGGCACAAGGTGGAGATCGGTATTATCACAGGGTGTACTATCTCTGACATTGTTCTCCCTAGCCATGAATATGCTCACTAAGTCTGCTGAGCCAGAGTGCAGAGGGCCCCTCACAAATTCCGGACAACGGCAACCACCCATCAGGGCATTCATGGACGACCTTACAGTCATGACAGAATCAGTCCCAGGCTGCCGGTGGATTCTGAAGGGACTTGAAAAGCTGGTGAAGTGGGCCCGGATGCGTTTCAAACCCGCCAAATCCAGATCAATGGTGCTGAGGAAAGGGAAGGTGGAGGACAAGTTCCGGTTTAACATCACAGGCACAGCCATTCCAACCATCTCAGAGAAGCCAGTCAAGAGCTTGGGTAAGGTTTTTGACTGCTCTCTGAGAGACACAACATCTATCCAGTCAACCTGCACTGAGTTGGATGGCTGGCTGAAATCCGTGGACAAGTCAGGCCTACCTGGGAAGTTTAAAGCCTGGGTCTACCAACATGGCATTCTTCCCAGGATCCTGTGGCCCCTCCTTGTCTATGCAGTCCCTATCTCGACAGTTGAGACCTTGGAGAGGAAAGTCAGCAATCACCTCAGGAGATGGCTTGGATTACCAAGGAGCCTGAGCAGCATTGCACTCTACGGGAACACCAACAAACTGCAACTGCCTTTCAAATCCTTGGAGGAGGAATTCAAGGTAACTAGAGCCAGAGAAGTGGTTCAGTACAGGGACTCAAGTGATCCGAAGGTGGCTAAGGCAGGGATCCAAGTGAGGACTGGCAGGAAATGGAGGGCAGAGGAAGCAGTTCAACAGGCAGATGCAAGGCTGCGTCACAGGAGCCTGGTGGGAGTGGTCACACGAAGCCGAGCAGGGCTAGGATCCTTTCCAACTCCCCAAATGAACACCAGGGGGAAGGAAGGGCGACGACTTGTTCAGGAGGAGGTGAGAGCAGCAGTGGAGGAGACGAGAACCTGCAAGGCAGTGGGGATGAAGCCGCCTTTGTCAGAGCTGGGGACAAGCCAACTCCTGCGAGAAGAACATCATCTGCAAGCATCCTGTCGTCTGCAAGAGACTGGCAGTTGTTGGTGGACCTTGAACACCAGCTGAAGTTCCCCAGCCATATTGCAGGCACCACCCTGCGCCCAGACATTGTCCTTGTGTCTGAGTCTACCAAGCAAGCAGTGCTGCTGGAGCTGACAGTCCCGTGGGAAGATCGCCTGGAAGAAGCTTTCGAGAGGAAGCTCTCCAAGTAAGCAGGACTGGTCAGTGACTGCCAGCAGGCTGGCTGGAAAGCAAGGTGTTTCCCTGTGGAGGTTGGATGCAGAGGATTTGCAGCCCTTTCCTTGGCCAGAGCCTTCAGTAGTTTAGGTATCGAGGGTGAGAGAAAGAGGAGAGCCATCTGCAATACCACCGATGCGGCAGAGAGAGCCTCAAGATGGCTGTGGCTCAAAAGAGGGGAGCCATGGAGTCATGGTAGCTAGCTAGCCATCTGGACACAAGCTGGGGTCTGATCAGCCCCGGCTGGGTCACCTGGAGGAGGGCGTATGATGTTGAAAGACCCGAAACGTCCAATGATCCCAGGAACATCACTGAAGATGTGTCCAGATTAGGCATCAGTAGATGTATGTACACACTGTGTCTTTTATCATTTATAGTGAATATATATGATGGTGCCTGACCATGAAGAGCTTTGTAAGTAAGGAGAAGAATTTTAAATTCTATTCTAGATTTAATAGGTAGCCAATGCAAGGAAGCCAAAATGGGAGAGATGTGATCTCTGATCTTGGTTCCTGTCAGAACACGTGCAGCAGCATTCTGAATTAACTGCAAAGTCCTAAGAGACTTATTGGAGCAGCCTGATAACAAAGAGTAACAATAGTCCAGCCTTGAAGTAACAAATGCATGGACTAGTTTTTCTGCATCCGCTTGAGAGACAATGCGTCTGATTTTAGCGATGTTACGTGAGTGAAGTGGAAGAATGCAGTCCTCGAATACCTGATCAAAAACAACTCCAAGGTTCTTTAGTGGAGCTGGAGGCCAGGGTGATCCCATCTAAACTAACTAAGTCTCTAGAAAGAGTTTCTGAGGTGTTTTTGGTGTCATCTTGGGGTTTAAAGTCTGACCACCAGGATGAGTTGGGCCGAATGTGAGATCAACTCAGGCACTTCTGATGTACTTTGAGAGTGTCTCTAATTCTCCTTGATCAAGCGTCAATAAATAATAAAGCATACTTTCATCACACTTTCTTCCCTCCTGACCTCACCATTGACTTAAAAGGCAGTGAATGAGGGTTTTACACCTCTCCCAGTATAAGATGGAATTCAAAACTAAAATGGGGCAATTAAATTAAACAATTAAAACACTCATTTTGTTAGTTTATTAGAAAAACTCTTAACACATTGGCTGGCCACACTGTGGTTATACTCATTAGGGAGCTGGAAACCGGGAATCAAATCCTCCTCCTGGCAGCCCTTCAAAAAGTTGTTCAGTCAAGTCATTTTTATTTAGAAAACCCAGAATCATGAATGACTTTTTGGCTCAAGGTTCTTTACAGTCTGTACAGCATATGACATCTTCTGTACTCAGACCCTCAATTCTCAAAAGGGAAAAAAAAGGAAAAACCTTTAACACGAAACAAAATCACAATATATACAACATTTGACAAAAGTGAAGAGTATGGATCCAGATAGAATGGAAGGAGGAACCACAGCGCAGCATTTATAAAGATAGGAGAGACAGACAAACACAGATGGAGAAAGAGACTAGATAAACTAGGGAGAGAGAAGGAATGTGGCTGAATCTCCTGCAGACAATGATCCAGATCCAATAATTTGGATGGGGCACCAACAGGCAGGATAGAGAGAGGGGTTCCTGGATAGCTCGGCAAAAAGAGAGAACGAGGAGAAAACTGGAAAGGGAGAAAGCTTTGTGTCATTTGCAAACATTCTGCTTAAATTTTAGAAGAACAAACTGTAATGATATGTTCTCAGTCAGTATAGTTGTGTGATCGGTCAGTTGCAATACACTTATTCAGTGACTCACTTAGATCTTGTCATGGTGCATATTCAGTGCTTTGCCCACTGAACATGTAGCTGTGCTAATATTCTGATATTGTTTTTTATTTTTTTGGTAAAGTGAACATTCTCAAAACTATGTGATAGTGTATGTATTTCAGTTTTATTTTTTTTAATTTAATAATTACGTTGCATTACTTGTCATGTTCTATAAGCATTGCCTGTATTTGTATTACCTTTCCTCCCCCCACTGGCGTTTAAGAGTAATGCATTATTTTCTTGTTCACCTCCAGCCTTTGTTCTGATAGGTAGATGAGGTCACATGACACTGCCAGATCATAGGGCAGAGAGTCTAATCAGAAAAGGCATTAGCGTCTACATGCCATGCGGTTAGCTTGTAGCTCCAGCTAGCTTTATCATTTCCTCCTGTTGTTTGTGCCGAGGAAAAGGATCGCTTGTGAGTTATATTCACATTTTCAGTCAACTCTGTTGTTACACAGGTGTTCATGTGGTGCATTTGATATGTTACATAGATGTTTAGTTTGATTGCATGTAACTGTCGCTACTGCTTAATTAACAGTGAACTAGAACTATTTACATTGTTTACAAGTTATGTACAGCTGTTTACATTATCATGCTTGTGAATATATGATGTTATTTGAGCAACCATTCAGTATTTGATGCTATATTTTTCTGTATCATTTCAGTTTTACAAAATTGTTCATGAGAATGAAGACGACAGTAAAACCCGTTCAACTTTACTCCAGCTTCTGACTTTCTCTTGGAGCTTGTTCGCTATCTGTCAATTTGTGTAGAGAAACACACACTGAGGACAGAATAGTAAAAAAGCGTCTTCACGGCAGGCACTTCAGCATCAAGGAAAGCTACTGAGCAGGATCAACGTGGCATACTCAAAAATTCTCCATATCCACCTCTTCTCATACATCGTTTGGAGAAACTCAATCAATAATGTCACATGCTAGTGAAGCTAGACAGGAACAATCATCCAGCAAAGATCATGGTGTTACAGGAAAGGACACCGCACCCAAAGCAAAATCACAGTGTTCTACCTCATCCACCTCATCTAATTATTCCTCAGCCAGCAGAGCAGCAGCCAGGGCCCGTGCTAAAGTTGAAGCTGCACGGGCAAGCGCCCTTTTCGTTCAGCGAGAAGCTGAATTAAAATTAGCAGAGGCTCGTCTAGCCGCTGAGATGAGGGTGGAAGAGGCCCGTCTAGCTGCAGATGTGAAAGTCAAGGAGGCACGTATAATGGCTGAATTATCAACTCTAAAACATGAGAGGGAGGTAGCTGTAGCTTTGGCAGAAGCTGAAGTTCTGGAAGCAGCAGCAGAAGCGGAGGATAGAGAGGGCAGCGGGAGTCACCGTGATTCAGTTCATGTCGCCATGCAGCGCACCCGCGACTATGTCGAACAGCACTCCAAGCTACATCTTAGCGATACAGAGCCTCCAGAACTCAAACCATATACACCATCCTTGTTGCCACCTGTCAAAAAAGAGCGTACTCCTGGGGATGATGGCGGTGCTTATCCTGTGTTACCTAAGAGTGATGTTCCTACAACAAAGCAGCCTCAGTGGGCAACGCCGGTGGTTCGCCAATGCACCACGATGGACAACGACAACCACAAGGCACAGCAACCCAAAAGGCCAATGCCAGCAGTTCATCACCAGCCCCCTGTTAACCCTCCCTTTGCACAGCCAAACACTTCCTCTTTCAATAGGCCCTCATTACAGCCACATGTTGATGATAGGACTGGTATGAGCGATATCACATGGTACCTAGTGCGCCGCAAGCTTGTGAACTCTGGGCTCATCAAGTTCAACGACCACCCAGAAGGCTACTGGGCGTGGAAGTCCTCATTCCACAACGCCATAGGAGGACTTAACTTAAGCGCAAGTGAAGAACTTGACCTTTTAACAAAGTGGTTAGGAAATCAGTCTTCAGAGCACGTCATGAGGATTCGTTCTGTGCATGTTGCTAACCCTGCCGTAGGCTTAAGGAGGGCCTGGGATCGCTTAGGAGTGTTATGGCTCTCCCGAGGTAATCGAAAGAGCTCTTTTTGAGAGGATGGAGAACTTTCCAAAAATCAGTCCCAGGGATGCTTTGAAGCTCGGGGAGCTTGGAGACCTGTTAAGGGAGTTAGAGTCCGCCAAATCTGAGGGCTACTTACCTGGTCTCTCATACCTGGACACCGCCAGGGGGGTCAACCCTATCGTTGAGAAGTTGCCACACAATCTGCAAGAGAGGTGGTTAGCTCACGGTTGTCAGTACAAGGAACAGTACAATGTCTCTTTTCCTCCATTTGCTTTCTTCACAGACTTCATATGTAATGAAGCACGCAGAAGAAACGACCCTAGCTTCACACTATCAGCCATCTCTACAGTTTCATCGAACAGTTCCCACAGATTCTCCACAGGCCCTTAAAGCCTGAACGAGTGGAAAGGAGATCAGGATACATCAAAGGTCATGTGTCCGCTCACAAGACTGAAGTTGCATCGCAGCGCTCAATTTCTCAGTCAGACAGTACAAGCTGAGTGACGTTGATAGACAATGCCCCATCCATAAAAAACCCCATCCTCTAAAGAAGTGTAGAGGTTTTCGAAGCGAGCCACTCGAAGAGCGTAAGGCTTTTCTTAAAGAGAGTGGCATTTGCTTTAGGTGTTGCTCTTCTACTACTCACTTCGCAAAGAACTGTGAAGTGGCCTTGAAGTGCAAAGAATGTGAGAGCGACGGCCACATTGCAGCACTACACCCTGGACCTGCTCCATGGCATGTTAGAGACCCCTCCTTAGAGCATGGCGGGGAGGGAGAAGGAGAGGCATCTCACTCAGCGGTCACATTCAGGTGCACAGAAGTTTGTGACAGAGGTAAGGAAGCTAGATCTTGTTCTAAGATCTGCCTTGTAAAAGTCTATCCCAAGGCACATGAAGACAAAGTCTTTAAGGTTTATGCTATTATGGACGATCAAAGTAACAAGTCATTGGCCAGGTCTGAATTCTTCAACCTTTTCCAAATTAAAGGGTTAGACTCACCATACACACTGCGTACATGTGCAGGTACTACTGAAACATCAGGGAGGAGAGCTACAGGGTTTATGGTGGAGTCGTTAGATGGTGTGACAAAGGTGATGCTTCCCACGCTCATAGACTGTAATCACATGCCAGATGATCGGTCAGAGATCCCGACACCTGCAGCTGCACAGCACCATGCTCACCTGAAGTCCATAGCTCATAGGGATCCCTCCTCTGTGGCTCTTCCTGAGGTTTCTTCCACATTTTTTCCCTGTTAAAAGGGTTTTTGTGGGCAAGTTTTTCCTCACTCGAACCGAGGGTCTAAGGACAGAGGGTGTCACTCCCTGTACAGATTGTGAAGCCCTCTGAGGCAAATGTATTTTGTGACTTTGGGCTATACAAATAAATTTGATTTGATTTGATAGGATTCCTCATCTAGATCCAGAGGCTCAGATACTACTCCTTCTAGGCCGCGACATCCTGCAGGTTCATAAGGTCAGAGAGCATCGCAATGGTCCTCCCAACGCCCCTTACGCTCAGAGACTAGACCTTGGCTGGGTTGTTGTTGTCTGCTTGGGCTCAGCCCACAAGCCAGAGGCTGTTACTGCTTTCCGGACCAACGTGCTTGAAAACGGGCGTCCATCCCTTCTCTCTCCATGCCCCAAGCGCCTTAAAGTAAAAGAAAGGTTTGGCACCACAGTCCTTGATGACCGCAGCCTCGGCAGCTCAATCTTTGAAAGAACCAAGGATGATGATAAAGTAGGTCTCTCCATTGAAGACAAGCTTTTCCTGGAGCTCATGGGTAAAGAGATGTTTATGAACAACACCAATAGTTGGGTGGCACCCCTTCCATTTCGATCTCCGTGGCAGCGGCTCCCAAACAACCGAGAGCAAGCTCTCAGTCGCCTCACTTCTCTTCAAAGCACCCTAGAGAGAAAGCCTGAGATGAAAACTCACTTTCTGGGCTTCATGCAAAAGATCTTTGATCGCGACCAGGCAGAGTTAGCTCCACCATTGTCAGAGGGAGCTGAGCGATGGTATCTACCCATCTTTGGTGTATACCACCCTCGTAAACCAACTCAAATCAGAGTCGTCTTTGATTCTAGTGCCCAGCACCGTGGTGTCTCGTTGAACGACGTGCTACTTTCCGGCCCGGATTTGAACAATTGTTTACTCGGAGTATTGCTTCATTTCCGGAGAGAGCCAGTGGCTGTGATAGCGGACATCGAACAGATGTTTCACAGCTTCATCGTCAGAGAAGACCATCGAGACTTTCTTCGGTTTCTCTGGTTCAAAGACAACAAACCCAGCAATGAGATCGTCGAGTACAGGATGAAAGTCCATGTATTTGGCAACAGACCATCTCCGGCGGTAGCCATCTATGGTCTTCGCCATGCAGCACAATATGGAGCAAATGAATACGGCACGGATGCCAAACACTTTGTAGAGCGAGACTTCTATGTTGATGACGGTCTGTAGTCCCTCCCATCAGCTGCTGAGGCCATCGACCTACTCAAAAGAACACAAGAAATGCTTTCCGCCTCAAACTTGCGGCTTCATAAGATAGCGTCAAACAACTCTGAAGTCTTGGACGCCTTCCTTCCAGAAGACCATGCAAAGGGTCTTCAGAATCTGGATTTCGATGATGGCTCAGACTTCATCCAACGTAGCTTAGGGCTCAGCTGGGATCTCAAACATGACCTCTTTACTTTCAGAGTGGAAGCTACAGAGAAACCTTTCACCCGTAGAGGTGTTCTAGCCATTGTGAACAGTCTTTTCGACCCCCTTGGACTTGTTGCGCCAATCATCATTCAAGGGAAGTTCCTACTGCTTGAACTTACCAGTGGCGAGGTCCTCGACTGGGATAGTCCTCTTCCAGATGAGAAGGAAGCCGAATGGAGAATGTGGAAAAACTCCTTACAAAGTCTGAGTAACCTCAAGATTCCAAGAGCTTACACTCCTACTACACTTACCACAGCCCGCAGGAAGGAACTTCACATCTTCTCAGATGCCTCGATAAAAGCCATCGCCGCTGTAGCTTACCTGAAGGTGATCGACAGTGATGGAGAGTGTCACATAGGTTTTGTCCTAGGGAAAGCAAAACTAGCTCCTGCAGCTGCCCACACTATCCCGAGGCTGGAGCTGGGTGCGGCTGTATTGGCGGTGGAAATGGCGGAGTTAGTGGAGAGTGAGTTGGACATCAGTGTAGATACATTGCAGTTCTATACAGACAGCAAAGTTGTCTTGGGATACATATATAACCAGACCAGACGGTTTTATGTGTATGTTTCTAACAGAGTACAGCGTATCAGGAAGACCACCAAACCTGATCAGTGGCATTACATCTGCACCACTCAGAATCCGGCAGATCACGCCACTCGATCTGTACCTGCAGCCGAGCTTGTTAACACGACATGGCTCACAGGGCCTCCTTTCCTGTCTCTGCCTGAAGGAGTGTCCACTTCAGAAGAAGAGTCATACGACCTTATCACTCCAGATCTTGACACTGAGGTGCGTTCTCATGCTACCATGCTCTCTGTTCCTCCAACTAATCTGGGATGTCATCGTTTTGAGCAGTTCTCATCCTGGAAGTCATTAGTGCGAGCCATAACATTCCTGACACACATTACTCAGTCTCTAGGGGGTGCTGTTAAGGCCAATCATGAGAATTGTAGTGGCTGGCATCGATGCAAAAGGCCTCACACAGCAGAAGAGTTGCTCAAAGCAGAAACTCTCATCATCAGGTGTGGTAAATGGTAAATGGACTGTACTTATATAGCGCCTTTCTAGTCTTCCGACCACTCAAAGCGCTCTACACTACATATCTCATTCACCCCATTCACACACATTCATACACTGATGGCATTGGCTACCATGCAAGGTAAATGGTAAATGGTAAATGGACTGTACTTATATAGCGCCTTTCTAGTCTTCCGACCACTCAAAGCGCTCTACACTACATATCTCATTCACCCCATTCACACACATTCATACACTGATGGCATTGGCTACCATGCAAGGTGCCAACTGCTCATCAGTTTGAGGATCTAAGCATTCATACGCATTCACACACCGATGGCACAGCCTTCGGGAGCAATTTGGGGTTCAGTGTCTTGCCCAAGGACACTTCGACATGCAGACCGCAGGAGCCGGGGATCGAACCGCCGATCATCTGATTAGTGGGCGACCCGCTCTGCCTGTGAGCCACAGCTGCCCCTACTAAAGTGTGTTCAAAAAGAGACCTACAGCAAAGAGTTCTCTTGCCTGGCTGCTGGGAAGAATGTCTCCAAAGACAGTCTTCTAAGAAAGCTAAACCCCCTTGTGGATGAAGTCGGCCTTCTAAGAATAGGAGGCAGGCTCAGTAGGTCGGCGCTTGATACAAAAGAAAAGATGCCTTTGGTCATCCCAGGCCGCAGCCATATTGCAACACTACTTGTAAGGCATTACCATGAAAAGGTCAAACACCAAGGTCGTGTCTTTACAGAAGGGTCTGTTCGCACAGCAGGGTTCTGGATCATCGGGGCCAGGAAATGTATCAACAGTATCCTTAACAAGTGTGTTATATGTAACAAGCTTCGTGGGAGAACTGCTGAGCAGAAGATGGCAGATCTGCCGTCGGATCGCCTAAGCACAGAGCCACCTTTCACCTACGTGGGACTTGACGTGTTCGGTCCATGGGTTATTACAACAAGACGAACCCGCGGAGGTCAAGCCAACAGCAAAAGGTGGGCTGTACTTTTTACGTGCATGAGCACACGTGCCGTGCACATAGAGTTGATTGAGGCAATGGACACTTCAAGTTTCATTAACGCCTTGCGGCGGTTCTTTGCTCTGAGAGGACCCGCTAAGCAAATCCGCTCTGACTGCGGAACCAACTTTAAAGGTGCCTTCAAGGAATTGCAAATACTCCTCACAGATCCTGAAGAGCCCAACGTTTGGAAGTACTTGGGTGAAGAAGGCTGCACTTGGGTTTTTAATCCTCCGCATTCCTCCCATATGGGGGGTGTTTGGGAGCGAATGATTGGCATCTCCAGACGGATACTGAACTCCATGCTCATGCAGACCAGCTCTTCACGCCTCACTCATGAAGTGTTGTCAACTTTAATGGCAGAGGTCACAGCGATCATAAATGCCAGGCCGCTTGTGCCATCTCTTCAGACCCAGATTCGCCTTTTCTTTTGACTCCTGCTTCACTCCTGACACAGAAGGTGTGTACTTAGCCTCCGCCTCCAGGAACCTTTGACAGCAAACACCTCCACCGCCAGCAGTGGAGACAGGTCCAGCATCTGGCCAACACTTTTTGGAACAGATGGAGGCGCGAATACTTACCAACACTTCAAAAACGTACCAAGTGGCAGGATGTGCGTAATAATCTGAAGAAAGGTGACTTGGTCCTGCTTAAAGATAGCCAGGTGAAGCGGAATGAGTGGCCGATGGCTCTGGTCACGCAAACATTCCCTGACCAAGATCGAATGGTCAGGAAGATTGAACTCAAGGTCACCAGATCTGGGTCAGTAAAGACTTTCCTGAGACCCGTTTCTGAGACGATTCTCCTCAAGAGTGCAGAAGACACTGAGTGAATTTAGTTCTCTCTGTTATTTAGACAGGTTCAAGTCATTCAGATAGTGGTATTTGGACAATACCAGGCGGGGAGTGTCATGTTCTATAAGCATTGCCTGTATTTGTATTACCTTTCCTCCCCCCACTGGCGTTTAAGAGTAATGCATTATTTTCTTGTTCACCTCCAGCCTTTGTTCTGATAGGTAGATGAGGTCACATGACACTGCCAGATCATAGGGCAGAGAGTCTAATCAGAAAAGGCATTAGCTTCTACATGCCATGCGGTTAGCTTGTAGCTCCAGCTGGCTTTATCATTTCCTCCTGTTGTTTGTGCCGAGGAAAAGGATCGCTTGTGAGTTATATTCACATTTTCAGTCAACTCTGTTGTTACACAGGTGTTCATGTGGTGCATTTGATATGTAACATAGATGTTTAGTATGTTTGCATGTAACTGTCGCTACCGCTTAATTAACAGTGAACTAGAACTATTTACATTGTTTACAAGTTATGTACAGCTGTTTACATTATCATACTTGTGAATATATGATGTTATTTGAGCAACCATTCAGTATTTGATGCTATATCTTTCTGTTTCATTTCAGTTTTACAAAATTGTTCATGAGAATGAAGACGACAGTAAAACCCGTTCAACTTTACTCCAGCTTCTGACTTTCTCTTGGAGCTTGTTCGCTATCTGTCAATTTGTGTAGAGAAACACACACTGAGGACAGAATATTACTCGTTGTAGCAGCCGCACCTTCCCACTCAGAACTTGGGAAGTGTGTGTGCTGTAAGATGTATAGGGATGCTCTCCGTCTTTTAATTAAGCTAGGATGTTTAAAAGTTGCTTGTTCAGTCGAAAATGTCATGTGAATGTAGTGTCGGTGTCCTTAATGTTTTGGTGTGTTTCATTCATTAGAAAAACGTTGTTTGTATTCGTTTGGTTAAGCCTCGTTTGCATATTTTCTGACCCGCTGGAGGCGTCTGAAGAGCTTTGCACCCGCATGTCTGCTCTATAGGTTAGGTATTAAATATCATTGAATTGTTAAAGTTGTTGGCCCTGGATAAAGACCTCATCTCTTTATTCATCCAGGCACTATGATCGGGCAGTGATTTAATCATCTTTGTGATACCAGACAGCTGAGCCGTAGGGTTTCCCCATCACTACATGCATGGTGTGCCATTTTAGCTGTTTTACTGTCTTTTACTCTCTTGATCTCTCTCTTTTTAGCATCGTTGGTTGTTTGGCATCAGCATCTGGCATTTTATGAATAACTGTCTGTCTTTTATTGTTTTAGAGTTTAGAGAATAAATTGTTTCATGTTTTAGTGAAAATGCCTTGGGGCACAGCACAGTGCACTGTTGTCAGTTAGTGGCTGAATAGAAACAAGGCCATCAGCCAGGCATAGAAAGCAAAATTGAAGGAAATATATCCTGAGCTGTACCATACACGTTTACGTTTGTATCAAGACCTCAGGAGGAAAGCCCTGACTTGGAAATACGTCTCCAACCAAGTAGACATGTCAGGTCTTTTTATCTTATAGGTTGGCAATATGTGTAGCCTATATGATAAACATATAGCTTGTGGTTTCAATACCTCCACAGACCTGTTAAAGTTTTTTTCATGAGGTAAAGAGGTTTACATTTCATACAGAAGATTTGGTAACTTTATAATAAGGGTAGATGATGATTTACTTCAATGGAGAATGCATCATGAATTCAAGTTTCATACAGGCTGTGGCTCAGGAGGTAGAGTGGGTTGTCCACTAATCAGATGATTGACAGAACGATCCCCGGCTCCACCAGTCTGCATGTCACAGTGTCCTTCTGCGACATACTAAACCTTTGGTGTATGAATGGTTAGCTCCTAAAACTGATGAGCAGATGGCACCTTATATGGCAGCTAATGCCATCACTGTATGAATGTGTGTGAATAGACCAATGAGATATGAAGTGTAAAAGTGCTTTGAGTGGTCAGAAGACTAGACATTTTAAAACGGTAATACATTTTTTTTTTTGGTTTGAATGAGTCACATGTCACAATAGTTTGATATCTAGATTTACATGTGTAGTGCTGTTGTTGTTCAGTGTTTGACATTACAGTAGTAGCAACTCAAAAGTTCCCGTTCAAGCTGAACGCCAGCTGAAAGGCAGCTGTCTTCCAGCTGACTTCCAGCCGGCTCGCTGCCGAGTTCCATGACCGGAGTGACCCCCCTCCTTCTCCTGGGCGTGTCTATTTTTTACTGTAACTCCACCTATTCATTTATTTACAGGGTATGACCAGGAGACGGCGCTTCTCTCACAGAACTTTTTTACAGTTGTTCTACCTGGAGATGACGTAGCTTACATACCTCATTAGCATCCTCATTGCTCAATCTTTTGTTTGCGCTTACAGTAATGGGCTTTTTGGTCTCCCAGTGTCACTGATCACAGAGCGGAAAATGCAGCTGGTTTGACTACTGCATATTATACAGTAGCCGTATGATTTGAGCGTGTTCATAAATTAAAATTAAATTTAAGGTGTTTATATCTAACATGTCAGCATTCACCAAATCAACAACATCTAGGCTGTTCTGCCTTTACTAGTGGTGGGCCGTTATCGGCGTTAACGTGCTGCGTTAACGTGAGACTCTTATCGGGCGATAAATAAAATATCACTATTAATCTATTCTCAAAGCTGTTCCAGCCTCTCGGGTCGCTTTTTTACTTTTTTACTTTTTTTCTCTTCGTTTTTGTTTTCTTCACTGTACCTCCGTGGAGTCCTGATCTCTAGCATTTTAGAGAGTTTTGTGCTTTTGTCGTGTTTTTCTCGTGGTGTTTTTTAAATGCCGCTTCCACCTGGACAGCTGCCTTTGTTTACTCTGGGAAACAGCTGATCGCGCTAACGCGGCCGGCATTGGCACGATCAGCTGTTCGATTGGCGCATTAATCTATGGCCACCACTAGTCTTTGCATAATTACAGGAGCGTCTCTTCTCTCGTGCTCGCACTCACTCTCTCGCTTATCTGCATGTAAACAACAAACTAACCCTTAAAAAAGTTACAAAAAACGGTTCATCAGATGTCACGGGGCTGCCAGGCCTGTGTGTCAGACCTGCCGATACAGGCGAGGGTTTTTTTTTAATTAACAGTTTATTTGGAGGGGAGGGCTTGTTGTTACATAGAGCTGCAGAGACGAGCGTTTTGGAAGCCCTTTGTTATGCAGGTATTTACTGTAGTGCACACTTTAGGCCAGGTAAACCATACAAACCCCTCATTAGCATTCTCATTGTTTGCACTTGATGGGCTTTTTTGTCTCCCAGTGTCACAGATCACAGAGCGGAAAATGCAGCTGGTTTGAGTACTGTATACTATACAGTAGCAACTGGTTTTGCTGGACTTTATTCCTAATCTGGAACACAGGCTAAAACTGGTTTAGCCTCCTTGCGAATAAAGTCTTTCATGGAATGCCTAAATATATGTTTGATGGTTTCGTAAGCTTATACTGCAAACTTTATTAAAACCAAACATACTTGACTTATTTCATACTTGATTCGCCTGTAATTCTTTCCATTTACGCTATACGTCATTTAGCCTATGGTCAGTGTTTAAATCAACAACATCTAGGCTATGTTATGGACGTTACGAGCGGAGTTTTCTTTAATAACACGTTTATGTTGGCATGTTGTTGTTGTGCGTGACAGAGTTGCAGATATGAGCGGCTGCAGCGCTGCCTCAGTGTTATCTTATCACAACTTTTTTCCCCCATCAACTGATCCGCTGATCAGCTGATCGGGTCACCCGCTCACCCCAGCGTATCTGTTCAGATGTGTCTTAGTTTAGACAGTCTACGGTGAGAGCGGAACATCACTGCTCCTCCCCGTGGACAAATGAGGCATTGCAGCTGGTTTTCACACAGACTGCTTATGGGCGTTCCCAGTCGGGGCCTCACTGACTACGTCATCGCGGGGGATTACATTTCGGTCACGGACCAGCGAAGGACCGTTCAAGGACCTGTGAAGGACCCGTCACGGTCCCGTCACGGAAACACGGGAACTTTTAAGTTGCTACATCTGTACCTCCACTGTGTTTTACAGATGAGCTTGTATGTTTTGTTTTCTTTCTCCAAACTTTAGTCTTTCCATCACTTTGATAAATGTTCGTCTTTGTCTCATCAGTCCATAAAAGTTTGCTCCAGAGTTTTTGAGGCTTGTCTTTGTACTTTTTGGCAAATTCCAGCCTGGCCCTCCAATTCTTCTTGCCAATGAGTGGTTTACATCTTCTGGTGTAGCCTTTTGTTCATGAAGTCTTCTGTGAATAGTAGAATGTGATACCTTCACTCTGCCCTCTGGAGATTGTTGCTGATGCTACTAAGAGTTGTTTTAGGGTCTTTCTTTAGAGATCTCACAATGTTTCTGTTGTCTACTGCTGCTGTTTTCCTCAGTCTACCTGTTTAATGTCTGTCACTTAGTACACTAGTGGTTTCTTTCTTCTTCAGGACATTCCAAATGCTTGTACTGGCGTGTTGTCCACTAATCAGATGTTTGGTGGTTTGATCCCCTCCAGTCTGCATGTCAGTTATTATTGCTACCATTTCTCCATTACAGTTTATAGTTAGTTGATGATTTGCTGCCACTGTGCATTTGTGTCTCTCTATCTCTATCACAGGCTCCACTGCTACTGTGGTCATTTTATCATTCATTGTAATTCATTGTCATTTTATCATTCATTGTATTTGTACAATATGTTTGTGTTGATTTGTCCTGTACACGTGACATCTGGGAGAGGGATCCCTCCTCTGTGGATCTTCCTGAGGTTTCTTCCACCATTTTGTTTTTTTGTGGGCAAGTTTTTCCTCAATCGAACCGAGGGTCTAAGGACAGAGGGTGTCACTCCCTGTACAGATTGTAAGGCCCTCAGAGGCATATGTACTTTGTGACTTTGGGCTATACAAATAAAATTTGATTTGATTTGATGTCAGTGCATCATATCATTATGTGGCGACATGGGGGTGATTCCTTTGTTATATATTTAATACCGACAACGCCACCTTGGGTTAGGGCCCAAGGACCCGTACTAGGATTAAACTATCACTTACTAAAGGAAACTCAGGTTCGTTAACTCAGGGAGGGCAGGAGACGGAGTTCAATGATCACATACAAAAGTGTATTGTTTAAAATTGACAAGTGTTTGGCATGATAAAATAAAAAGGAGGAGGAGGCCCGACAAACGAAAAGGTATGATACAGGCTGAGGCTTACCGATCGGAGGAGGGGTCAAAATGGGGAGAAGGTGAAGTCTAAAAGAAAAGGAGAGCACCCCACTCACACAGCAAAAACGTTATGTGCACACAAAGAAAATCTTGATCGGGGATCACCACCACCACCACCGTCGGCCATCAGCTCTAGGGGGGAAGAGAAGAGACAAAATTAAGAGGGCTCCAGATAAAGGAAAGCAGACAAAACAAACTCATTGATGATTGATTAATGAACAAAAAATATTGAGTTAAATTAATATTAACCTAAACCAAATAAACAAAAATAATAAACCAAAGGGTCTCTGGCCAGAGATATTAACTCAATAAACCAATATTTGTCTGGTAGGGCAAATAAATCACAATTGAAAATAAACCACAATAAATTCCCCACATAAACCGATAGACTTCCAAAATAACCCAATAAATTCCCCAACACCACAATAAGCAACCAAACTACTAAATTACTAAAAGAAACTTAAACAATTAATTAATTAAAAGATTGTCACAGTCTGCTCCTCTCTCAGTACTTTTCCATTCACTCTCCACTCACCTGCCAGCCACACCCCCCTCATCAGACCAACTCCTCTCACCTGCTTGACTCACCTGGTTCCCATCACCAATCAAGCCAGTATTTAAGCCCTCTCCCTTAAGCCTTACAAAGATATGTGTCTCATCACTGTGCAATAAAAACTCAGCAAGCTAGCCCCCAAAGAGTAGCAAAGTCTTATCTTTGCTGTTTTGTGTCAAAAGTTCTATTCCAGCGTGAAGAAACGCTGCTAATGTCTCCTGCTATGTCTCTGCTAATGTCTCCTGCTATGTCTCTGCTTTAGTTTGAATCAGTCATGAAGCTCCCGGTTTTTAACATAAAGACAAAGAAGCTTTGACAGTGAAGTGTGACCTCTTCCTGCGATATACTACCTTTGGGTTTACTTCATTCTGGATCGTCATTGGTGGGTCAAATGTGAATGTGGGCGGTACTAATCGATTCTCCTGCCTCTGATTGGTTGACAGGTGTCAATTATCAAAATCCGCCAATCAGGACATCCACACTCTGTGTTGTTTTAGCCTTCATGTTCTTTTAATACCACTTGTTTCAAACATTGCGTCATATTAAAACTCGAAGTCTTTTTTCTCCTCTCCGAATCCTCCTGAACAACTTTTGCAAACAACTGATGTTAATAACTGTTGTTATCTTCTGCCACTATGAAGAACGACCACACTGGTGAAGACATGCTCATTATTAGTCTGGCAAAGACATGGCCAGGCTTGGGTCCTGCCAATAAGGCGCAATAGCTTTTGGGGCTACTCTGCCTGCGAACGTTGGATGAGTGAACATGTGTTTAAAAAATCTGTTAAAAAGTGAAGATAACAATTTAAACAAAAATGTGTTTAAATGTATTTAAATATGTTCAAAAACACACAAAGATGTTAAAATGTGTTTTAAAAAGATGTTAAAAACATACACAAAGATTTTGTTTTACAAATATGTTTAAAATGTTTAAAAAATATATAGATGTGAGTGACTTTTATTTTTGAAACCTTTTTTTCAAGCCTTCGTGGAACATTCAAAGCAACATCAATAACAGTAATAAAAGTAATAATAATTAAAGCTGCAAGCAGCGATGGTCGGGCCCACCAAATGTGCGCACGTCAAAATGTGTGCATGTCGAAATGTGCATAATATCGATCTTAATAACCGCAAGAAGTTTCAGAAAGCTCTTAGAAAGTACATGAAAGCACAACACGTGAATGTCTGAGAATCACAAGCCATCAGCAGGCGATTCCTGGCGATTCCTGGCGCCCTCTTCTTACATTTGTTCTCTTCTCTTGACCCTACTCCCAACTACAGTATTTTATTTATTATTGGTTAACTGTTTACCAAATCAACAACATCTAGGCTATTCTGTCCTCACTGTACATAATTACTGAAGCGTCTCTTCTCTCAGGCTCGCGCACTCTCACTCTCTCTCTCGCTCGCTCCTAATCTGCATGTAGTGAAAGCCACAGCTAGACATCAGTATCCATCATACTGTACAGTATACTGTACTATCAATATGGCCACTATGGCGTTCAGAGGAATACTCAGAAATCGAATGCTTTTTATACTGCAGGCTTCGGAAAGCATCAAACAGATATAACTCTTAAAAAACAGTTACGGGGTGGTCGGTAGTGTGGTGGGTTGTGCAGGCGGCTGCAGCGCTGCCTCAGTGTTATCTTATAACAACTGTTTTTTTTCCATCAACCGATCCGCAGAACACTTGGTGCTGTGGAGGGCGATATGAACTGATCATGATAATCCTTTGCACCACTAGCCACATCCATGATTGTTCTCTGTCTCAGCTGATCGGATCACCCGCTCACCCCAGCGTATCTGTTCAGATGTGTCTTTAGACAGTCTACGGTGAGAGCGGAACATCACTGCTCCTCCCCGTGGACAAATGAGGCATTGCAGCTGGTTTTCACACAGACTGCTTAGGGGCTTTTTCTAGTCGGGGCCTCACTGACTACGTCATCTCGGGGGATTACATTTACGTCACGGACCTGCGAAGGACTGGTCAAGGACCTGTCAAGGGCCAGCCAAAAACCAGCCATGGCCCCGTCATGGAAACACGGGAACTTTTGAGTTGCTACATCTGTAAAGGATTTGGAGGTGAGACAGCGGGAGTTGGAGATGGAAACCATGCACCTGAAAGTAAGGGCTCTGGAGTTAGAGCGGGGAGCTGCTGTAACTGCCAGTCCTTTTTCCATGCAGACACCCATGGCCAGTCCTCGCGACGGCTTTGATGTGAGCAGGCACATCATGCTAGTTCCTCCATTCAGGGAGTCTGAAGTAGATTCATATGTTAGTGCATTTGAGTGCATTGCCGCTACTCTACATTGGCCAAAGAGTGTGTGGCCTCTTTTACTCCAGTTAAGTTACTGTAGTTGGGAAAGCACAGGAAGTGTGCCATTCTCTGTCCATGGAAGACTTAATTATGACATAGTGAAAGCCACTGTCCTTCGAGCCTATGAATTGGTACCAGAAGCATACAGACAAAAATTTAGCAATTGTGGAAAAACTGCCAATCAGACATATGTTGAATTTGCAAGAGAGAAGAGCACACTGTTTGACAAATGGTGCCAGGCCAGTAAGGTAGCAACTTTTGATAACTTGCGGGAACTCATTTTGCTAGAGGAATTTAAAAACCGACTTCCTGAAAAAATTGTCATTTACCTGAATGAGCAAAAGGTCACCTGTTTTACTGATTACGCTGTACTCGCCAATAAGTTTTTGTTAATGCACAAGAGTGTTTTTTCTTCCCCAGTGTGCCGTGATCTAATCTCTATTGGCCGGAGCCCTAGATCATCCAAAAACTCCTGTCGTAACCCCACTGCTGCTACTGGGGACACTGAGAAACGAGAGTGTTTCTATTGCCACAAGCAGGGTCACCTCATCGCCGTCTGTCCCACTCTTAAGAGAAAAGAACAATCTAAGAATGTCAAAACACAAATCCTCAATCGGTTTCATACATACTAAACCACAACACCAGCAAAGTGTGAATGTGGTAGACACAATGTTCTGTTTCTTTTGAGGGTGTGGATAAGCCAGTTCCAATCACTATCCTGCAGGATACCGGTGCGAAACAGTCTCTCATGTATGAAGGTGGTTTCCCCTTTTCAGCTCAGTCTTACTGTGGGTCTGACATTTTAGTATGGGGGGTTAAGGGGCGGCTGTGGCTCACAGGCAGAGCAGGTCGTCCACCAATCAGATGATCGGCGGTTCGATCCCCGGCTCCTGCGGTCTGCATGTCGAAGTGGGCAAGACACTGAACCCCAAATTGCTCCCGAAGGCTGTGCCATCGGTGTGTGAATGCGTATGAATGCTTAGCATCCTTAAACTGATGCAGCAGTGGGCACTTGCCTGGTAGCCAATGCCATCAGCGGATGAATTGTGTGCTGAGGTGATAGATATGTAGTGTATAGAGCGCTTTGATGGTCGGAGGACTAGAAAGACGCTATCTAAGTACAGTCCATTTACCATTACCATTTATAAGTAGTGCTGTACTTGCCCATTGCATTTCGTTCAGTTAACCTCTAAGATTGTTTAAGGCAAATTCAAAATCGCTGTGAGACCCTAGTTGCCAATAGCTAGGATTGTTCTGATCCTCAGAAACGAGTTGGCCGGTGGTAAAGTTTTTCCCGTCTCCGTAAGGTAATTTAAAACCCAATTGCAGATTGTGCTTGTGCGTTTATCAGTTCTGTTGCGCCCGGCTCACCTCCTTTATTTCCTGTGTGTGCTGTAACCCGTGCTTAAGCCCGGAGACTTGGTGGATTTCAGTGACTCTTTCATGACTACCTCTGATCCCACAGGTTCTCTCTCAGCCAATAAAGAGACTATTTCTGTGGAGCTTCAGCCTGATGATAAAACTCTGACTCTTTTAGTAGACAGAGAACGGCTAATAAATGCACAGAAAACTGATACCACTTTGTCTCCTTGTGTTATCCTTGTAACAGATCCAAAATGTAATAAGTCTGGGTCCTACCTAATAGATGATGGGGTTCTGATGCGCCGCTGGTCCCCTCATTCTGGTCCAGCATATGAGTCTGTCACTCAGGTTGTAGTGCCATAGCAGTTTCGCTCCCAGATGCTAAGTTTGGCTCATGACCATAGCATGTCCGGTCATTTAGGCATTTAGAAAAACTTATAGTTGTATCCTCTGTTGTTTCTTTTGGCCTGGAGTTGAGTCAGATGTTGTGAACTTTTGCCACAGCTGTCAGGTCTTAGGTCAAAACCAAGTGATCCCTGTAGCTCCATTAAAACCAATCCCTGCCGTTGGAGAGCCATTTGAACATGTTATTGTTGACTGTGTGGGCCCTTTGCCGAAAACCAAGTCTGGAAATCAGTACATTCTCACTGTGATGTGTGTTGCAACCCGTTACCCTGAGGCTGTCCCATTGCGCACATTAAAAGCTTGTGCCATTGTAAAAGCGCTTGTCAAGTAGTGATGTTTCGGTCGCGAACGAGCCGGTTCAAAGAGCCGGCTCTTTTTTTTTCTTTTTTAACTTTTCTTTTTGTGTGTGTGTGTGTGTGTGTTTATATAAATATAAAAAAATAAAATTTCAATAGCTGTCCTTTTTTTAAATTTCTATGCTTAGGTTTTTAATATTCTTTAGGATCCGGCTCACTAAAAAGAGCCGGAATTCCCATCACTATTGTCAAGTTATTTTCCACATTTGGCCTTCCAAGGCGCATTCAAAGTGACCAAGGAACAAATTTTGTATCCAAAATCTTTGCCCAGGTCATGTCAGAGCTAAATGTGAACCACCACATTTCCAGCACGTATCATCCCGAGAGTCAGGGTGCATTAGAGAGATTTCATCAAACTCTAAAAATTATGCTTCGCAAATATTGTACTGATACAAATCGTGAGTGGGATGAGGGATGGCCTCCTTTTCGCTGTGAAGGAAACATTACAGGAGTCATTAGGTTTCAGTCCAGCCGATTTGGTGTTTGGCCACACCGTGCGAGGGCCCTCTACGCCTGTTACGAGAGAGATTTCTCTCAAACAAAACTAGTGACAACATTCTGGACTACGTTAGCTCCTTTAGGGAGAGACTGCATCATGCGTGCGATTTGGCCTGTTATAAAAATTAGGATTTATACGGGGGTTCAGATGTTTTGATCATATAATGTGTGTTTCTTGTTTTTTGTATGTCTCATGCACTTCTCTTATTTGGACATGTGTTTTGCTGAGGATGGCAGGGAGAGATATCAGTAGTTCAAGGACAGGAGAGACGAGGACGTGATAAACAGGCCTGAGAAGTGTCATTTTGATACATAATGTTTATTGTTGAGCAGACTCATCAGTGAGGGAGGTGTCTGAGACAGCCCATTTTAAAAAATGTATAAGAACCTATTGATAGTGCTCCTCAGGGAGCCTTTTCTCTGTAACCTCTCTTCTGTGTTGCACTGTTAAATGCTCCTTCTTGTACAAAAATAATAAATTCAACTTAAACTTTGATACTTTGAATCCAGTCCTCCTTATTTAAGGGTTCTTCTTTAAAAATTCTCGTCACATGGCCCGTGATTCATTCTCCACTGCTCAGTCCAAAATGAAAATACATTTTGACAAAAAGTCTGTAGCGGAGCTACATGCCTGGTGACCATGTACTAGTTCTTCAACCTCTTGTTGGTTCTAGTCTACAGCCAAAGATTTGTGGTCCATATGAGGTTGACCGTAAGTGCAGCAAGATGACTATGTAATCCACACTCCCGATAGCAGAAAAAAGACTTGCTTGTGTCACATTAACATGCTGAAAACATATGTTGACCGGGTGAAGAGTGCTCCATCTCCCATAGTTGTGCCTGATGCACAGCCCCCATATGATCCTAGTGATGACGGGCTGAATGAATGAATCCTTTTCATGTGCGCGCCTCATTAATTCAGAAATACTATCAAATCTAGATTCCCATTTGGCGCACCTGTCTGATGCTGCCAGGTCTGATATTGGCAGGCTCGTACAATGTTATCTGACCCTCTTTGGTGACATACCCACTCAAACTAATGTGCTATGTCATGATATTGACCTGCATGATCACTCCCTGATAAAACAACACGCATACAGAGTGCATTCAACAAAACGTGCCATAATGCAACAGGAGGCAATATATCTTGTTAAAAATGGTTTTGCTGTGCCGAGTACTAGCCCATGGAGCTCTCCTGGTTCCGAAATCTGACCAGACTCCACGTTTTTGTAATGATTATCGCAATTATCTTTTCCGCTTCCACAACCTGTGTTGGTTCCCCTAGGCTGGATGCAACACCACTAGTAACCTTTCAAAATAAAATGTCTAATTTCACTGCAGTGACAGTAGGTAAAGAATTTAACTAACATTACTGTTCTACTGTAATACAAATCAACAGTGAACAAGTAATGTCAGTTTTTCAGTGTTTTACCGACTCAGTCACAGAATGGAAATTAGACCTTTTCTTTTGAAAAAGGTTACAGGCAACCATCGTCGAAGAGAACAATACAAAGATTATGTTCAAGGTCTCTATTGTCAAGATAAAATTAAATAACAATTGTAACTGTAAACACTTCGATGTAACTATAGAACTGATTTGAAATGAAAAAAAGGTTTAGGTTTATTTACGTGATGTCACAGAGATACTATAAAGGTACATGGTTTTAAAAGGACTTGACTCAATGGGCATTGGGCATCGCCAGAAGTAAAAAGCTCCTGTGAGGCTTCAACAGACTACTAACGGTCGCATGACTGACGTCACCGCCACTAATCTTTCCACTGATTTCGACCATTTTTTCCGCTCTAGCGAGCGCGTGCAAACGGATTTTTTTTTTTTTTTTTTTTTTTTTTTTTTTATTTTATTTTAAACATGTCTTTTATTGAGCATTCAAGTATAAAATACAATCTGCATGAGACAATTACAGCTCTCTTTTTCACTTTGTCACATATGGAGGATTCAAGGATACAGGATATTGTAAAGAGTTTTAACAAGAAAAAATGAAATAAAAATCAACATGTGCAAAATATCAACATAAACAGTCATGACATATAAAACAAGAACAAAAACAAGGACAACAAAACAGGTTGGCTGGATTATCCCACCCCATCCCAACTTCTGACCCTCTACCCAGGGTCCCCGTCCATCCCTAGAAGACTTAAACTACATACCTAAATCGACAGTGTGCGGTGTGTGCAAACGGATTGTTGACAAATAAATGAAGAAACATTGCAGGACAAAACAAAATTTTAATAACGTACCCTTGACCACTCACCTGTAATAAGCCCTTCGTCTCTCTCACTCTCTCTTCCCTGCTCGACAAATCCCATCGACCGGTGTCGGGCCAAATTTATATATTTTTTTCCAGAAACTGATTTCCGGTCCTGTTGCTGCCTCCTGTTGGCTACTGTCCCCGATCGCCTTTAGTGCAGACTGCCATTTTTATTTACTCTTCATCAATAATTATTTAGAAATTATTTGCATTACTGCTCAATAAACTTTATTGCAAACTGCCTATATTTAGCTATAGGTTAATAGATATCTAAATATTTCTAAACATGGTTGGCATAATATGCTTAAAAAATAAAGCATAAGATAAAAACATAACAAAAAACATTAAAAAATAAAGATAACTTATTAGTTTAAACCTGGTCTAAATCTAGACACTGATTAAACGTCTAAATCGAGTCTAAATTTAAACTACACTGTACATTGATCAATGACTGTTAAAAATGTTTTAATCCTTTATGGTAGCCAAATGTTGGCCACCATTTATACAATTTACAGTCATTTTTTTTGGTCAGTATTCATTATTTAATTAAATCGTCTAGATTTGGTCTAAAAATAGACTTGATATGAGGTCTTGATTTAAACGTCTAAATCAAGTCTAAATGTAAACTACACTGTACATCGATCAATGACTGTTAAAATGTTTTAATCCAACATTGGGCCACCATTTATACAATTTACAGTAATTTTTTTTGGTCAGTATTCATTATTTAATTAAATCGTCTAGATTTGGTCTAAAAATAGACTTGATATGAGGTCTTGATTTAAACGTCTAAATCAAGTCTAAATGTAAACTACACTGTACATCGATCAATGACTGTTAAAATGTTTTAATCCAACATTGGGCCACCATTTATACAATTTACAGTAATTTTTTTTGGTCAGTATTCATTATTTAATTAAATCGTCTAGATTTGGTCTAAAAATAGACTTGATATGAGGTCTTGATTTAAACGTCTAAATCAAGTCTAAATGTAAACTACACTGTACATCGATCAATGACTGTTAAAATGTTTTAATCCAACATTGGGCCACCATTTATACAATTTACAGTAATTTTTTTTGGTCAGTATTCATTATTTAATTCAATCGTCTAGATTTGGTCTAAAAATAGACTTGATATGAGGTCTTGAACGAAACGTCTAAATCGAGTCTGATGTACAGTGTAGTTTACATTTAATCAATGACTGTTAAATTGTTTTAATCCAACATTGGGCCACCATTTAAACAATTTACAGTTGTTTTTTTTAATTTAATATTTAATAATGGATTAAATTCTATCATCTAGGTTTGGGCTAAAAATAGACCGATTATAGATGGGCGAATTTCGGTCTAAACTTAGACTAGACGTCTAATAGACGTCTAATGCTCAGTGGGTACATTCATTTTGTCACACCGCAGTGAGGTCAAGCTGGGTTTTTGTCTTGTCTTGTCACTTCCTGTTTTATTTTGAAAGATAACTCTCCTCTCGTTTCAGGTCACTTGCTCTTCCTCATGTGTCACCGGTCTGACTGTCTTCCCCGCCCTGATTGTTTCCACCTGTTCCCCATTACCTGGTGTATATATTGTCTGCGTCTCCCTTTGTCCCGTGCCGAAGTGTTTCATCTCTCGTAGCGTTCACCAAAGCCTTATTTCATAGCCCACAGTCACAGCATCTTAGCTCTAGCGTTCTTTTGTTTGCCTTCCTCGTAAGAGTGATTTTCTGTTGTACTTCTTTGTCTAGTCCTTTTTGTTTCTTTGTATTTAGCCTAGTGTGTTTTCAGCCTCGTTTCTGAGCGCCTTAAGTTAATGTTTCATAGCCTTTTGTTGTTCCTCGTTGTGAGTGATTTTGTTTATCTTTATTAAGAGTAGTTCAGTGTTTTTTCCTCCTTCGGAGTGATTTTTTTGTTTTCTCTAGTTTAGGCCTTTTTCATAGCCTCACTGAGTCGAGGATATTGTCGACCTGAATAAAACAGCTGTCTGCCAAACTCTGCATCTGAGTCCTCATTGAGTCCCGGCCTGACACATTTTGAGACAACTGCTTTTAAAATATGTAACTGAAATCTACAGACCCAAATACAAAAAATGCAATAAAATAAATCTCGTGTTTTGCCTACAATAATCTGAAAGATGGTATGTGAAAAAAAAAAAAAAAAAAAGAATCTGATCATCAACTAAATTCAAGTTTTAAGTGTCACTTATACAACTTACAGAGGAGGACATAAGCTGAGAAAGGTGTAAAGGAGCACAGAGTAGTTGTTAGTTTTGTTAGGCAGGGAAGCATTCTCGAAACAGACAGTTTTTTTTTTTTTTTTTTAAAGGTCGAAAGAGATGTTGCTGTTCTAGTAGCCGTTGGTAGGTCATTCCACCATTTGGGGACAACCACAGTGAAGAGTTTAGAGTGACCTCGCTTTGCGAGAGGCGAGGGTACAACTAACAGGTAAATATTTCAAAACTGTTTTTAGTCCGGCCATGAATTCACCCTGTACATAAGATTAAGGAACTGTGTCAATATCTAATGCAATACTGCTGTAGGAATTGGAATAGCAGTTGAACTTGAAATAATTTACACAAGGTTAAAGTTTCATAAATTACACACTAGCCTAAAACCATCAAACCTAAACACATCTCTGGTCCCACAGGTAGGGCCTGAACATGAAGAAAAACAATCCCTACAAGAGCCATGTCTGAGTTGTATTCTCAGAAGTAATATTATTCTTAGAAGTATTTAAAATTCTTTAATCCAACTGAATTAAACTAAACATCCTGTTTCACACGGCCCTGCTGGCGCTATTTAGACTGTGTACAGTTCTCCATCTCTTCACCTGTAAAGACAGATAGAAACTAAGTTTAAAGAATGTTGCCAATAAGAGAACTTGTAGAGGAGAGGAAGAAGGGTGAAGGAGAAGTATAAACCGACTGACACTTTCTTTTTTGTTGGTGGACCTAACAATGGCTGTGATTTGTTGTGGGTTGCTGATTGTTCACCTGGAAATTCAACCTAGAAAATGCAGGAGAGCAAGCAACAACAGTGAGCTCTCCTTACTGGAGCAGTTTTGTCTTTAAGCTTTGGGCTTGTGTCACATCCAACTCCATTACCACCTTTTGAATTACTTCAAAAGTGTAGCGGAGCTGTGACGGATACCTCATGTTCAAAGAGTAAAAAAGTCCAAACAGCAAGGCTGATCTTGAAGAACCACCACACCCTCAATGATGATCACAACATCAGAAAAGTCAGTGCCTGGCGTCTCTTTGGTACAGAATCCTGGAAGGGACATGGAGAAAAAAAAAATCAGTTGCAGTGTAGTTTTGCGTTATCTCACAAAACTTTGCGAGCTCTCGCAACAATTGTGTTATTTCGCAAAGTTTTACGATATTTCACAAGATCTCGTGAGACCTGGTCTGGTTGCCGGTCTGTTTTTAGCAACTGCAGACTTCTTTTGTATACAGTCACACCATTAACTGAGTTATTAAGGCTTCTCCAGGGGATGGCTACCATTTAATAATAAGCATTGCAGCTTGAAGTAATTCTTTTGATATTTTATGTTTGCAGGTTGACAAGGCAGTGCTATCCATCATGACTGATGAACAAATGGCGAAATACATCACTTTATATGGCGACCAAGTAGCTGTCTTCTCCTTTTGTCAAACCACAAAATGCAGCACGGATAAAGAGACGGTTATACAGAGATTAAGAGAAAAAATAGGATCACGGAAAATGAAATCAAAGACAAAAGGACAGCTGTATGGTGCTTTAGGTGTGTTCCAAAGGCGTGGAGAAGGGATGGCCAGACATGGTAATAGTGCAGTAGACTTCCCAGAAGACTGAAATTGGATGGCTTCATTTTGGAGCAGAGAAATACCAACAAGTAAGGACCTGAAATGGTGGTGGAACAAGACACTTAGCAGTGGACAAAACAACAACTGTTCCTCAGATTTTGGAAATGGGGCAGGGGCTATTTTTCCGAGATGGACACTCAGACTGAAGGTAAATTCTTCAACCTTCCCCTTGTTTGTGTGATTTTAAAAGAAAGCAAATTCCTCAAGATTACCGTAGGTGGCCTTTATGAGCGAACTAAACTGAAGATCCTACGATTTTACATAAAAGAACAAGAACAAGTACCTTCAACAAATCAACCTGTGGAAGAATGCACTGAAGACTCCTTCTATTCATCTGACAGTGACATTGATTAGTGAACAGGTTTGTGACATTATGATATATTTGTTGTTGTTATTCAGAAACAAAATAATAAGAAAAGTAGATTTAGGAAAATAAATATTGTGCCAGTTATCCTTTATTGTTAAATAGTACTGATGGAGCTTCCTGAGCTAGGGTGGGTATGTTTTTGATGGGCTATGTCGTCATCAGTGGGCGCCGACGCGAGTGGCAGAAATCCGAATAGCTCCGTGTTTTTGTTTGTTTTGTTCTCGTGTATGTGTATTGTTTTTTTATTTTTTAAACATTTAAACACTTCAAGGAGTCTTTTTTATTCTATCCTATGGATATGGATCAGTCATTGCAACATTCTGGCAGTAGCAAACGTGTGTACACAAGGAATCAGCTGCTCACTCTATGCAAATTCTCCAGTGTGGTTCACACGAACATCCCAAAAGAAGGTTATTTGCTTCCGGGGCTGTAGATCTGGAGTCGCTGTGAGAGCTAGATGATGGGAGAAGAAGTGGAGATACAAGCCCTCTGTTCCAGCAATCGTGATAGGAAACGTGAATTCGCTGCCGAACAAGACAGACGAACTGGCTGCCCTGGTAAGGAACCAAAAGCTGTACAGGGAATCAAGTTTGATTTGCCTGACGGAGACGTGGCTAACTAGCAACGTCCCCAATGCTAATGTTCAGTACAGTGAGACTCGACAGAGACAATAAACTCTCTGGGGAAAAAGAAGGGAGGAGGACTGGTGATGTATATTAACAACAGGTGGTGCAATCCCGGACATGTAACGGTGAAGGAGACCTTTTGCAGTAAAGACTTGGAGTTACTTGCAGTGAGTGTGCGACCTTATTACATGCCGAGAGAGTTCTCACACGCGATTGTGTTGTGTGTTTACATTCCGCCACGAGCCCTTCCAGACACTGCCTGTGACGTCATCCACACAACCGTTGCGAGGCTACAAACACAACACACGGATGCTTTTTTCGCTATTTCTGGCGATTTTAATTACATTACACTGGATTTGACCCTCACAAACTTTCACCAATCTGTGGACTGTGCAACAAGGAAAAATAGGATCGATCTTCTCAACACAAATGTGAGGGATGTATACAGTGCCACCCCCATTCCTCCACTGGGCTACTCTGACCATAACCTCATACACCTGCAGCCATTGTACCAGCCTAAAGTACAAAAACTTCCAGTTGCCACACGCACCTTCAGGGAATGGACACCAGAAGCTGAGTAGGAGTTAAGGGACTGCTTCGAGTCCACTGAATGGAGCGTATTGCAGGACAGTGAGAACCTGGAGGAAGTAACAGAATGCATAACTGACTATCTCAACTTCTGTATGGACATTGTTGTTCCCACTAAAACTGTGTGCTGCTACCCCAACAACAAACCATGGGTGACCAGTGATGTCAAAAAACTTCTAAACACAGAAGAAGAAAGCTTTTAAGGAGGGCCACTTGACAGAGCTGAGGAGTGTGCAGAGGGAACTGAAAATAAGCCTGAGGGAGGCCATGGAGGCATACGGGAGGAAGGTGGAGAAGAAAATGCAGGACAACAACATGAAGGAGGTATTGCAGGGGGTAAGAAACATTACAGGGTGTGGAGGGAAAAGTGGCAGGGCTGATGGAGATATGTCAAGAGCCAACGAGTTGAATCAGTTTTATAACCGGTTCGATAACTCAGGTAATGGGGCAGCCATTGACACCTCCAGATCACCTCCCCCACATGCCTCGGTCAAAGCTCCCGACAACGACCGCACAACCTGTGTCATCATACCACCTCTCCCTAAATGTGACTTTTTAACTCACCCTTTTTTGATTTCTCCAGTGCTTTCAATACCATGCAGCCACTCCTATTGAGAGACAAACTGCTGCGGATGGGTGTGGAACCTGGCCTGGTGACCTGGATCACGGATTACCTTACTGAACATCCTTAGTTTGTCAGAATGTTTTTCGATCCTGTTGGTGTTCCATTCCTTGATTGATTTTTACCTCTAGTTAGTCATTCTTTATTGGATACGATTAATCTGTCTTTATTATCAGGATATGTACCACAGTCCTTTAAGGTAGCTGTAATTAAACCTCTTCCTAAAAAGCCCACTCTAGACCCAGAGGTCTTAGCCAACTACAGACCGATATCAAACCTTCCCTTTCTGTCTAAGATACTTGAGAAAGCTGTAGCTAATCAGCTGTGTGACTTTCTCCATAACAATAGTCTATTTGAGGATTTTCAGTCAGGATTTAGAGTGTATCATAGCACAGAGCCCGCATTAGTCAAAGTTACAAATGACCTCCTAATGGCATCAGACAAAGGACTCATCTCTGTACTTGTCCTGTTAGATCTTAGTGCTCCATTTGGCACCATTGACCATCAAATTCTTTTACAGAGACTGCAACATCAAATTGGCATCAAAGGAACCGCCCTAAGCTGGTTTAAATCGTATTTCTTAGATCGATCTCAGTTTGTTCACGTCAATGATGAATCCTCCTTGCATACCAAAGTTTGTCATGGAGTCCCACAAGGTTCTGTACTAGGACCACTTCTATTTAGTTTATATATGCTTCCTTTAGGGAACATTATTAGGAATCACTCTATCAATTTTCATTGTTATGCTGACGACACCCAATTATATTTATCGATCAAGCCTGATGCAACCAATCAGTTAACTAAACTCCAAGCATGCCTTAAAGATATAAAAAGTTAGATGACCTACAATTTTTGATGTTAAATTACTTTAGATGGGATCACCCTGGCCTCCAGCTCCACTGTAAAGAATCTTGGAGTTGTTTTTGATCAGGATTTGTCCTTTAATGTCCATATAAAACAAATTTCGAGGACTGCATTCTTCCACTTACGTAACAGCACTAAAATCAGACGCATTGTCCCTCAGGCGGATGCAGAAAAACTAGTCCACGCATTTGTTACTTCAAGGCTGGACTATTGTAACTCTTTGTTATCAGGCTGCTCTGATAAGTCTCTTAGGACTTTGCAGTTAATTCAGAATGCTGCTGCACGTGTTCTGACAGGAACCAAGATCAGAGATCACATCTCTCCCATTTTGGCTTCCTTGCATCGGCTACCTATTAAATCTAGAATAGAATACAAAATTCTTCTCCTTACTTACAAATCTCTTCATGGTCAGGCACCATCATATCTAAAAGAGCTCATAATACCTTACTACCCCTCTAGAATACTGCGCTCTCAGGACGCTGGGTTCCTTGTGGTTCCTATAGTCTCCAAAAGTAGATTGGGAGCCAGAGCTTTCAGCTATCAGGCTCCTCTTCTCTGGTACAAACTACCATTCTGGGTTCGGGAGGCAGACACGGTCAACACTTTTAAGAATAGACTTAAGACTTTCCTTTTTGATAAAGCCTCTCTCTCTCTCTCTCTCTCTCTCTCTCTCTCTCTCTCTCTCTCTCTCTCCCTTTCTCTCTCCATCTGTGGACATGTCTCATTAATGCATGTTACTAACCAAACTTCCCTGGAGTTTCTGTGCTCTGTCGTCCAGCAGGTTCTCGTGGATCGTGGCTGCTGCTGTGATCCTGCACGACGTCCACTACGCATACCCTGAGGTTTCTTCCACATTTTTTCCCGGTTAAAAGGGTTTTTTGTGGGCAAGTTTTTCCTCACTCAAACCAAGGGTCTAAGGACAGAGGGTGTCACTCCCTGTACAGATTGCAAAGCCCTCTAAGGCAAATGTACTTTGTGACTTTGGGCCATACAAATACAATTGATTTGATTTGAGTTGTGTTCAGTGACAGCAGCTGGTTCCACAAATATTTCCCTCATTTGTCCCTCACTGTCATTTCTCATTTGAAAGTTTTCTTAAAAACAATATTACAATATACTGCAATGCAGTTCCCACTCCCTTCTGTAAGCACCAGTCTCATTAAGATATGTTATGCAAGTTATAAACTTTATCTACTTATTTATTTCCATGGAGTTGCACAATTACACAAATGTCTGCAATATCTAACTTCCACATTTTACCCTGAATCTGAATGTATGTATACATGATTTGTAACCATCTTGCTCTGGATCCATAAAGAATTTATCACAAAAAAATATGTTATGAACTATTAAAAGACTCATACTACCTGGCTGATGTCACTCATCCCCTTTGTGACCGCACGTTTTAGTGATGGTGTGTGCTCAAGAACCAGAAGACAAAATTAGTCTGTAAGACACTTTGTAGAACTTTCAAAAGTAGTCAAATCAAGTAGTGCAAACATCCTGTGACACATAAACAGAAAAGATCTCTGCATGAAAAAGTACATCAACAACCCCTACCATGTAATGTGCTTGATGTTTTTAAGAATGTGGAAATATTAACCCTTTGGGGTCTGAGTGCATTTTGGCCGTTTTTGAATAGTTTTGATTTTGCCTTTACATACCACATAAAAAAATGTTTGCCATACCCATGCTTGGTATCTTTTTTTCAGCGCAACTTCATCTACATGATCTGATAATTATTTTTTCACTTTGACCTACTTTATAAACACATTGGACCCAAAAATACACAGAAATTATCAAATCCGAATTGAAAAAAAAATACAATTTATTACAAATTTATATCTCCTTTCTAGTCTTCCGACCACTCAAAGCGCTTTACACTATATATCTCATTCACACACTGATTGCATTGGCTGCCATGCAAGGTGCCAAATGATCATCAGTTTTAGGAACTAACCATTCATTCATATTCACACACCGATGGCACAGCCTTCGGGAGCGATTTGGGGTTCAGTATCTTGCCCAAGGACACTTCGTCATGCAAACTGGAGGGGATTGAACCAGGGATCGAACAGCTGATCTTCTGATTAGTGGATGACCAGCTCTGCCTCGAAGCCACAGCCGGAGTAAACATAGGTTGCAAATATGAACAAATAAATGTAAAATTGAAATAAAGTAATACTTTATACAAATATTTACCATAAAAAAAGCATGTATATTTATAGGCGTTTTTTACCTTGTCATCTGCAAGTCTTCAAAACTGTGCAAAATTATACTACAGAGAGCTACACCAGTGCTTAGTATTTGCTCAAAGTCTCAAATAGTGCAAATGTAATATAAGAGGTTAAAATTACATTTTAACTATTATATACAAATTGAGGTGTAATCTGTAAAATTATATACAAATATAATATTTCAAACTATATACAATGGGGCAAAGTTTAAAAAAAATAAAAACTATGTGTCACTCCGTAAAGCAGTTTTCTGTCCACAACGAGACACAGCGCCACATCACAAGATTGGCACTTCCAGGGAGTGAGGTTTCTTTTTTTTGTCCACCTGGTGGCAGCGTAGGCAACTCCTGTGGCCTTGTGTGGCTTTCAGGCTGGCATCTGTTACCACAGCAATGGGAACAGGGATGTGGTCTGCACTTGTCTTGGTGGATGCGCCCATCCTGTCCACCACATACAGCTGGGACACCAGTTCTGTTTGGAAGTCCTTGTGGGACATGTGCCTTACTTGGTTTGAGGCGCTTATGTCACAACGCAGAAGGTAGGCATTGGTGGTGGCAATATCCACAAGGTGCAAGAAGATGGTGGGGTACCAGCGCGCGGCTCTGCGGTGGGTGGAGTAGTACTGCAGCAGGTCTTGTTCTTGTAGTAAGCAATGAATGGGGTGAGGCAGGGGATGTTTTTCACTGCCCAGCATCCATCTTTCTCTTTTACCCTCTTCTTGACCACCTCTCCAGAAATTGCTGGACAGATTGTGGAGCACAGCGACACCTCCCGTGTGTCCATCCATTTCACAAAGACCAGGGGCCCCTCCCTGATCCATCTCACAGTGCCCCTCTCTGATTTCTTGTTGAGAGCATTTCTCTCCCTTTTGGACATCCTTTCATGTTCTCCCTGTATGTACCACAGGCTGCAAACTTCAAGTTGGCCAAGTCATGAAAGAACTGGGGGTTTGTGTAAAAGCTGTCTGTGTAAACATGGTCGCCGGTGCCGAGGTATGATGGCTGGATCAGGTGCTGGATTGGTTTGTCCTTCATGTACTGGGTCATGCCAGTTTTTGCCTTGGTGACCATGATTCTCTCATCAAATCAAATCAAATCAATTTTATTTGTATAGCCCAAAGTCACAAAGTACATTTGCCTCAGAGGGCTTTACAATCTGTACAGGGAGTGACACCCTCTGTCCTTAGACCCTCGGTTCGAGTGAGGAAAAACTTGCCCACAAAAACCCTTTTAACAGGGAAAAAAAATGTGGAAGAAACCTCAGGAAGAGCCACAGAGGAGGGATCCCTCTCCCAGGACGGACAGACGTGCAATGGATGTCACGTGTACAGGACAAATCAACACAAACAAATTGTACAATGACTGATAAAATGACAATGAATTACAATGAATGATAAAAATGATTACAGTAACAGATATGGTAGTAATAATATATGTAGTGGGCGTCGTGCAGGATCACAGCAGCAGCCACGATCCACGAGAACCTGCTGGACGACAGAGCACAGAAACTCCGGGGAAGTTTGGTTAGTAACATGCATTAATGAGACATGTCCACAGATGGAGAGAGATAGATAGAGAGAGAGAGAGAGAGGGAGAGGGAGAGGGAGAGGGAGTTTTCGGTAAGGGAGATGTGTGCATCTTTAACCAATACCGTGCCTGGCTAGGCATAACCCTAGGCGGGGTCCCCCGGCAGTCTAATCCTATGGCAGCATAACTAAGGGATGACCTGAGCCAGCCCTAACTATAGGCTTTATCAAAAAGGAAAGTCTTAAGTCTATTCTTAAAGGTGTTGACCGTGTCTGCCTCCCGAACCCAGAAGGGTAGTTTGTTCCACAGAAGAGGAGCCTGATAGCTGAAAGCTCTGGCTCCCAATCTACTTTTGGAAACTATAGGAACCACAAGGAACCCAGCGTCCTGAGAGCGCAGTGTTCTAGAGGGGTAGTAAGGTATTATGAGCTCTTTTAGATACGATGGTGCCTGACCATGAAGAGCTTTGTAAGTAAGGAGAAGAATTTTAAATTCTATTCTAGATTTAATAGGCAGCCAATGCAAGGAAGCCAAAATGGGAGAGATGTGATCTCTGATCTTGGTTCCTGTCAGAACACGTGCAGCAGCACTCTGAATTAACTGCAAAGTCCTAAGAGACTTATTAGAGCAGCCTGATAACAAAGAGTTACAATAGTCCAGCCTTGAAGTAACAAATGCGTGGACTAGTTTTTCTGCATCCGCCTGAGAGACAATGCGTCTGATTTTAGCGATGTTACGTAAGTGGAAGAATGCAGTCCTCGAAATTTGTTTTATGTGGACGTTAAAGGACAAATCCTGATCGAAAAACAACTCCAAGATTCTTTACAGTGGAGCTGGAGGCCAGGGTGATCCCATCTAAAGTAACTAAGTCTCTAGAAAGAGAGTTTCTGAGGTGTTTGGGTCCAATTACAAGAACTTCAGTTTTGTCTGAATTTAACATCAAGAAATTGTAGGTCATCCAACTTTTTATATCCTTAAGGCATGCTTGGAGTTTAGTTAACTGATTGGTTGCATCAGGCTTGATCGATAAATATAATTGGGTGTCGTCAGCATAACAATGAAAATTGATAGAGTGATTCCTAATAATGTTCCCTAAAGGAAGCATATATAAACTAAATAGTAGTGGTCCAAGTACAGAACCTTGTGGGACTCCATGACAAACTTTGGTCTGCATGGACGATTCATCATTGACGTGAACAAACTGAGATCGATCTAAAAAATACGATTTAAACCAGCTTAGGGCGGTTCCTTTGATGCCAATTTGATGTTCCAGTTTCTGTAAAAGAATTTGATGGTCAATGGTGTCAAATGCAGCACTAAGATCTAACAGGACAAGTACAGAGATGAGTCCTTTGTCTGATGCCATTAGGAGGTCATTTGTAACTTTGACTAATGCGGTCTCTGTGCTATGATGCACTCTAAATCCTGACTGGAAATCCTCAAATAGACTATTGTTATGGAGAAAGTCACACAGCTGATTAGCTACAGCTTTCTCAAGTATCTTAGACAGAAAGGGAAGGTTAGATATCGGTCTGTAGTTGGCTAAGACCTCTGGGTCTAGAGTGGGCTTTTTAAGAAGAGGTTTAATTACAGCTACCTTAAAGGACTGTGGTACATATCCTGATAATAAAGACAGATTAATCATATCCAATAACGAATTACTAGCTATGGGTAAAACATCCTTGAGCAGCCTGGTTGGGATGGAGTCTAAGAGACAGGTTGACGGCTTAGCTGCAGAAATGATTAAAGTTATTTGATGAAGGTCGATGGGAGAAAAACAGTCTAAATACATAACAGGTTTTGCAGCTGTTTCAAAACTTGCTGTATTAAAATGCAGATCAATGCCTGTTGAGGGCAAGAGGTGATGAATTTTGTCTCTAATAGTTATAATCTTATCATTAAAGAAGCTCATGAAGTCATTGCTACTTAGACCTAAAGGAATAGATGGTTCAGTAGAGCTGTGATTCTCTGTTAGCCTGGCTACAGTGCTGAAGAGAAACCTGGGGTTGTTCTTATTCTCCTCAATTAAAGAAGAGTAATAGGCTGCTCTGGCATTACGGAAAGCCTTCCTGTATGTTTTGAGATTATCTTGCCAGACTAGATGAGATTCTTTCAGTTTAGTGGCACGCCATTTGCGTTCAGATTTACGTGCCTCTTGCTTTAATTTACGAGTCTGCTGGCTATACCATGGTGCTAGCCTTCTTTGTTTAATTGTCTTCTTTTTCAGAGGTGCAATAGAGTCTAGAGTTGTCCGTAATGAGCCTGTAATACTATCAACAAGATGGTCTATTTGTGAGTGGCTAAAGGAAGCAGACAAGTCCTCTGTTACAGTTAGACATGGCATTGAATTCAATGCTGAAGGAATTACTTCCTTAAATTTGGCTACAGCACTATCAGATAAACATCTGCTGTAGAAGCTTCTACACAAAGGCTTATAGTCCGGTAGTATGAACTCAAAGGTTATTAAAAAATGGTCAAACAGAAGAGGATTCTGTGGGAAGACTATTATATTATCAATTTCAATGCCATATGAAAGAACAAGATCAAGAGTGTGGTTCAGACAATGAGTCGGTTTATTTACACTTTGACAAAAGCCAATTGAGTCTAATAGAGAGATAAAAGCAGTACTAAGACTATCATTGTGGTTGTCCACATGAATGTTAAAATCACCTACAATAATTACTTTATCTGTTTTAAGGATCAAGCCTGATGCAAATTCTGCAAATTCAGATAAAAATTCAGAATAAGGACCTGGAGCTCGATATACTGTAACAAATAAAATTGGCTGCGAAGTTTTCCAGGTTGGGTGAGTGAGGCTAAGAACAAGGCTTTCAAATGAATTATAATTTAGTTTAGGTTTAGGATTTATTAATAGACTTGAGTCAAATATGGCTCCAACTCCACCACCTCGACCAGTACTTCGAGGAACATGAGTATTATAATGACTCGGAGGAGTGGATTCATTTAAGCTAACATATTTATCCTCCTGCAGCCAGGTTTCAGTGAGACAGAACAAGTCAATATCATAGTCAGATATTAATTCATTGACTAAGACAGCTTTAGATGACAAAGACCTGATATTCAATAGTCCACATTTAATTCTCTTATTTTGGACTGTTGGAGATGTTGATTTAATTTTTATTAAGTTTTTATGATGAACTCCTCTTCTGTTTGTTTTATCTTTAAATAATGTAGGTGGACGGGGGACAGACACAGTCTCTATACTAAAGGACTGGGTGGGCAACTGCTCTAATGGAGGCGCAGAGAAGCGTGTAAGACTGCAGCTCTGCTTCCTGGTCTCAACTCTGGGTTGTCGACATGGTTTTGGTCAACTAATAAACTTGGCCATATTTCTAGATATGAGAGCTGCTCCATCCAAAGTGGGATGGATGCCGTCTCTCCTAATCAGACCAGGTTTTCCCCAGAAGGGTGTCCAATTATCTATGAAGCCCACATCGTTTGCTGGACACCACCTCGACAGCCAGCGGTGAAATGACGACATGCGGCTAAACATGTCATCACTGGTCACATTGGGGAGGGGACCAGAGAAAACTACGGAGTCCGACATCGTTTTGGCATATTCACACACTGATGAAACATTAATTTTAGTGACCTCCGATTGGCGTAACCGGGTGTCATTACCGCCGACGTGAATAACAATCTTACTGTATTTACGTTTATCTTTAGCCAGCAGTTTCAAAAAAGACTCGATGTAGCCCGCTCTGGCCCCCGGGATGCATTTAACTATGGCCCCCGGTGTCGCTAACTTCACGTTTCGGACTATGGAGCTGCCAATGACCAGAGTTGGCCTCTCAGCGGGTGTGTCGCTGAGTGGGGAAAATCTGTTAGAAACGTGGAGCGGTTGGTGGTGTACCGTGGGCTTCAGTTTGGGGCTATGCCTCCTTCGAACAGTCACCCAGCCTCCCGGCTGCTCGGGAACTACCGGGGGACGGCTAACTGAAGCTACCTGTGGCTGTACCGCACCGGCTACAGGAGACTGGCTAACTATAGCAGCTACTGACTGTTCGGTGGTGCGGTACCGTGCCTCTAACTCACTGACCCTCGCCTCCAAAGCTACAAATAAACTACATTTATTACAAGTACCGTTATCACTAAAGGAGGACGAGGAGTAACTGAACATGTGGCACAAGACAGGAGAGAGCAGGAGAGGAGAGAGCAGGAGAGGAGAGAGACGCCATTGTTAAAGCTAGATTTAGTTAGTGTGGCTAACAGAAACTGGAGAAACTATCAGATTGTAGTTACTAGAGTTCAGATAGCTGTTTATGCACAGACAGAACAAGTCAAAGAGTAGTGCAGAGATAAGTAGATAGTCGCTGATGGTTCCCTTGCAAGTGGGCCAGCATGTCAATCGCCGAGACCTTGGTGTTAGGGGTCGACACAAGCTCCACGACAAATGGAGCTCAGTGCTTTACCAAGTGCTCAAAGCCCCATCCGGAGATGGAGCAGGTTACACCATTGCCCCTGTTGAAGCATTGCATAGGGCTTGGCAGGTGCACCGAAATATGCTGAAAGCCCAGGTCGTGTCCGGTAATCACCCTCCTAGGGCGTCGCCTCCACCAGTTTTGGTTGCGCTTGCAGGCTTCTCTGATTCACCTGAAGGTGGTGAGCGATGGTTGTTGGTCCGTGACATTTTTGCACCCTCTGCCATCGAGGCACCAGTTCAACCCTGTTCTACCGGGCCTGCTGTGATGACACCAGCATGTGCTGAGCCTAATCCAGGCCCTCACTCGGTGTCCCCTCCCTCTAGTGTTCAGTCCAGTCCTTCTCAGTTGGCTTTGCGTCGAACTGGCCGTTCCACCGCCGGTCAACATTCCAATGTTCATCGTCTTCCCCAGCCTGTTGGCCTTAGGGGTAATGCGGTACTTGAACCTGCACGGTCAGTGGTAAATTTGCAGTCTGTCCTGTTTCGGTCCTAGTTGGTGTACTTTCCAGGTGTAGTTCGCCGTCGGGGCGACAACACAGAAAGTGGGGATGGAATGTGGCAGATCGAGTGTTGCCCCACCCTCACTCAATCAGCATCACCGGTGCTTGATTGCGCATTGGTGCCACCTGTCAATTACTGCGCTTTGACTCAGTCTTCTACACGCCGTCTTTCTCGCAGTCCTTTGTGGGCTCCTGGTGGTTTTCAGCCTCACCACAACTCCTGTTGGTTTGATTAATTGTTTTTTTGTTGTTGTTAAATATTTATTTTGCTACTTATTTGGTTTTGTTTTATTTGAAATATTATTTTGTTGCTCATCTGGTTTGCTCCTTGTGGGCCAGCTGTTTAAAACATTTTTTTTTTGTTTCCAAGTTGACTTATTTCTCTTTTTTTGGTGTTAACAATATATCCTTTGTTTTGATTATTTCTTTATTAGTTATTTGGTTACAAATTTTCTGTTCTTATTTAGTTTATTTAGCTAGTGGGGTGTTAATAGATGGGGCTATTATTAGGTCTGGCCTCCACCCACAGCTGAATTTTGGTGTTGAGTTGGTTTGTCTTATACCTTTTTAAAGTAAATTTTCTTTGAACATTTGTATTTAGATATTTAGTCATTTGTATTATTCCTTTCTGTTGGTGTGAGTGTTGCGTGTTTTAGCCTAGACCTTCTGTTTTAACTTTGTTATTTGTATAGAACCAACCTTGAGTGTCCCTCTGCTTAATTTTGTTTCCGTTTCTTTTTAGGACAGGAGCTGGTGCAATGTGTGGCAGACTTCCCTGGTGGAGGTCACAATTTCACATCCCTTAATTTTGCTGTGGCACGCAGTGATTCGGTTTGTAGTGGGTTTTTGTGTGATTTGAGTTGTTTTAGTCTGCCCACCTCGCTAAGCCGTAGCTCTGTTCCTGTTTTTTTGTGTTTTTTTTAGATTATTGTGGTACAACTGACACTCAGGTTGTGAGATATCTGTGGGAGTTCGATCCTCATCTTCTCCAGGGACTGAGCACATTCTCCAAGTGGAAAAGAGGGGCAGTATTCAACTTAACCCCTCTTTGGTTTCTTGCCGTCAAAAGCAGGGGAACGTTTCTCAGCTGGTTTATACTTCAAAGAATTCACACATACTTCAGGACATCCTCCTTCCCGGAGATGTGTGCGGTAGTTTGACAACTTGTATTTGAGGCTCATCTTCCAAACTTCGTAGCCAGTGGGGGAGCCTTTTTCTTTTAAACGTGGATGCTTCAGGTTCAGTGCTTCTGCAACTTCGTCAAACTTACTGTTTGTGAGATAGACTGTGTACTTGACTACCTCCTGGATCAACCCCTCTTAATATGTTGTTCTTAAGATGTCATCAGGAGCACTGTCAGATGAAGAGGAGAAACTGTGTTCACCTTGGTCTTGAGGTTGAAGACGGAAGATGTGTATACAACTTTGAGTGTCGCTTTATCTTGTATTTCTTCCATTGAAGTTAAGTTCATAAACTCGTTGCCAAAAAGTGTGTCCATGAACTGCAGCCTGAAGGGTTCCATTATTTTACAGTCTTTATCTTAGTCTCTAGTTCAGCCACAGTTGAAGGCAGACCAGCAGAAAACATGACCCTCTGACTACTGTCTGGTCCAAGGATAACTCTGAGAATAGCATGCATATCTGAGCATAGGACAGAGGCAAGCCTATCAACTTCAGATGCAAAGGAACAACAAACCTTAAATATGCAAGTGAAAAGGAAAATACAAGACATTCATCAACTGTTGTGAAAAAATACTAAAGTTATGGTTCAGCTTATGTGACATATGGCTGCATCAGGTATTATCAAGTCTTCTTTTAGCCACCTGAAATAGAGCCACCAAAGAATATATATATATATATATATATATATATATATATATATATATATATATATATATATATATATCCATCTGACTGTATGCTACATTTTGCTACAAGTTTTTGGCACTTTACATATTTACATTGCCATCAAACAGCCATGTCACTTGGGACTACATTCCCTCAGCCATATAATCTATATATTCCTACACAGAAGTGCAGCTGTGATGATAGCAATGTGAATCAGGTGCAAAAAATGGTCATTGGTCAAGAAGTTTCAATGATCAAGTCAATCACCTGATCTCAACCTGATCAAGCATGCATTTCAATTAGTGAAGACAAAACTTACGGTAGAATGACCCACGAACATGCAACAACTGAAGACAGCTGCAATAAAGGCCTGGCAAAGCATCACAGCAGAGGAAACCCCATATTTGGTGATGCCCATGGGGTCTAGTGTCACGGCTGGAACAATGGCTTGAACCCAAATGCACGACTCGGGAGACAAAGTACAAAATAAACAAATCTTTAATTATCAAAGTTCAACGGAAGCGGAACGGCACCGCCGCGGTCACCGTAGCAAATAGAAGCCAGTCTAGTCAATGAGAGCACTCACACAGGGCGCGGCTCAGAAGCGTCCCAGAAGCGGCATTCCGTGCCACGGTGCGAGCTTTCCGCAGGATTTCTATTTTTTCCGCGAGCCGCGGCTAAACCTTGTAAATTTCAACAGAGCACTGCGCACCAGACAGGAAATCCGACACAGAATCAACATAATAAACTTCCACCCCCTTTCAAAATAAAACACAATACGCAGTTCATGTAGCTTTTTACAACTTCACATCAACGTTACGTCATGACCGGTGGCACCAGGTGATCAAAGGTTGATCAAAGGATCTCAACAAGAGACTAATTGTTGACGTTGAACAACACACAATAATTTATGACACAACAGATGCTTTTTATAATCTCCTCCACGTCGGAGAAGCAAAGTCAGCTGTTTGTTGTTGTTGTTTTCTTTATACACAGTTTATCGCGGGGTCTCGGGTATGTCCAGGATTCTGCGTGATCTCGCGTGAATACGGCTGGCTCGCTCCGCTGCCGTTCCGCGGCTGATCCGCGTCCGGTGTGAGTTGAGCAAAGTACCGTTCCGCTGCCGCCGCCTCCTGTGTGATTCCCGTGTAAGGGCAAGTGACTTGAAACGAGGAGAGTTACCTTTCAAAATAAAACAGGAAATGACAAGACAACATTAACACAAGACAACCTAAACATAGCAAGCTTTATTAGTCATGACATCTAGACCAGACAAGCAACCATTGCATACAAAGGATTCTCAACAAAGTATTAAAAAATTAACATGTTAATTTGTCCAATTACTCTTGAGCCCCTGAAATAAGAGAACTGTGTATAAAAACGGCTGCAATTTCTAAATGTTTCATTTTTATTTTTTTTGAGCTGAAATTCTGCGTTTCAATTTTATCATAGTTATTTAATTTCATATCACATTGTGGAGGCGTGCAAATTATGAAAATTCTATTGCTGTTTAAATATTTTTGGACCTAACTGTGTTAGCACAATATTGAAAAGTCTGAAACAATCACCATCACTAACTGGTATTGACAGTGGCAGAGGACAGAAATCTCAGTATAAGAACTGGGTTGTTCATCTTAGTGATAGTCTTGGATCTAAAAAGGAAACATAGTGCTGTAAATGAAAGCTCAGGTTTTAACTGTGACTTGCTCTCAACATGTAATTGTATCGACTAGTGCAGGGCAGAGCACTGTGTGCAGGAAATTGCATTTTTCTGCATGAGAGAGATTCTTAGCGAGATGGATGATCTGCTGCAGTAGAATTTGAAATTCATGGAATTCAGGAAATGACAAACTGCAAGTGAGGCTAGTTAACCTGAGCAGGGATGTTTATTCTCTCAAAGATGCATAAAACCAGTGGGTGGCAGATTTAATCTCCAGCCATAGACTGTTTCTTCTTTTTCCGAGGTTCTTTATGGGTCGAAAATGAGACAAGAATTAATGCTCCTGGGAGCTGATTGTGATTAATATCTCTTCTGAGCTATACTTAAAATTGGTAAACTTTGGAATTTGCATTGTAGATCAAGATCCCTGCTTTAAACAGTGGATTTCTGTCTTGCAGACACCTTCACAGTTCATTACCAGCTAAATCAAATTCAAAAGACATCCATCTCAGTTGAGACACAGTGACATTACTAAACTCTACTAAAAAGGTACCAACTCAATGCGTTTACTTTCCTTTTGGAACTGTGTTTATTGTGCACATAAAGTATTATTCATGCCAACTTGAAAAGCTTTTTTTACATACTGAAAAATGATTTGTCTTAATTTCTTGTGGCTGCCACTTTTAGAACCTGGTTTTGTGTTAGCACAGTTACAGAATAAAGACGCAGGAAAATGACACCACGTAAAATCTAGATTAATGACAGGGATCAAGCAAATGTTTTATCTGCAGTAGGCCACATCAATCACCCCAAGTTAGCCAAGACTAATGACAGCTTAGGAAAACATCTTGATAATGCATTTTATAATGATGAATGATGTCAAAGATTGTAAAAAAAAAAAAAAAAAAACAGAACTAAGAATTCACACAGGATAAGGCATTGCGGCAACTGGTAGCAGGGTTGTCCGGTGGTGGTGGTGGTGGGGGGGGGGGGGGGCGGGTTGCTGTAGGCCATGTTTATATGTACTAAATGTAACCACTGTGAAACAATCAGGAAATAACTTTTTATTTCTTTGATTAACAGCTTTATCGAGTCTGGCGCTCGCTCAAGGTTATTGTTACTCTATGACTCTCAACCAAAGTGCTCTCTCTCTCTCTAATCATCGGACACGAATCAAAATAAACTTCTTCGTGTCATTATTTTGCAGCCTAAATAGCGAGTCAAACTCAGATTTAAAAGCTGGTACATGAAATAAACAAAGTGAGAACACACACATAGGTAGATGATCAGAGTTTAGGCCATGAATCCAATTGGACAGTCTCTGCTTCAGAGACATTTCAGGCTGTCTGTGTAGGTTTGACGGATCTGAGTGTCTGACTGGCTTGCGGAGCGTGACGTGGGGCTCCATTTTTCCCACAGTTGGATCTGGCTCAACTTCTCTCCCGCATGCCAGTGCGTTTTTTTTGCAGCAATCCCTGCCGTCGTACGTTTCCTGCCGGTGCGGAAACGTACGACTCCCACTGAAATGAATGGAAATTACTTTGGTGATTAGGGATGGAAATTAATAAGATTTTTACGATTCTATTATCGATTCTCATTTGGGGAAAAAAAAGGAGAACAGACTGTTTGATCAGCATCAACTTTGTTTAGTGAGAAGTATCACGACCTTACAAAACCAACAGCGAGGTCAAAAGCACGTTACTGGGTTACAGCCTACAGCCTACAGAGTTACCTTCCATAGTAACCACAGAGGTGGTCAGAGCCTGGCTGCTGCTAGGATGAGAAGCGGTCCGAAGCGTGTCAAAAACATGACATTCGTTTAAAAATATTGCATGTTGTGTGCGCAAATGTTTCTGCATGTTCGTCGTTCCATAGACTTGAAACACACGGAACCGATTCTCAACTAGAACCAGTTCTCGATTTCCATCCCTGTTGGTGATGGATTGTAGGGATTCTGTTACCATCTGCTGAGTGTATGTTACTACTTTTAGGAATGTGAACAACTGAGCAGGGGCAGTACTTTTAGAAAATGATGGCACTAGATGTTATGACCCTGAGTCATAATGTGTTATTTGAGTGACTGCCTGAAGGTGGTGTTGTTCACCCTGTTCTGTTCCTTCAGTAGTTAGAGTGACCCTGTCTCCTCCTTGATTTCCCACGAGACCATGCCGTGCTCTACCAGAGTGTGCAATGCTGCCAAGTGATCTCTGCTGTACAAAACAACTGTCCTAGTAGTTGCACTGATATTGCATAAATAAATTCATGGACCACAGCAGTCATTACAAAATGAAAGCCAAAATGTTCAAAAGTGTGGGACATATGGACAGTTTTGCACCATGTTCAGTCCTCAAGCACCATAGAGGACTGGACAACTTATGTGGAATTAGTTGAACAGTATTGTGTGGCCAACAAAATTGATGCTGAGAGGAAAGTTGCTGTCCTCAGTGTTATGGGTGCTAAAACATCAAACTTGCTGCGCAGCCTCATCGCACCTGCAAAACCTGCTGACAAAACATTCACCGAGATAACAAAACTAAATCATTTAAACCCAAAGTCGCTGGTAATAGCGGAGCACTTCAAATTTCATAAAATAAGTAACTTAAAGACTGAATCTCTGTCAGAGTACATGGCAGAGCTATGAAGACTGGCAGAGCATTGTTAGTTTAGGGAGGAGCTATCAGACACACTCAGAGACAGGCTTGTGTGTGGGCTGCACAACAAGGGCACTCAGAGGAAAATCTGACATTAAGTCGCACACTGGAGATCGGCATATCGGTGGAAACTGCAGCAAAGGATGTAGGCGAGTTACAAGTTAAAAACACTCGTACTCGGTACCAGTGCTGTGGGTAACGCAACAAAGTAGCGCATTAGATCCGCCAGCGAAAAGGACAATGGAAAGAACAATATAACGGTAAAATGCACACTCAGCGTTGGTGAAAAGCTTCTGTAGACTTAAGCGCACTTAAATGCACTTTCATAACTGCAATCGGGTAAAAAAAAAAAAAAAAGGAGTTACCTAATCTTGTTTGCTGCTCATATTCAGTATAGGCTACCTTGGCTGGGTAGGTATATATGAGTACCAAACAAGATTAAGTAACTCCTGAATTTTGATCATATGTTCTGACTGATCAAGAAAGTGTCTTTCCTGTTGTTATTATTATCCTGCAGAATTAGTTTGGTTGGATGACTTACGTTATTCATTGTCAGGACGTCTCGGTCCATTTAAAGGAGGCTGTGTGTCTGTGTCAGTTAAGTTGCAGCATGTGCGAGGTGCTCCAAAAGCTTTAAATTTTTTGGTAACACATGAGTACTCTTAACGTGTTACTTTTATTCATAGGTGACACTGTAACATAACAATTACTTTTAACACAAGTCAGAGAGTGATATGGCTGAAATCAAAGTAAATGGAGTGGCATTAACAATAGAACTAGACACTCTCAGCACTGTCTATCAGATCCTTCAAAGACAAATAACATTTCCCAAAACTGAAATGCACAAATGTGAAACTGAAAACATACACAGGTCAGAGGATTACTCCACTGGGAAAATTGATAGTTGAATGGTGAAATATGAAATTCAAAGATGCAACTTGGAGCTGTATGTAATAAAGGCGTGCCTTTATTTGGACGACTAGTGGCTGAGACACATCTGTCTCAACTGTTGGACCAGTTGGACTAATGGACCAGGAAATATTGCTCAAGGTGGATTGGTCTGAGTGGGCAACACCTATAGTTCCTGTAGGCAAAAAACAACATTGACAGAGTACACAATGTGGCGATTTCAAGGTGTCAATGAACCCTGTCATACATCTAGACCAATATCCACTTCCATGTATAGATGACATCTTTGCATCCTTAAGACATGTTGAGCGTTTCTCAAAGACTGATCTTGCTCAGGCCTACCTGCAGATGAAAATAGAGCAATCATCAAATAAATATCTGACCATAAACACGCACAGGGGCAGTACAGTACAGTTGGCTTGTGTTTGGCATCACCAACACCCCAGCGATCTGGCAACGGACCATGGACCAGGACCCGGTGTTAGAAGGGATACCAGGCACACAATGCTACTTAAATGACATTATTACTTATGGCAAACCTGGATGCAGTTCTGACAAGATAGGAGCAGTAAGAGCATCTTAGACTGAGAGCTAAGATGAGAAAATGCAAGTTTTCCAAGACTCCATTTAGTGCTGTGGACACAAGATCGACAGACACAGATTGCACAAGACCCAGGAGAAGATTGACGCCATCCTAAGGCACCACCACCAGGCAATGTGAGCCAGTTATGCTCATTCTTGGGCCATGTCGATTATTACCACAAATTTATGCCGTTACTGTTAAAGTAAATTTACACTTGAACAGTAAATAAGTAGTTCGCTGTAACTCGTGATTTAAGATTCAGTCATGGTGACAAAGTAAGTAACTTTCATGTATGCAATACTCCTGACTCATACGACAACCTAAGGCATAACAAAATTAATGATATTAGTTGTTCAAAGTTCAGTCTTTTGCAAACATAGCTAAAGGGGGTCAAAGTAATCAGTGTCAGGCAGTAGGCTGACCAGTTTCATGTCTCTTGTGACTGCGTTTGGTACAACCTTTTCTCAAAGAGATGACAGTATCACTGAGTTTATTTTAATTTACAGACCTGCTTCTTGCCACATCTTATACAAGAGTTGGTGTTTCAATTGACACTTTCACTGTCTCCTCCTGCCCACACATGAATGCTGATGCCCCAGCACTAACACATACGCTACTCTCCATTTATGTTGTTGCTGTCTATTAACAACTTCCTGTAACTTACTATTAATAAATGTATTCTCTGTATTTAATCTAAGATGTGGTTCCAGACTCGATCTACATAACCTGTTTCACAAATTATGCGTAACACCCCAGCAGTTGTTCTTTTAGCCTGAGCATGAATTATACTTGAGATTTATCTTTAACTAACCTGCAGAGCTGCTGTAAATCATCCTTGTATCTCCCACTTTGAGTGACCACAGCTCCTCACTAATGGCCAGTTATTCCTGCAGGCTGTTCTTCATATTTATCACCCTATTCCATTGTATTATTTTGTTCTGCCGAGACATTGGCCATGTTATTATTCATGATAATGAGGATGTTACTCTCACTGCTCAGATACAGGCACTTGTTAACTGTAGAGTACTTAATCTTGTTTCAGAATGATTTTCTCTTTGAATTAATTAAATTGCTTTGCAACCCCTCTGTGTTTTTTCCTTCATTGGACCATTCACAAACTAAATGAGAAATGCAAAGTGTATGCATTGCAAATAGCTTTGTCCCATGTACTAAACAAAATGTTAACTGCTAGAAACATAGATTCCTCAAAGTACAGAGTTACAAGCTTATGCCAGAGAAATTGCTTCACAAAACCTGGTCAGATTAGGCATGCAGAAAAACTGGATCTGAAAAAAAAGCTACAGTGAGATTTGTATACCTCCATGTCAACAGGGTTTACAATATACTACATACCAACTGAGCTGAAATAGCAGAGTCAAACACCCAGACAAAGCTTAAAATCTGATAAAAATGCATCTAGATGCACAAAAAGATTGACAATGTCCATTTAAAACTAAAACTCATGGCTAGACATGGAGCTGTCATGGGAGCGGGGTTCACGAATGGACCCAAATGCAGACATAGAGATAAGGACACCAGGTATGTGTACGTAAAGAAACTTGGTCAGGGATCACCACTAATGATAAAACAGAAAACAAACAAAAAAAAAAGGCAAAATTAAACAAAATTCAGGATTAAGAACAAAACTGGGAACAGAGGCAGAAAAACAGGTAAGCTTCAGACACATAATAACAGACAAATCAAATCAAATTTTATTTGTATAGCCCAAATTCACAGAACACATTTTGCCTCTGAGGGCTTTACAATCTGTACAGGGAGTGACACCCTCTGTCCTTGGATCCTCGGTTCGAGTGAGGAAAAACTTGCCCACAAAAAACCCTTTAACAGGGAAAAAAGGTGGAAGAAACCTCAGGAAGAGCCACGGAGGAGGGATCCCTCTCCCAGGACGGATAGACGTGCAATGGATGTCACGTGTACAGAACACAACAGCCACACTACTTTTTTGTATTTCAGGAGAACTTTCCTGTATTTCAGGAGAACTTGCTTGTGGGTTTTTCTTTGCATCTTGATAAATTTTCCTTGCAGTCTGTACTTATAAGACGCCTGTCTAGTCTTCCGACCACTCAAAGTGCTTTTACACTATATATCTCATTCATCCATTCACACACATTCATACACTGATGGCATTAGCTGCCATGCAAGGTGCCAACTGCTCATTAGTTTGGGGAGCTAACCATTCATACACATTCACACACTGATGGCACAGCTTTCACAAGCAACTTGGGGTTCAGTATCTTGCCCAAGGACACTTCAACATGCAGAGTCAACACTCTACCTCTGAGCGACAACCACATGAAATGTGCATGTTAATTATCCAAGTTGTTACCTAGAATTGATGCTGTTTTGAAGGCAAATGTCAAAGTCGGCCCCCTCTCCGCCCACTCCAGCCTCCTAGTTTCCTGCCTTGAGTTTGGCCCGCCCCTAATTACCCACACATGTCCCTCATTCCCCATTGTATTTAAGCCCTTTGTTCTCTTCCCCCTGTGTCAGATTGTTAGTGTCTGTTGTGTCCTACTTTCCAGTGTTTCTTCCTACTGCATTTATGGTTACTGTTTTTTCACCCTGCCTTTTCTTCAGCCCTTTTGGATTGCTTGTCTGATTTTCTGATTGGATTCTCATGTACCAAAGCTTTGCCTGCCATTAAAGACTGTTTACCTCTTGTACCTGCGCCCAGAGTGCTGTGTCCTGAGTCCTATTCCTATGCTGTGTAACATTAAAGGGTGGTCACACAGAATATTGATTTAATTTAGATTTCTCTTCTGTTCATTTACTGCATTGTATTAATTGATAAAAAAACTATTAACACTCAATTTTTGAAAGAATTCTTAGTTTACAGCAAAAACAAAATCTGTATGCTAAGACCAGATTTCCATGGCTGAATGAGTGTGGTTGGTAAAAGGCAATTAGTAAGACTACCCTCTCATGCTGTTAATGTATTCTAAAGCCACACTCTGCTGACAGATGCTAAAGGTGACTTATTCCTGGGAGAATTTCATTTTTGTCCCTGAGTGTCCATAAATCTAATCAAATCAATTTTATTTGTATAGCCCAAAGTCACAAAGTACAGACGGACAGACGTGCAATGAATGTCACGTGTACAGGACAAATTAACACAAACATATTGTACAATTACTGACAAAATGACAATGAATCAGAGAGAGAGAGAGAGAGAGGACTGCATCTTCAACCAATACCGTGCCTCGGTGGGGGGTGGAGTCCCCCGGCAGTCTAATCCTATGGCAGCATAACTAAGGGATGACCTGAGCCAGCCCTAACTATAAGCTTTATCAAAAAGGAAAGTCTAAAGTCTATTGTTAAAAGTGTTGACCGTGTCTGCCTCCCGAACCCAGAAAGGTAGTTTGTTCCACAGAAGAGGAGCCTGATAGTTGAAAGCTCTGGCTCCCAATCTACTTTCGGAAACTATAGGAACCACAAGGAACCCAGCGTCCTGAGAGTGCAGTGTTCTAGAGGGGTAGTAAGGTATTATGAGCTCTTTTAGATAAGATGGTGCCTGACCATGAAGAGCTTTGTAAGTAAGGAGAAGAATTTTAAATTCTATTCTAGATTTAATAGGTAGCCAATGCAAGGAAGCCAAAATGGGAGAGATGTGATCTCTGATCTTGGTTCCTGTCAGAACACGTGAAGCAGCATTCTGAATTAACTGCAAAGTCCTAAGAGACTTATTAGAGCAGCCTGATAACAAAGAGTTACAATAGTCCAGCCTTGAAGTAACAAATGCGTGGACTAGTTTTTCTGCATCCGCCTGAGAGACAATGCGTCTGATTTTCGCGATGTTACGTAAGTGGAAGAATGCAGTCCTCGAAATTTGTTTTATGTGGACGTTAAAGGACAAATCCTGATCAAAAACAACTCCAAGATTCTTTACAGTAGAGCTGGAGGCCAGGGTGATCCCATCTAAAGTAACTAAGTCTCTAGAAAGAGAGTTTCTGAGGTGTTTGGGTCCAATTACAAGAACTTCAGTTTTGTCTGAATTTAACATAAAAAAATTGTAGGTCATCCAACTTTTTATATCCTTAAGGCATGCTTGGAGTTTAGTTAACTGATTGGTTGCATCAGGCTTGATCGATAAATATAATTGGGTGTCGTCAGTGATTCCTAATAATGTTCCCTAGAGGAAGCATATATAAACTGAATAGAAGTGGTCCAAGTACAGAACCTTGTGGGACTCCATGACAAACTTTGGTATGCATGGAGGATTCATCATTTACGTAAACAAACTGAGATCGATCTAAAAAATACGACTTGAACCAGCTTAGGGCGTTTCCTTTGATGCCAATTTGATGTTCGAGTCTCTGTAAAAGAATTTGATGGTCAATGGTGTCAAATGCAGCACTAAGATCTAACAGGACAAGTACAGAGATGAGTCCTTTGTCTGATGCTATTAGGAGGTCATTTGTAACTTTGACTCATGCGGTCTCTGTGCTATGATGCACTCTAAATCCTGACTGAAAATCCTCAAATAGACTATTGTTATTGAGAAAGTCACACAGCTGATTAGCTACAGCTTTCTCAAGTATCTTAGACAAAAAGGGAAGGTTTGATATCGGTCTGTAGTTGGCTAAGACCTCTGGGTCTAGAGTGGGCTTTTTAAGAAGAGGTTTAATTACAGCTACCTTAAAGGACTGTGGTACATATCCTGATAATAAAGACAGATTAATCCTATCCAATAACGAATTACTAACTACAGGTAAAACATCCTTATTTTCCTTAGCGGGTAGTAGAGGGCACCACAGTATGTTCCACATGTACAACAGAAATGTTGTGGCAGGGGGTCATCTGGGGACGTTTATTTATTTATTTTTATTTATTTATTCTTTATTTATTTATCAAAGGATAACCCCTTGAGATGTATCATCTCATTTTCGAGGGGGTCCTTATTGCCAGCAGAGATATACAATGTTTACAAAGACGATACAAAGATGCAGACACCTATTTACCACAATGCTCCACTAGCCCCCTCCCCCATACATATACATGGACAAAATAAGAATGATACAAAACACAACTGCAGAAATACAAGAGCAAAAGTAGGGCTATTTGTATACGTATGCACACATGCACACAGAGCACTTATGCATGCCCACCTATAAATAAAATCAAAAACAAGAACAGGATATTTGGAAGTGAATGAGTAGAGAGGATTTAAAGAGATGAAAGGAGGTTATAGACCTAATCGTGCAAGGGAGATTATTCCAGTCTGCTGGGGCTTTAAATTTAAATGCATGTCGACCAATTTCTTTGTTAATTCGTGGAGTAAGAAAGAAAAGTTGATTAGTATGCCTTAAATTGTATTGTGATCTGAGTGGAATCAGATATTGTTTCAAATAAGAAGGACAATTAAAGTAGTTGCACTTACAAATGAGTAGTAACCAGTGAGCATGCCTCCTGGACTTGGGGGCCAGCCAGTTTAAAGACTGGTACATCTGGCAGTGATGGGTATTATAAGGACACCTCAGTACAAATCTACACAGAGAATTATATAAGACAGAGAGAGAACGAAGATTTGTTTCTGAGGTGTTCTGATAGATGACATCACCATAGTCAAGTATTGGGAGTATGAGCTGTGTAATAATTCGTTTACGGACTTGTAGGGAAAAGCATTCAATGGATGGATAAAGAGATTTCAGAAGAACATAGATTTTCTTGGAAATTGAGTTGATATGAGATTTAAAGGAGAGCCGTGAATCAAGCCAAAGACCCAGATATTTAAATTCTTCAGTTTTTACTAGTGCTTTTCCATCAAGAAAACAAATACACCAGTTTGTATTTGAGGGCAGAGAATCAGGTCGAGTGCAAAATAGCATAGTATATGATTTTTTTCTTATTCAGTTGTAGTTTATTTGAAGAGAACCAATTTTGAACTGAGTTGAAATTTGATTGTAATGAGTGACGAATCTGAGTGATATCAGAGCTGGAGGAGTATATTACGGTGTCATCAGCATATAAGTGAATTTGGCAGTCAGAACAAGTTTGTGGAAGATCATTGATGAAGATTGAGAATAGTAAAGGGCCCAAGGATGAACCTTGTGGCACGCCTTTATCAATAATCTTAAAATCAGACTGACAACCTTGGAAGGAAAATACATTGACTTCTATGATGCAAAAAAGAGTTGAAAAATAACAAAGAATCAGGAGAAAGACCAATGGCATATAATTTATCCAAAAGAAGATAGTGATCAACCAAATCAAATGCTTTAGTAAGATCAATAAATATGGCACCTGTGTGCTTATTGCTATTGATAGCTGAGAATATATCATTAGTAACTGTTAGAAGGGCAGTGGTTGTCGAGAAGTGTGGACGGAAACCAGATTGATGAGGAGATAATATGAGGTCATTAAGATGTGTGGATAACTCATTAAAGATCAATTTTTCAAATATTTTTGTTATGGTATTAATAATTGAGATTGGTCTATAATTATTAATATCAGTAGGGTCACCCCCTTTATGAAGAGGGGTTACCCTAGCACATTTCCAAGATAAGGGAACTTTACAAGTAGCAAGAGATAAGTTAAATACATCAGAGAGGGGAAATGATAAAACATGTGAGGCCATTTTAAAGAACTTAATCTCCAGACCATCCGGACCAGCACTGCAACCAGAGTTGAGATTATCAATCACACGTTGAACATCTATTGGTGTGATTCTTCTAAAAGAAAAGGAACTACCACACTCGCTCGGAGTTGGGGAAGATTCATAGTGAGAATAAGAGAGGGAGCTACCAATAGTAGAAAAATGCTGACTACATGCCTCTGCAATTGAAAATGGTTCACTGACACTTTCACCACTGATTCTAAGACAAGTACGGGTTTCTGTAGATTTATTAGTTAAACTATTAATTCTCTTCCAAAATTGTTTTGGGTTCTTAAAATCAGTGGCTGTAGTAATTTTCTTTAGCATTTCTAGTATGGGTTTTACATGTATTCCGTAGCTCTTTATAAATTTTCCAATCAGCAGGATCCTTTGTTGTGCGGTGCTTTTTCCATGCCTTGTCTCTCTGTTTGAACAACTGTATAAGATCTCCTTTAATCCACGGAAGGTGACGACCCTTGACTTTTATTGTTGTCCAGGGGGCATGTTTATTAATGGTCTAAACAAATTCAGTGTAAAAATAATTCCAGGCCTCTTCAACAAATGGTATTAATTGAAATCTCTCCCAATTCATGCCTAAGATATCTTGGATAAAGAGTTCAGGGTTTATATTATTAGACTTTCTAACATTAATGAGTTTAGGTGGAAGATGGGGTATTTTAATTTTCAGGAGACAAAAAACAATCAAGTGGTCACTGAAAGAATCGGGCAATACCCCAGAATGTAGAATTCTCTCAGGATGGGAGACTACACAGCAAAATCGGGAGTGTTAATTCAACTCCCACAGTGTTAATTTTAACACTTTTTCTGAGTTTATATAGTTCTCACGGATTTTGAGTTAAAATTACACTTTGGAAAGTGTTAATATTTTAACTCTTTAATAGTGTTAAAATTTGACACCCTTGGTGTTGTTTTATGACACCACATAAGTGCACTTTTAACTCAAAATGGTGTTATTCCCTTTCACTCTGAGTGTTAATATTTAACATACACAGTGTTATTTTTTGACACATTAAAGTGTGGTTTTAACACTAAAATTGTGTTATTTCCTTTCACTATGAGTGTTAATTTTAACATGTACAGTGTTATTTTATTAAAGTATATTTTTAACCCTAAAAGCATGTTATTTCCTTTCTCTAGTGTGTTTAACATTCATCGTTTTGTTTTACGATACATTTACTGGCCTAACATACAAGTCACCAAATCTGAAATGTAGTCACCTGCTAGGCTACAGAAAGTTACATAAGTTTAAATGTGTGACCAGCAACAGTGATCAAGTAATAACATCATTCAAACATACATGTCTTTTTTTTATTCAAAAAAATAAATAACTTCCCAGCACCACATGAATTAGCACAATAAGATCAGCACAATAAGATCAGGCACAAGTTAAACATTTACAAAGAAAATAATGGCACAATATATTGGCTCTCATTCCACCATAAGCACTTTGTAAGTCAAAGGGCTTATAAATCACAAGACTATCTGCTTTAACAACATCTTTGTCATTACTTTCAAATACTTTGTAAGCATGAAAATGTTCATTGAAATGGTCAACCACAAGTTTGTTTACAAGGAAGCAGATAACACTGTCAACAACAATAATTTTTTCTATTCTGCAAAACACAGGCATGTCATGTTCAATCTCACTGCAAATTATTAGTCCTGCCCTGTACTCTGTCCCACTGATTGTAACCCAGTTAGTTGCATGGATGTCTTGCGATACAGACTCAACATGCAAAGCTCGAGCCAACACATCTCCATAGTCCTCATTGTCCACATTAATAGATTTCATTGGTCCATACTCAATACATTTTGGATGTGATGTCTCCCAATGACATGCAATAGACATTTGATGTTTTTTTGCAAGAGATTTTGTGATGTTTTTGAAGTTTTTAAGAGTATTTTTGAAAATCCTGTGTTTAGCCTCAAATCTCATGCTCCACGTATGTATAAGTGGTCCAATTTTTCGGATACAAGATGGATAGTGTATCATAAAGTGATGTTTCGGGATCAGGTTTCTATCAGGATACAGTGCTTTGAACAACTCATGGTGTTCCATTATCAAATGCTTGAGAAGTACAGTCATGCCAAGTGTAACAGATGGAGAAAATATGTTTATTATCTGCAGTAAAAGCAGCAGCAAAAACCAGTTTTGATTTCCTTCTGGTACAATGTCACCAAAAAGCAGAGGAATGTTTCTTACAAGACAAAGGGTCTGAATGGAATTGAGCCCTATATTATTGCCAATACTGTCCAAGTTAATCCTTGTAGGTCGATTTTTGCGCTCCACATACCCATAGTCAAAGGCATAAATTCTAGACAACAGGTCAGGTTTCAACAAAACATTTTCTGAGTGATATTCCAACAGTAACTTCAGCTCAAACTGAGCCACGCCTTCAAGGATGTCATGCATAATGTCCAAAGAAAAATTATGACTGACATGAAAGAACTGTAGGCTGTTAAGACTCGAGTTCTTTTTTAAACCAAACACAGATAACTTCTGTGGGTCTGACTGCAACTCATTGCAGTGCATTTCAAAAAGTTCCTTTCCACGCAAGATTATCTTGGGGTCATCCTCATTGTAAATAATCTGGGCATCATCTTTTTCTATCAAACATAAACGACAAAAATATCGTCCACTGAAAGACTCTGTAAATCCCAGAATTGCGTGCATACCCAAGTTGTCCCCAGTTATCTGACATATGGTGCCATGGACTTTTTCAGCAGAAAATGGCAAATCAAGGCCACAACTCTCAAGTGTTTTGATGTCATTAATCAGTGGCTCTAGAATAGGATTAAAGCCATATTTTTTCAAATCTTCAGTGTGAAACAATGCAACCAAATGAATATTCATCAAGGCAGAGTTGAACTTTGGTGGCAGATTTATGAGCACAAAATACAGAGCACCTATTTTGTGAACACCACGTTTGGAACCCAGTGGGTTAGCGGTCTCAAAGTCATCATAGAACAACTGAATTTGTAAAGAATTTTGGTGCTTAGAGAACAGCGGATGTGTCTTAGAATAACTTCCATCACAAAAGTCTTCGTATCTGTCAGGTCTTGATATACAAGTTTCCCCAAGCAGTTTACAAATATCAGCATTTCGACACATGAATTTTATCGTTTCCAAAATCGGTATGTAAACGAATGTATCGTTCACTGGGACTTGATCATATGTACCTGTTTGTTTATTTCGCCTTGTATCAAATCGAATTCCTAGAAATTTTTCGACTGGCTCCACAACACCCCATTTCTTGTTGAAATAATTAAATCTTTTACTTTCAGTATTGAAGTTAATAAATGGGTTTTCAAAAGTCTCCAGATCTTTTTCCAATGTAACTCTTACAGGATTATCTCTAGACACAGCAGACAGTACTTGCTGCTTAACCTGAGAGTGCAGTCCACTAGCAAGTTCTTCCAAATCACCAACAACTGATGAAACAACACTATTTGCTATGCCACTTCCTTGTAGTTTCGCAATAATTGAAGCACAAATATTTTCTGTGTTCTCTTTGTTTCTTTGACCTGATCAATTGTCCTCAACACACTCAGACTCTGGGTTTTGCATGCCACTTGTTCCAGCAACTTCTGAGTTATCTTGGAGCATGTGGAAATTAGTTTGAAATGACTCTGGCATTGCTCCATCTCCACTTTGACTATAATCCTTCTCATGAGAACTAATTAAATGTTTTTTGAAACCTGAATATGTTGAAAACTGGCGCCTACAACGATCTTGTGCACAAACTAACTTGAACCTGGTGCTAGGATAAAAACTATGATCAAGTCTTAGATGAGAGATCAAGGACTGGCAGGGATCATGCACAGCCTGACAAATGAAACACTTAAACATTTCAGTGCTTCAGTGGAAGACTTTAGCACGAAACTCACGAACTCTGGGAGACTCATTTGTTGTTGCTACATCAATATTGTAGACTGTTGTTTGCACGAAGGTGAAGAGCTGGCCCAGGCACTCATCGTATGACAGGTTGAACACGTAGTGGGATTTAAACAGTTCATCAAACGCACCCAACGAGCTAGTGGCTTGGCAGGGGATGAGCTGTTTGTCCACAACAATGTAGAAAGTGTCAATCCTGTTCCTGGTTCGACCAACAGCAAGGATGTATGGTTGTCTGCCATCTCTTCCCCGAAGGTGTTCATCCAAGCTGCAGCATGACTGAAAACAGAAAGATAACATCAACACCTTACACTGTAAAGTTTTCAACTGCTCACTTGGATCTGTACACCAGAAAAGTTGAGTTATTACAGTAACAAGCCATGACGAAGTGTGTGTGTCAGTGTCAATGTGAAGACATTCAGTCTAGTCCTTTTGTTTGACTGTGCCTTTCCAAGTCATTTCAAATCGAGTTAATGCATATGAAATACCAGCAACTGGATTAAAAAAAAAAAAAGACATGCGTACCTTGTGAAAGTGCAACATTTTGTCCACTGCATCACTGGGGCTTATCTTGGTCCTTTTCCGTCCAGCTGTGGGTGGTAGGAGATGGAGAAGGAGCAGCAGAGAAGCCATGTCACTGTCCCAGGCTATCAGGAGGTAAATTAGGTGAAACAAAACATTAGTATCAAGTTAGAATGCACAAATATTAATAAAATAAAAATCAAATCATGTCAATTAGCTTACTGGTGTCATCGTTCTCTGTCAGTTTCTCAGCAGCTTTTAGAAGTCGGCACACCTCAACTGACTGAGTCAGGTGTCTGGCCTCATTGATAACCTTGGGCCTGAAAGTTGTGTCCCACTTCTCAAGCATCTTGGAGGCTGTTTCAGCTCCAAACAGCAGAAGGAAGTCTTGATTCAGCTGTTGATCATATAAGCATATAAATACACAAAATTCAAAAAGGTTAGAGTATTGTACTTACATTCAAGCAAAAAACCATAAGTGTAAATAAATTAAATGGACAACTCACCAGCCCTTTAACATCTAAAAAACGTGGAAATGTTTTAAAGACATCTGTGGTTCTCTGTGGGTCATGCACTAGGTCTTGGCGATATTGAAAGGTCATCTTCATCTTCTGAAACACACTTGCTTCATCCTGAGAGTGAATGAGAAATGATATGGCTTCCCTGCTGGCATCTCCATCAAGTTGCTCAGGCAAAGTGGCTGCCAGTCTTCTGCGCTTTGGTCCTTGTGCTTGAGCCACTGTAGCTGTCTTGGCTGGTCTTTTTACTGTATTCCTGGACATAGTCTTAAGGCGCCATGCTAAATATCCAGTGCCTTTCTCCGCATCATAGAAGTGCTCCTGTTAAGATATTTATAAATCATTACAAAAGCCTCATCATTTATTGATTTTACAAAAAGAAAAGTAGTACAGTATTAATAAAAGGATAATCACTTTAAAATAGGTTTGACATTTTCTAATTCATGTGTCCTATTGACTGAACTCATTCCGATTGCAAGACAGAGCAGAGTGGAACTTTGTAGCAATAGTTGAAAGTGTAACTCAAGTTTAAACTTTTTTTTTTTAAGACTTAGGTGGTGTCAATCATTTTTTACAAACACCAGAAGTTAAGAATGTCAACACTATTTTGATAAACTGTCATCAGCAATCATTTGAATTAAAATCCCAAAACCACTGTCCGTAAAACCGGTGTGTTTTCTGGAAGTAATCTCTTTTTTTACATACACACAACACATACAACACACAACTTACATAGCCCTTTGGGGAAAAGGGATCCTTTAGTAAAGGGAAGAGCGTTATAATTCCCAGGTCATACTTCTCCTTATGTTTACGGGAAGGCATCCTCCTTTAGAAACAACATTCCAAATCAGTCACCTACTTGCTATGTTAATTCAATGCAATGTATTTTGAAAATCCATTATAATCTTTCTTAATATAATTTTTACAATCTAACAATTCACTTGCACTCACCCATGGCTCTCAGTCATATGGCTAGCCAATATGTTGACAAGCCGTCTCCGGGTGCGGTGAGTGAGTGACTTTTCTGCCTTGTACTCTTCGATGACATCCTCACCCCCAGGTTTGCAAAGCAAGGCATTTTTTACCATCTATTCATGTGAGAGAAAACAAAGTTTTCAGTGTACAAATCAGTCTTTCAGGATAACATCATTTTAACAATATACCACAAGATTAAGAGTAAAAGTTAAAACCACTGGATCAGGAGGGTTTCTTACACAAAAATGGATCAGCAATTTCAGCAAAAAAAAAAAAACTAAACCAATTGTTTAGCTGATTATGCAAGCACAATATGATTTGTGATGAAGCAATCTTGTTTCTTATCTAAGTACAGAGCTATTAGCAAAACCTAATCATTCTAAATGTCACAAATACTCTGATGAGAAACTGATTTAGTATGACACTTGATGATCAACAATGTAAATTACATCTGCTGCCCTTCAGTACCTCTTTTGCAGCCTCTGACTCAGAAACCTCTCTGGTTGGCCTGGGTATGACTTGGCTGGATGTACGTCTGCCTATGGGAGTCCCATGTTCTATTCGACTGGAGTGGTCATTGTCACTTGAAGAAAGTGATGTGTTGGTATCTGTGAGGGATGTGGAATGATCTAAAGGAGAAAAGTCTAAAAGAAATAACATAACTGTGACATGCCTGAAATCTAGCATTTGGTGGTTTCCCAGACACTGGTCAAACAAAGCTGTTTTTTGCAATTAGATACAGATCTTTCTATTAAATATAATTTTTGATAATCTACTTTGTTGTAGTAGTCAAGGCAGATACATGACATCTCAACTGATATTTGTGAAGCAGAAAAAGCTTGAACATTGATTACAACTGATTTTATACTGTATACCTTCCTCTGAAATTCCATCTTGTGTTGTTGGACTTGGACCAGGATCAATCTGTATCTCAAGAATGATGTCTTGCTCCGGTGTCTGAGCTGGGTAGTAAGGGTTAATAGATTTCATGTGATCAGAATCAAGTTACAAAAAAAAACTACTAAAATATGAGATGAAGAAAAGAATACAGTTAGATTATAAAGCATTATTGATTCATGGATAACAGAGAAATGTACCTACCTGCATCAGGAATTCTGTCACGTACTGTCAGGCATAAATCCGGACTGGCCTCAAGATGTCTTCCTCGACTACTGTGTTGGTTTCATCAAAAGCATCAAGTTCGGTAGCATCAGGAAGCCCAAACTTGTATTTGACTGTAAGATAACCATGAAAACAGATCTAAAATTGATACCCAAATTGAAAACCAAAATAGCCATCCTAAATTCATAAATCCTTGTGTTTATTTGTTATGAAGGTAACTTTAAGATGGCCACTCACCTTGAGCAATGAAATCCAAAAACGTGAACCCTGACAGTAATCGGATGTACTTCTTGGTATTCTGGTACTTCACCTTGAGCAACATTGCCACGTCTAGACTGCACCTTGTAGAATAAGTGGAGAAATGTGACTGTTAAACAGACTTTATCAGGTTTTAATTTTTGAGACTGAGATGAGCGTAGTCCCTGTGGGAAATTGATGCAACAAACAGTAGCCTACTCAAGCAAAACAAACATTGTCTCTTGTGAAGTGTAAAATGTTTTAACATCCAAAATGGAGCAGGGCATTTGTCAAGATGTCCGCTCTGACTCAATTCTTTACTTTACTGATTTAGTTTAGAATCGCCACATCTCATCATCTTTACATTGACTATATAGCTTAAACAATAAATAGAGGGCTCTTGGAAAAGAACAGAGCCCTTAAATCCGACTCCCTTCAAAGAGCCCTAAATCTCATCTCATCTGCCTGGTGCATGTGCCTTGCCTTGGCTTGCCTGACTCAAACGGTATATTTTCAGTGAGTGTGAACACGAATAACAATGTGTAACTTGGTTGTGTGTTTGTGTTGAGCGATAGCCGAGTGAGTGATGTCGGCCTGATTAAACAAAACCACCACGCCGCCGCCGCCACCCCCCCTCCCCCACATTGTTGCGCAGTTTTACGTTTGATAAAACACTCACCTTAACGTTAGTTAATCGACCTCAAGTCACCTTAACACATTTAAAAACATTTATTTTAGCTTAGCACTTGATATTTGGCCGGATATTAGTCACCACTGGATAACTTTGTCACTCGTTGCCAGCACACGTTAATTTACTTAATGGCCTGGCTCAACCAGTTTCAATGACAATTCAGTTGCTTTACACCCCATGATATGTTATTATCACAACTTCATACATCGATTACCATCCTGTAGACGTAAATATATTCGGTGCTTACCTTCTTTAAGCCATAATCCACACAACCCACACAAGTTTTTTCTTTTCCGTCTTCTCCTTTCTCCAACCGGCGTCGAGTGAAAAAGGCGCGCTGCGCACGTCCAAACCGGATGTTGTGATCAACTCCGCCAGGAGTGAACGTAACTCAGTCACAGGTGTAAACAATTAACTCGCTTAATTGACAAAGCTCGCAGAGCTTTTTTATCACTGCAAGTGTTAAAACAACACCAAAATCAACACCCACCAACTCAAAATTATTAACACTGAAAAAACAACACTACAGATTTTGCTGTGTAAGATCCAGTCAAGCAAAGAGGAAGAACTGGGACCAACTCTGGTAGGTTCCATAATCAGTCGGGTTAAATTTATGCTATTAAAAAGATTGCAATCATTGTAAGAAGAGCGATCTAGCCAATTGGAGTTGAAATCACCCAGTATGATTTTTTCACTGGTGCAGTCTAAAGAATTAATTGTGGACAGGATATTTTTGGTAGTTTCAGCAGGAACATTTTTCAGCAGGTTTATTAATATTACCTATAATTAGTTGTTTGTTCTCATGCAATTTAATTTTAACAAAAAGGCATTCAAAATACAAGGGATTCTTAGTTGGTGAAACTAGTTCTGCAGTTAGATTTGAAGATACATATGTCAGAAGTCCCCCTCCTCTTGAACCTCTGTCTTTTCTATATAGAACATAGTTATCAAGTTTAGCTTCATTGTCAGAAATGTTGCTGTTCAACCAAGTTTAAGAGAGCGTGATTACATGAGGTTTGTTATAGGTGAGCCAGGCTTTCAGTAAATCAATTTTAGGTCGCAGGCTTCTCATATTCAAGTGAATGATATGCATTCCTTTAGTATGAACTGAGTGTTGGTCCGTCTGATGAGAGAAGTGACTGAGCGAGCGGAGATTCAGTGCCAGTCTAGGTGCTCTTACTATTTTTTGGCGTGCTGTAGTGATTTTGACTGGAATATATCTGGTGGTTGGGCATTTAGGACTGCTAGAGCAGACAGAGGGCTGGCTGTGAGCAGGTGTGGGTGTAAGTGGCAGGATTGACCTGAAGGGGGGAGAGGGGAAAGAAACTGGTGATGGTGGTAGTGAGAGATGGGACCTGTGGGGGGAGCTGGTAGGGGTGGAAGTCCCGTAAGCTGTCACTGAAGAAGACACCGGGGACTGAGTGTGCAATGTAAACAGTTATGCATGTGGGGCGGACTGAACAGCGTGCTGTATGTTAGCCGCTAGCATTTGGCTGCCCCTCCAATTGGGATGAAGTCCGTCGGTTTTAAACAGAGAGGGACGGATCCAAAAAAGATTAAAATTGTCAATAAAACCTATATTATGAGCTCTGCAGGCGGAGTGGAGCCAGGTGTTGAGGCTGAGGATTCTGTTAAAAACAGATTTCCCACAGTTAATTAAGAGGCTAAAGAGGACATTGAAATCCTTTTTTGTCAGCTCAGATTGCTGACAGGCTGTGTCATTAGACCCCACATGAACTAACACCCGGTTTATTGAAGATGGGAGTGAGTGCAGCAGACCGGGGAGCTTATCCAGGATAACCGGGACCGTGGCCCCGGGGAGGCAGTGGGTGGCTGCATTGAAGAAGCGGGTGTCCCTAATTATGGAATCACCTACTATCAATGTGGTTGGGGAGAAGAGGGGACGAGGAGATGAAAGGAGAGGATTCTCACGACAGGAGAGTGCACAGTCGTCACTGTGCGTCCGGACAGGCAAGCGCCGTGGCGAGGCAGCGGCATCGGACCCGGTAGAAGGACTCCCCGCCGGCACAGGGCGGGGGAGACCGCCCGCGTGTCGGAGCACGGCCTCCTTCAGGATCCTGCGCCGTGTTGTGGTGATTCAAACCACCCCGAATTCTGTAGACCTGATGTAGAGCAGAGAGATATTGAGTTTAAAGAAGACAAAGACAAGTACTCCAGTTTCACCTGTTGCAAGAGGGAGAACACAGCTATGACAGACTCCGCAGTCTGTTCACCTTCACACCCAGCTAAGTTCTGAGCTCTCTCTGGCTCCAGCTAGTTTTATTAATTCACACAAACGGTTACATATTTGTTATTATCTTCATACAGGGTAGTCTGCTGGGTGCAGCCGTTGCCTGTGTGTGTGTGTGTGTGTGTGTGTGTGCTCTTTTCTCGGACCATTGTGTCCTTGGGTACACTCTGTGCCTAGATTCAGATGCTTTGTAACAGTTTCTAGTTGTGCTCACACACATACCTCAGGCGTGGGATTGCACTCAGACACAAACTGTAATCTGCAAAAACACTCTGCTGGTTATACAACATTCTTAAAAGCAATAGTTCAACATAATCACACAGTTTAATATTTTTATTTATTTATTTTTTTATTTTTAATCCACAATAGTAAGATGTTCTGTGTCTGCTTTCAGTTCTAACCAAGGGGAGTCTCCTATTTCTCTGCTTATCTGCTCGTCTCTCTCTCTGTGTGTAGGCCTTGAACCTGCAACTCCTGCAAAACACTTATACTAGTTACACAACACTCAAAAGCAATATACTCTGTGTGACCTTATACTTACCCAGATACATTTAACACACATCTATTTTAATTCAAACATTATTATACATTTCCACAATTCCCCCTTTTGATCTTTACTAAAAGATCATCTTTTTGTTTTGGGAAAACTTCGTTCCCCCTTTTGATCTCTCCAAAAGAGATCAATTTACATGTTGTTTTCCTGGATCTAACATTTTACTGTGAGTGTCCCCCTTTTTGCATGGAGATCTACAATTTTGGGTGGGGAGCTCACAGTAAATCCAGAGGATGATAGACACAATTACAATAGAGATAACAATCAAAACCACTACTAATGGGGAGGAAATGTGGGTATGCATTTACGTATTCAAACCAAACACTTTTGTTTTACGGTTAATAAAAATGAAGTTGAGTAAAATAATATGCAAGCAAAACCTTCTGGTTGATAAGACCTTTTTCTATCTCTGTGTCCTAGGCGGTACCACCCCTAGGAGAGTTTGCAACCTTATTTATGGCTATATCAACACAACTCTTTTAGCAATGTGCGACGATGATTAATAACACATAGGTGAGTAAATGATAAGATAAAAAGTAAAAGTTATAGTTGGATGAATAATAAAACTGAACACGATGCTTCTTGAAGATCTTCTTTCTTCAGACCCCAGGGGTAGACTGCCCTGGAGCCTAGGATCACCACCAGGGGATTATTCTGCCCCTTTTGTTGAGGTGGGATCTGTCTCTGAGTCAGCCGACTCAGTGCTCTTTTCTTGGAGATTCGTCTGGATCTCGCTCAAGGAACGCTGTGGCTCCTCTGCTGCTGCGCACTGGCTCCAATGGAACCAGGTGTCTCCTTTTCCCCTCAGGCGGACGGCGTGGGAGGTTTTCTCTGTCACCTGGAATGGTCCTGTCCACCTTGGCTCCGACCACTTCCTCTTGAGGACCCACTCTACCTCTGGCGGTGGAGTATGTTGTCCTCCTTCCTGCTGGCTTGTGACCTGTTGGAGAATGCTGACACCAAGCTCTGCAGTTCGTGAAAATAAGCTTTAGAGGTTAGATTCTAATCATCACATGTAGCAAGAGAGGGTCTGGAATGTGGTCCGGGGAAAGCCCTCCCCGTCTGCAACTCGTGTGGGGTAAACCTCGTGGTTTGATTTACTGAGCTTCTGATAGACATTAGAGCTAGTGGTAGAGCATCTAGCCAATTTAATTTGGTCTGTGCACAGATTTTGCCCAATCTTGTTTTGACAGTTTGATTCATTCTTTCCACTTTACCTTGTGATTGAGGATGATATACTGTACCAACAGCGTGTTTGAGGCCCAACATGGCCTCTACCTTCTGGAGATCTTGGTTCTTAAAATGGGTGCCATTATCTGACCTGATTTTCTCAGGAAAACCATGTCTGGGGTTAAATTTGTACATTGTTCACATGTTTTGATCAAGTACTGAGCCATGTCTTTAAGAAACGGATGCCACCAGTTATCAAGATTTCTCATTATCTGTGCTACGCCTACATGTCCCACCCCATGAGCTTCTTCCATGGCTGTCTGTCTTAGTCCTGGAGGTAAAATGGGTCGGCCGTCTGGTCCTCTCCATAGTCCGTCTGTCTCTGTGCACCCTCTGGCTTTCCACAGTGACTTGTCTTCGGGAGACGCCTTATTTTGTAGTTCGATTACTCTGGTCATGTCGATTTCTGGTTGTAGCTCAGTCTCTGAACACATAAGTACAGTCTTTTCTGTCCTGTCAATGTACCCTGCTGTCTGTTTTGCTGCTTGGTCGGCTGCGTTGTTTCCCTGTGTCACTCTGTCTGTCCCTACATTGTGTCCTTTACATTTTATGACTGCTACTTTTTTGGGAACCAATAGTGCTTCGGCCAACTCTTTCATCTCAGTCTCATGTCTGATTGGTTTGTTACCTGCTGTCAAAAATCCTGCTCTCAACCATTGCCCTAACTCTACATGCACTGCTCCTGCTGCGTATGCTGAGTCTGTGTAGATGTTGACTTCCTGTCCTTCTCCTAGCCTGAGTGCTTCGATTACTGCCACTTCTTTTGCTCTTTGTGCTGATTTCTGTCCTTTCAGTCTTTCTGCTTTTTGCGTCACTAGCTGTGAATGTCTCTGAGTTGACGTAAGCCACCACACTATGTGTTGTCAGGACGTTTAACTGGTGACCCATGACTATGTGTGCAGTTTTTTGTATTAGCTTTGCTATCCCTGCCGCGTGTTGTGTGCACTGTGGGTGTCTTTTTCCATGTTGTCTAGCATTACACTATTGTACATCAGTATTATCCTATCTCCCCCTTTTCTCTGGAACAGAATACCACTCATGCAGTTTTCTGTTACAGAGACATCTAGGTGGAAAGGCAGGTGGTAGTTTGGCGTGGCTAGCTCTGCTGCATAAGCTAATGCTTGTTCGAGAGTGATGCATGCTGTCTCAGGGCTCGCTTTACCATGCCTCCTAACTCTTTAGCCTGATGTTGTGGGTGCAGAGCCAGTGAGACGTGTGGTGCAGCTTCATCAGACATCATGTACCACTGTAACTGTTCTGGACTCAGATTAACCCCCACCGCTACCCCCTCAGACGCCACATATATGTTCTGGATGTTGAATACCCAATCTTTCCCTTCCAATTGATCCTGAAATTTGTCTTGATACCAATCTGTCTGCAGCCTATCATAAAACAGAGTTACGTGGGGAGGATCGGGTGGAGAGACACATGGCTCGAGAGCGACGATCCAGGGCTTCCACTGTAGGTAGGCAGAAAGCACACCGGGTGTTCGAACAGTTTCTGGTTGGAGCATTCCCCAATAAATGTCAGCATATGTTTCTTCAATGGGTTGGAGTAGATACTGCCCTCCAGTGGTTGGTCCTTTACAGTGGAACATGGTGCCATCAGGTAGAGTCACCTTTAATCCATCCGGACTAGAGAGGATAGAGGCTCCCAGTTTTATCAGGAGGTCTCTTCCTAACAAGTTTAGTGGCACTGTGGGGGAGTGCACATACGAGTGTCTCACAGTCTGTCCTCCTACTTTCATTGACGGCATTGGATCTGCCAGGTTAATGCTGTCTTGGCCTCTCTGTGGGGTGTGTCATTGTTGATACTGGTCTCCACACCCCTCCCAGCTGTCCCATTCTGTGACTGGCATCTGGGTGGCGCCTCCTCCTCCAGTTGGGCATAGGGCGCTGCCAGGGGTGTAGGGTAAAGGCGGGCCATTCTGTCCCCTTCCGGCCGGGTAGGGGTTAGCTGGATCCACTCTGCTGTTTCTATGGGGGCAGTCACGTTGCCAATGGCTTGAGCTCCACAGTGGTGACAACGATCTCCAGGTGACGCCGCCCACCTCATTTCGTTTCCACCCCTTCCTCGTCCCCCTCTCCATGCGCCCCTCCCCCTCGGATACTGTCCGTCTCTGTGTGGTGGCTGCAAAGGTGGGGGCTGTGGCGCCCAGTGGGGCACCGGACAGAGGTCTGGAGTCCCTACCTGTTGGGCGTTTAATCCATGTGTCTTTGCTCTTATCTAGAAACTCTCTGGGATTTTGCTTAGGATCCCATTTTATCTTGGGCATGGCTGCTGCATTGGGGAGAGGATACTTAGCTCTCATGGCCCTGCCTACTGCTGTGCTGACGCGTGTGAATGGTGTGTCATCGCCTAGTGGGTTTGTTTGTGCGTCTATCTCAATTTCCCTAACATCTGCTCCAGTGAGGCACCTGGATATAACTGCCCTGAAGTCTCCTAAGGCTAATCTCTGTCCTGCGGTCAGGCTATCAAGCTGTGCAAGCCACAGGGTGCCTCCTTCACTTATGGGAGGTAATTTAACAACCAGGGCTTGTACATCACCTATCTCAAAAGGGCGATATTTGTCTCAGTTGCTGGACTGAATGAGTGGCATCATAAGTTTCTGATTAGCTTGTGATTTAGATCTAGTGGTCATAGCGTGTGAGGGGCGCAGGATGTCATCATAGTTACTGTGGGAGTTATAATCAAACGGGTTATAGCTAGAGGGTTCATCTCTCCCTCTCTCAGGATCCTGCCACCTCCCTGTTATCTCAATCTCTACCCCTACTTTCTCTCCTTTCCTTTTCCTCTCCTGCCGCTTTTGCTTCGGCCCCATAACAACTTACCTAACTGTCCCTTATCACTTTCTGTCTCTCCCTTCTCACATCCAACATACACATACAACCTTACTCACATCCTCTCTCATCTGTTTCATAATCTCATCTGTGTCTTTACTACCGTGCATGCTCCGCACTACACGCTGCATCTCTAACAGCTGTTCAGTCACAGTCTTGTACGAGCTGCTGGGTCCCCACCCCCCATCGTCTGTTTCTTTGTCAAACTCTCCGTCCATATTGTCAGAGTCTCTGTCTTCAAACTGCCAAACTTTATCAATTTACCACTATCGGATAAGGGTGCTATAGAGTTTCTAAATAAAAGTACTATTGATCTTTTGTTCGTACTGCCAAAATTATTAAAATACGACGTCTGGATATACAAACTGCTGTTTTCTGTTCGTACTACACACAGTGCAAATAAATCCTCAATCTAGATTTCGGTGGTCTACCTCAACAGGTCACTGCCTTACGTTTACACCAGAAACTGGTTTCCGGCAGTGCTGCTGCTTCAACCACTTTCCTCTAGCACTTATACACATTCACATTCATGCATTACCCAAATTTGTCTTCTTCCTGTGTGTGCGTGTATTGACTGGTTTTGTAGGAGTGATTATGGACGTTCAAACTAAGCTATTGTGTTTCCAGACGTGCTTCTGAGTTTTTACTGGGACCTTTTAACTCCGATCTTGTTGTTCTAGTGTACTTTATTTATGAACAACTCACGGCGGGGGTTTTTAGCTTCTCAAAGATTATGTTATGTTTTATCTAGGTCTGGCCGACTAGCCTTGGATCATGATACCAGACCTTATATATCAGTCATGTGGAGGACTGTTCACTTACATCCACAACCGCCTAGATAGTGCAGTTATGTTTCAGCGTTCAGAACCTCCACCATTCACACTCGTGATTGTACTACTTTCTAGCACTATATGTAAGTGTGTACAAATACATGGAAAATCAACACATATACAATAACAACATTCCGGTCTTGCTGCAAGTAGCTCACGGGTTAAATTCAGAATTCGGGGGTCCTCACTTCCCCGGGCCTCAAACCCAGTCGAAAACAATACCTCGTCAGAATATTGTGGGAGTTACCACACTCGAAGACGCTGGTCTTGTCAATAGATGCTCACAGTTTTTTTGGCTAATTACTGGTCTTGCTATCCAGAGGACTCACAGCCTGTGTACTCAAAGCTCTGGTCTTGTGACAGATGCTCACAGGTTCCTAATACTGGTCTTGCTATCTTCACTCACAGACTTTGGCTTGCTTTAACACAGAATTTTTCAAAGTTCTGGTCTTGTTAACAGATGCTCACAGGTTCCTTATACTGGTCTTGCTATCTTTAACTCACAGATTTTTTTTTTTGTCTTTTTATTTTTTTTTCTTTAAAACATCACAGTTTAATGCCTTTGTTTTCTCAAATTCACATCTCTTAATTTATAGACAAGTTACTACTGAGACTTAGGACACGTTTCAATTTAGTGGTGGTCAATGCAGATCAAGTTTCTGCTTACCTTTATGTTGCCATGGCCCGTGTCCTTTGTCCGTTCGTACCTGGTCCTTAAGCCCAAAGCAGCCTAATTGCTGTTACCGTTCAGGTCTGTTTCAACTTTACAGTTGATCCCGGACGAGCCCCCAAATTGTTGTGGTGATTCAAACCACCCCGAATTCTGTAGACCTGATGTAGAGCAGAGAGATATTGAGTTTAAAGAAGACAAAGACAAGTACTCCAGTTTCACCTGTTGCAAGAGGGAGAACACAGCTATGACAGACTCCACAGTCTGTTCACCATCACACCCAGCTGAGTTCTGAGCTCTCTCTGGCTCCAGCTAGTTTTATTAATTCACACAAACGGTTACATATTTGTTATTATCTTCATACAGGGTAGTCTGCTGGGTGCAGCCGTTGCCTGTGTGTGTGTGTGTGCTCTTTTCTCGGACCATTGTGTCCTTGGGTACACTCTGTGCCTAGATTCAGATGCTTTGTAACAGTTTCTAGTTGTGCTCACACACATACCTCAGGCGTGGGATTGCACTCAGACACAAACTGTAATCTGCAAAAACACTCTGCTGGTTATACAACATTCTTAAAAGCAATAGTTCAACATAATCACACAGTTTAATATTTTTAAATGATTATTAGGCACTTCAGATAATATAATCCACAATAGTAAGATGTTCTGTGTCTGCTTTCAGTTCTAACCAAGGGGAGTCTCCTATTTCTCTGCCTCTCTGCTCGTCTCTCTCTCTGTGTGTAGGCCTTGAACCTGCAACTCCTGCAAAACACTTATACTAGTTACACAACACTCAAAAGCAATATACTCTGTGTGACCTTATACTTACCCAGATACATTTAACACACATCTATTTTAATTCAAACATTATTATACATTTCCACAGCCGGGAAAGACGAGGTTGAGGACGGGGTTAAGGGCAATCCATTGGGCCTTGTGGTGGAGTGGCCAGCCATGCGAGCACTGCCAGCCACCTGTTGAGGGAAAGTTGCGGTGTCTGCAGGCGCTGATTGCGGGTCCAGATCTGAGGGAGATTGAGCAGCGGCACCAGTGGGACCAGCGGGGGCATCAGGTGGATGGGCCGGAGTGTCATCGGGGAGGGCCGCGTAGTGGTTGGAGAGGCTTAGGCGAGGGGGCGAGATGGCCCCGCTCGAGTCCCTCTTCTGTTTCGGAGAACCACGTTGGCCCAGGACGACTGATGGTTAGGTGTCGAGCAGGAGGAGGGCCGCAGACAGGTGGCGGGACCCCACGCAACTGTGTCATGGAGGGTTATGCTGAGCGAGGCCAACTTTTTGGACTGCTGGAGAGCCACGTCCATGAAACTGGAAAGTAGTGAGTCTTTTTTAGCAGTTCATCGGAGAGCCGTCGGATGTCATCCTTAAGGCCAGGATTTTTTTGTTTGCTTTCATCAGCAGTACCTCGTCCTCACAGGGTGTAGCTGGCATGGTTTGTTTGTCGTTCAAATACAAACAATAATCATTCGAAAACAAACAAAAACTGGATGAGAAGTCAGAGCCGAGGTAGAGCGTCTGTCAAAACACGGAAGACGCCGACACATGCGCAGTCGTTTATGTTTAGATTCATAAATAAATATATAGATACAAGAAAACAAACAGACCGACTAACCTTGCTAGATGAAGGGGTTTGATGTCCACAACTTTGTACTTCATGTTTCTTACTACTTATTTTAACTTCAGTGGGGAAACTCTTTTTTCACTTAAGTTAGATATAGACCCAAAATACAAACACACCTCCTGTTATGGGGCCTTGCTCAAGGGCACCTCGGTAGTGTCATGCTACGTACGTATGTTGAACTCAAATATGAGACTCATTAAAAGGGGTTCTTAAGTATTGTACTCCCATAGTCTGAAGACCAGATCAATTCATTTGAAATACATATTTAATACAAAATAATAGAAAATACTTTTGTTAAAAACTATCTCATATTTTTGGCCAATTGTAATTTTATTAACAATGATTTGGTTCCTACAACTTCATCCTTCATCATCATAAAATGAATTACTTAGTAAAATGTTATAGAAACTTTTACTAATAATTAGAAAAATGTACTTCATATTATCTTTAGCCAAGATAATCACCCTGATAACATCCTAACAATATTATCAGGTTATAATATCAGACTTATCAAACCTCCTTCAGAGCCACATAAAAATGTTGTTTGTGTTCAAGTATAAAAGTGGCCAAAAGTGGTCAATGTCTGTACAGTGTCTGTAAGCTGTCATTGCTGATGTATTTTGGCCATAGGCCATCTCAGAACCTTCACATGCTGCAAACTCCTGCATAAGTAAACTAATCTCTATGTGTAACATTAATATCGTAAAGTACAAAGATTGATGGTTTTTGCGGTTACCAATCCATGTGTGTGTTTTGTGCTACCAGAGTGTCATCGAGCTGCATATGGAATGTTTACTTCTTATTAGGGATGTAACGATACGCTCAACTCACGACTCGATTCGAGTCACGATTTTTTGTTCACGATACGATTTTTTCATGATTTTTTAAAATCAAAATTAGATACAGACAAATTATGACCAAATAAAATTATCTTTTTATTTGTAGGAAAAAAAAATCTTTCTTTACAGAAACTCTCAAACAGTTTGTGTTCTTATAAAAAGTGCAACTTACATTTTAAACAACAAAACACATGACATGTGTTTTGTTGTTTCTTTAGAAACAATCTCACAGTAAACTGCTGTTAACTGGTGTGATGTGCTTTAAGCTGAAGCTTGAAATTAATCATACAATGAAGTTGGGAACTGTTGTGGTGTTGCAAAACCACCCCGAATTGCTACAGACCTGAAATACAAACAGAGAGATGTCTGAAATGAAGGAGACAAAGACAGATTCCAGTTTCACCTTTGCAAAGGGAGAACACAGCTCTGAATCTTAACAGACCCCGCGGTCTGTTCACCTTCTCGCACTGCTGAGTTCTGGGTCCCACAGCTTCTGGCTAGTTTTATTAATACACACACAAAACAGATACAAAGCATATGTCATAGGGCGTTCACTATACATCTACAATTCCTTTCATGGTCATTTCTCTTAAACAAACACTGTTATTGGAGGTATTGCTCCATAGATAGTACTCTTTCTGAGAACAGTTTGCAGCTGTGCGTGAGAGTACTCTGTCTGGTAGGACATCATAAACTTTGACACAACCTGTCTAGTAAGATGTTCTGTTTCTGCTCTCAGTTCTAAACACACTCAAGTGCAGTCTCCTATTTCTCTGCTTATCTGCTCGTCTCTCTCTCTCTGTGTGTAGGCCTTGAACCTGCAACTTCTACCAAACACTTATACTAGTTACACAACACTCAAAAGCAATATACTCTGTGTGACCTTATACTTACACAGATACATTTAACACACATCTATTTTAATTCAAACATTATTATACATTTCCACAATTCCCCCTTTTGATCTTTACTAAAAGATCACCTTTTTGTCTTGGAAAACTTCGTTCCCCCTTTTGATCTCTCCAAAAGAGATCAATTTACAGGTTGTTTTCCTGGATCTAACATTTACTGTGAGTGTCCCACTTTTTGCATGGAGCTATAGTTTTATGTTTTCATAACGTTCAGGATCGTTTTCCTCCTCCTCCACCTCAGATTGGACATGCAGAAGTGGAAGCATCTGTGCGGGATCACGTGTGGTAGGGGCTATGGCAGTGGTTATCAGGCGATTTAGCAGGGCCCTAATACATGGAATACAACAACAACCACACAGCGTGAGTAAGGCTGCAAATACAGCGACAGATAGTAGTACTGAAGCCACAAGAGACTTGTATTGTCCAAATACCTTCAGCCAATCACCCCACATGGTCCTGTCTACCCCAGAATGCTCTTTTATTTTGATGTTTAAAGTACGCAGTCCTTCTAAGGCCTTGGTCAGGCTTCCATCCAATGCGGTATTATTAGGTATGAACGTACAACATTGATCTCCGAATAGTGCACACACACCTCCTTCTTTAGCTAACAGCATGTCCACTGCTATCCTGTTCTGAAACGCCATAAGTGAGGTGGCAGCTAGTTGTTCATGTACAGCTTCAAATCCACTCTGAGTCCAATTTCCTAGACGTTGCACATTGTAATGGACATAATTAATTCTATCAACGTTCTTGTTTATAGTACACCACCAGCATAAGAAGGACTCAAATCCGGACACTACCTGATCTGCTAGTTTATATTCATCTGGAACTCCCCTGGGGACTCCTATGGCGTCTATGTATGTGGGATCATTGACTGACAGCCACGACAGAGTCTCTCTCTTCTGTCGGTCCATCCAGTTACCTGGCATTGCTGTTTCTAGTCCTGCCATGAACTCTTGTCCTGCTACAGGGATGATGTCTACGGGCATAATCAGGGAGATCAAAGCACATAACCCACTACTATTACGGGGGAGCCTGTCAAACAGCCTATTGTCTCCACACCACCACCACAGATCTGCTCGAGGGATCGGATCAAACTTTAAGCTAGTAAGCGTCAGGTTACACCAATCAAGATCTCTTATTTCACCTATGTTTTCTCCTGTTCTGGTGAGGTTAACGCATATGAAATTGCCTGGTGCGACTTTAGACGAGAATATTGGTTTAGCTTTCTCCGTGTTAGTCACAGGGAATGTTTTGTCCCATTCTATACAGGTTTCTGTTGGGACTGTACGGTTCATGACTGGTACGAAACAATCTGCCGTTAAAGAAGCGGGTACGATCTGTAGAAGGGGTCTAGATTCCATACACACTATACAGTCCCCTCCTGTCACTTTCCCTGCCTGTTCTGCTAAGAGCAACCAATTATTTGTTTCTCCAGAGATCCCTGTAGCTATCTGGAACCATTCATCAGTGTCCGGTTTTTCCAAGAGACTGACTGCAACGAATCCTTTCTTAGCGGTGTTCATATGCATCTGGGTCTTTGTCCAATTTCCCCAACACAAAGCTATGTCGTATACTGGGTCTTTTCCAGAGGTATAAGCCCATAAGTAGAGACTCATGCATACCTTTGTTTTGGTCGCACTAATTGTCTTGTGTGTTATTGTCAACTTCTGACCTGTCTTGGTCATTGTTATGTTCTTCCGCACTGTCTTGGCGTACCCTACAGACCAATCCTTCCAATTATAACCTGTCTCTGCCACCAGGTCCCCCCAACCGCTAAACCCTATGGTAAGATACCAGTCATATTTGGGTCCCCAGTCTGTTCCTTTCTGCCCCCACTGGTTAGACAATCCTGAGTACGGCACGCTCACTATCGCGTTGGAATTTGAGGGGCTACATACGATTATCCCATTGCCGGCAGTATGCTGTAGGTGGGAGTCAGTGCCACATTTTTCTATGGCTGTCTCTTTTGAAACTGTCAATATTTCCACTACTGCTAGGGAGAAACTCAATATCGCCAGCAACCTCATTCTAGTCTCTAGATCCCCAGCATCCGGCTTAAGTGCTGGGGTTACAACTCTGGGTGGGGAACTCACAGTAAATCCAGAGAATGATAGACACAATTACAATAGAGATAACAGTTAAAACCACTACTAATGGGGAGGAAATGTGGTTATGCATTTACGTATTCAAGCCAAACACTACTATTTTACGGTTAATAAAAATGAAGATGAGTAAAATAATATGCAAACAAAACCTTCTGGTTGATAAGACCTTTCTCTATCTCTGTGTCCTAGGCGGTGCCACCCCTAGGAAAGTTTGCAACCTTATTTACGGCTATATAAACACAACTCTTTAGCAATATGCAACGACACATAGGTGAGTAAATGATAGGATAAAAGTAAAAGTTATAGTTAGATGAATAATAAAACTGAACACGATGCCTCTCGAAGATCTTCTTTCTTCAGACCCAGGGGTAGACTGCCCTGGAGCCTAGGATCACCACCAGGGGATTATTCTGCCCCTTTTGTTGAGGTGGAATCTGTCTCTGAGTCAGCCGACTCAGTGCTCTTTTCCTGGAGATTCGTCTGGATCTCGCTCAAGGAACGCTGTGGCTCCTCAGCTGCTGCGCACTGGCTCCAATGGAACCAGGTGTCTCCTTTTCCCCTCAGGCGGACGGCGTGGGAGGTTCTCTCTGTCACTTGGAATGGTCCTGTCCACCTTGGCTCCGACCACTTCCTCTTGGTGACCCGAAGAAGGACCAACTCTGCCTCCGGGGGTGGAGTATGTTTTCCTGCCTCCTGCTGGCTTGTGACCTGTTTGGAGAATGCTGACACTAAACCCTGTAGTTCGTGAAAATATGCTTTAGAGGTTAGGTTTTGTTCATCATGCTGAACCAAGGGAAGTCTGGAATGTGGTCCGGGAAACGCTCTCCCTGTTTGTAACTCATGCGGTGTAAACGTCGTGGTCTGGTTTACTGAGCTTCTGATAGACATCAAAGCTAGTGGTAAAGCATCTAACCAGTTCAATTTGGTCTGTGCACAGATTTTGCCCAATTTGACTTTGACATTTTGATTCATTCTTTCCACTTTACCTTGTGATTGGGGATGATATACTGTACCAAAAGCGTGTTTGAGTCCCAACATGGCCTCCACCTTCTGGAGGTCCTGGTTTTTGAAATGGGTACCGTTATCTGACCTGATTTTTTCAGGAAAACCGTGTCTGGGGATGTACTGATTCACAAGGAACTTGATCACTGACTTACTGTCTTCCTTCTTGGTTGGCCAGGCTTCTGGCCATCCTGTGTACACATCCACACACATTAGTACATACCTGTAACCCCTGACTGAGTCTATCATATCTGTATAGTCTATGATAATCTCCTTTCCTGGTTTGGCCTCTAGGGGGTACCTTCCTAGTTCTGGTTTGATAGTTGGTCTGGTATTAAACTTTGTGCATTGTTCACAGGTTTTGATCAAGTACTGAGCCATGTCTTTAAGAAACGGATGCCACCAATTACCAAGATTTCTCATCATCTGTGCTACGCCTACATGTCCCACCCCATGAGCTTCTTCCATGGCTGTCTGTCTTAGTCCTGGAGGTAAAATGGGTCGGCCGTCTGGTCCTCTCCATAGTCCGTCTGTCTCTGTGCACCCTCTGGCTTTCCACAGTGACTTGTCTTGGGGAGACGCCTTATTTTGTAGTTCGATTACTCTGGTCATGTCGATTTCTGGTTGTAGCTCAGTCTCTGAACACATAAGTACCGTCTTTTCTGTCTTGTCCAGGTACCCTGCTGTCTGTTTTGCTGCTTGGTCAGCTGCGTTATTTCCCTGTGTCACTCTGTCTGTCCCTATATTGTGTCCTTTACATTTTATGACTGCTACTTTTTTGGGAAGCAATAGTGCTTTGGCCAATTCTTTCATCTCAGTCTCATGTCTGATTGGTTTGTTACCGGCTGTCAAAAACCCTGCTCTTAACCATTGCCCTAACTCTACATGCACTGCTCCTGCTGCGTATGCTGAGTCTGTGTAAATGTTGACTTCCTGTCCCTCCCCTAGTCTGAGTGCTTCAATGACTGCCACTACTTCTGCTCTTTGTGTTGATTGCTGTCCTTCCAGTTTTTCTGCTTTTATCGTCACTAGCTGTCCTCCTCTGTCTTCCACTACTGCATATGCTGCTCTAAGGCCGTCTGTCTCATGCCTGTAGCAACAACCATCAGTGAACAGGTTTCTGGCTCCTTCTATTGGCGTAGCTTGTAAGTCTGCCCTGACTTTTTCCTCTTTGATGACTCTGTCTGCGCACTGATGTAGTTCTCCTGTCCCTATTTGGTCTGCCATGTTGATCCCTTCATGTGTGAATGAGATGTTTGGGGCCTCTAGGATCTTGCTCAGCCTTCTTTGTCTCAGTGTTGTTAGTGTGAATGTCTCTGAGTTGACGTAAGCCACCACACTATGTGTTGTCAGAACGTTTAACTGGTGACCCATGACTATGTGTGCTGTTTTTTGTATTAGCTTTGCTATCCCTGCTGCGTGTTGTGTGCAGTCTGGGTGTCTTTTTTCCATACTGTCTAGCATTACACTAATATACATCAGTATTATCCTATCTCTCCCTTTTCTCTGGAACAGAACACCATTTACGCAGTTGTCTGTTACAGAGACATCCAGGTGGAAAGGCAGGTGGTAGTCAGGCGTGGCTAACTCTGCCGCCGTCGCCAAGGCCTGTTTGAGAGTGATGAATGCAGTCTCAGCGTGTTGTGTCCAGTCAAGTTTGGCATTAAGGTTACGCATGCCCTGTTGTCTCACCAAGTCACGCAGGGACTGTGTTAGTCCTGTGTAGTTCGCTACATAGTTACGACTATATCCAGTCAGCCCTAAAAACGAGAGCATGTCTTTAACTTTCACAGGCTTTGGGTGATGTAAAATGGTAGATCTGTGATCAGGGGACATGCTGACCCCCTTTTGTGATACCATTCGTCCTAAGAAGGAAACCTGTTTTCGGGCGACTTGTAGTTTGGCTTTGCTCACCTTGAATCCTTTGTCTGCTAAATGTTGCAGGACTGAACGTGTAGCTATCAGGCATGCCGTGGCTGTAGGAGCGGCTACTAACAAGTCATCGACATACTGTATCAGAGATATGCCATCTGGGAGGGAGCAATCAGTCAAAGCCTGTTTAAGGGCTTGATTAAACAGCCCTGGAGACAGGGCGAAACCTTGTGGCAGTCTGGTGTATCGCAGCTGCTGTCCCTGAAACGTAAAAGAGAAAATGTCCCTGCACTCTTTCGCTAGTGGAAGACAGAAGAAGGCGTTTGCTATATCAATACACGTGAACCAACTTTGAGAGGGATCTAGATTGGCTAGGGCAACATATGGGTTAGGAACTGGTACTGTAGGCGTGGTCAGTATGTTATTGATAGCCCTGAGATCGTGCGCCATGCGATATTTACCTGTCCCTTTCTTCTCTACAGGTAAAATTGGGGTGTTCCAGTCTGACTGTGAGGGCTCCAGGACACCATTACGTAGGAGCCCCTGTATTGTATCTTTTATACCTGTTTCTGCCTGAGGTTTATGTGGATACTGTCTGATCCACAGAGGCGTGTTAGTGTTTACTGAAAAGGAAATAGGAGCGCAGTCTGTGAGGCCGACGTCCGTAGGACCGTCTGCCCACAAATGATCTGGCAATGATTTGAGTATTCGTTCCGTGTCATAGTGGTCAGTTTTCTCTCGGCCATGATGTCTTGTAATGAGTTCGTGTTCTAAGACGGCCGTATTACTAGTGCTGAGAACAATCCTGTATGTTTTAGCCGAGGCAGAGTACTGTACCTGTGGTATTTGGGTTTGTCGCCAATCTGATTGTGTCAGGGCACGCTTTACCATGCCTCCTAACTCTTTAGCCTGGTGTTGTGGGTGCAGAGCTAGTGAGACGTGTGGTGCAGCCTCGTCAGACATCATGTACCACTGTAATTGTTCTGGACTCAAATTGACTCCCGCCCCCACCCCCTCAGGCGCCACATAAATGTTTTGGATGTTAAAAACCCAGTCTTTCCCTTCTAACTGATCCTGAAATCTGTCCTGATACCAATCTGTCTGCAGCCTATCATAAAACAGAGTTACGTGAGGCGGGTCCGGAGGAGATACGTATGGTTCAAGGGTTGCAATCCAGGGCTTCCACTGTTGGTAGGCAGAGATCACACCAGGTGTTAGAGCTGTCTCTGGGGTGATCATTCACCAATATATGTCGGCATACGTTTCTTCAATGGGTTTTTCAAGATACTGCCCACTGGTGGCCAGTCCTGTACAGTGGAACATTGTGCCATCAGGTAAAGTCACTTTCAGCCCATCCGGGCTGCAAAGAATGGAAGCTCCTAATTTTATCAGGAGGTCACGGCCCAGCAGGTTCAGTGGCACGGTGGGAGAGTGCACATATGAATGCCTCACCTGTTTGTCCCCCAACTTGTGTAAACAGAGGTACTGTGACTGGCAGAGTTTGTTTTTCCCCAGAGAAACCCATGACTGTGATAGTCTCATTTGATAATGTGTCAGGAGCCGTTGATATCAATGTGGAGCAGGTGGCTCCCGTGTCCACCAAAAATGGCAGGTTTGTTTTGCCAACCTTCATTGACAGCATTGGGTCTGCCAAGTTAATGCTGTCTTGGCCTCTCTGTGGGGTGTGTCATTGTTGATACTGGTCTCCACACCCCTCCCAGCGGTCCCATTCTGTGACTGGCATCTGGGTGGCGCCTCCTCCTCCAGTTGGGCATAGGGCGGTGCCAGGGGTGTAGGGTAGAGGCGGACCATTCTGTCCCCTCCCCCTTCCGGCCATATATGGGTTAGCTGGATCCACTCTGCTGTTTCTATGGGGGCAGTCACGTCGCCAATGGCCTTGAGCTCCACAGTGGTGACAATGATCTCCAGGTGACCCCGCCCACCTCATTTCGTTTCCACCCCTTCCTCGTCCCCCTCTCCATGCGCCCCTCCCCCTCGGATACCGCCCGTCTCTGTATGGTGGCTGCAAAGGTGGGGGCTGTGGCGCCCAATGGGGCACGGGATAGAAGTCTGGAGTCCCTACTTGCTGTGCGGCTACCATTACCTTAGCACTAGGTTTCTCAGTTTTCTTCAATTCCTGTTTAGTCTTAGCTATTTGTATTTTCAGAAGCTGTGCCTGTAGGTCGCTAAGGTTATCCTGTTCTCCTTCATGGGCCTCCTGTGCTTTGGACAGATGATGAATTATGTGTCTTTCCCAAATGTGGGAGTCGCACCCTAACATGTCTGGGTTATTTTTCATTCCTGTCTTCACTTCCTGTGGAACACCCTCTAAAATAGCCTGTCTGTACCACTCTCTCTGCACTCCTGGCTTGCCTGGATGCTCGCCAGAATGTTTAATCCATATGTCTTTACTTTTATCAAGGAACTCTCTGGGATTCTGCTTAGGATCCCATTTTATCTTTGGCATAGCTGCGGCATTGGGGAGAGGATATTTTGCTCTCATGGCTTTGCCTATGGGTGTACTAACACGTGTGAATGGTGTGTCATCACCTAGTGAGTGTGTTTGTGCGTCTATCTCAATTTCCCTGACATCTGCTCCTGTGAGGCACCTAGAAATCACGGCCCTAAAATCTCCTAGGGCTAATCTCTGTCCTGCTGTTAGGCTGTCGAGCTGTGCGAGCCACAGGTTCCCTCCTTCGCTTACTGGAGGTAATTTATCAACCAGGGCTTGTACGTCTCCTATCCCAAAAGGGCGATATTTATCACAATTTCCTGACTTAATCAATGGCATGCTTAACAACGGGTCTGGTCCTAGTTGCTTGCCACTTCTCAGAAGCATACGATGCGGGTGGCTATGGACAGGTCCTTCCTCTTCCTCCTCTATTGGGATGAGGAGGTCAGTTCTTGGCCCTCCAGGTTTTTCCCATTGTCCCTTCAGGATGGCATCCACCCGCACTTGTCTCCCCGCCTGTTCCTCCGTCCGCCACGAGCCTTCAGCCTCCAAGCTCACCCTGGCGTTGTCAGGTCCCTCTCCAACTTCAGAGGGGGCGTTACTAGGGGGTGGAGATCTTAACTGCTGTCTCACGACTTCCTCCAATTTTTGGAGTTGTCGGGCTAAAACCTCTTCTCGCCTCGACATCTCTTTGAGAATCTCCACTCGTTCCTCTCTAAGAACCCTGTCACTAAATGGCACACTGATGTCATGTCCCTCCGCCCCTTTTGGGGATGATGTTTTACACGGAGTAGGGAGGTTCTTAAATTTGACTGAGGAGACATCAGAGCTCCCGCTGCATGCAGAGCTCGTACTACTAGCGTACCCTATTACTGACGTGTTATCTAATTCTTCTTCTGAGGGAACATGATTGATATAGAGCTTTCCTGCTGTAATCTGTAATGTGGGGTACATTCCTGCAGGAGTTGGTGGAGGGTTTTTAGGCGCGTTAGGTGTCGCGGGTGCATACGGGGGTGGTGCCGGAGTCAGGTCTTTAGTCAGAGTCTTTATAGGTTGCTCAGTCATTGTGTGCTGTGCTGCCTGCCACCACATAGCCCATCTGTTCCACTTTTGGTTTCTCTGTTCTGCCTCACGCTGTGCGTCTCTATTCTTTCCCTTCTTCAACCACCCCCCTTTTTTCTCTTCCTCTGCTGCTCTCTCCTGTTCCTTTCCTGCTACTTTGGCTTCTGCCCAGAACAACTTACCTAACGGTCCCTTACTCTTTTCTGTCTCTCCCTTTTCCAGTAAAACCTTACTCACATCCTCTCTCATCTGCTTCATAATCTCATCTGTGTCTTTACTACCGTGCATGCTCCGCACTACACGCTGCATCTCTAACAGCTGTTCAGTCACAGTCTTATACGAGCTGCTGGGTCCCCACCCCCCATCGTCTGTTTCTCTGTCAAACTCTCCGTCCATATTTGTCAATTGATACGTCCGTAATACTGCCAAAATTATTAAAATACGACGTCTGGATGTACAAACTGCTGTTTTCTGTTCGTACTACACACAGTGCAAATAAATCCTCAATCTAGATTTCGGTGGTCTAGTTCAACCGGCCACTGTCTTCCGTTTACACCAACCACTTTCCTCTAGCATTCATACACATTCACATTCATGCATTACCCCAATGTGTGTCTATGTGTGTGTGTCTATGTGTGTGCATGTACGTGCAGACTTAATGTGTACAATTAAACTCTACCTTTTTATGTCCAATTATAAGTCCAATGAAGCCTAATTGCTTTCACCGTTCAGGTCTGATTCAACTTCACAGTTGATCCCGGACGAGCCCCCAAATTGTTGTGGTGTTGCAAAACCACCCCGAATTGCTACAGACCTGAAATACAAACAGAGAGATGTCTGAAATGAAGGAGACAAAGACAGATTCCAGTTTCACCTTTGCAAAGGGAGAACACAGCTCTGAATCTTAACAGACCCCGCGGTCTGTTCACCTTCTCGCACTGCTGAGTTCTGGGTCCCACAGCTTCTGGCTAGTTTTATTAACACACACACAAAACAGATACAAAGCATATGTCATAGGGCGTTCACTATACATCTACAATTCCTTTCATGGTCATTTCTCTTAAACAAACACTGTTATTGGAGGTATTGCTCCATAGATAGTACTCTTCCTGAGAACAGTTTGCAGCTGTGCGTGAGAGTACTCTGTCTGGTAGGACATCATAAACTTTGACACAACCTGTCTAGTAAGATGTTCTGTTTCTGCTCTCAGTTCTAAACACACTCAAGTCCAGTCTCCTATTTCTCTGCTTATCTGCTCGTCTCTCTCTCTGTGTGTAGGCCTTGAACCTGCAACTTCTGCAAAACACTTATACTAGTTACACAACACTCAAAAGCAATATACTCTGTGTGACCTTATACTTACACAGATACATTTAACACACATCTATTTTAATTCAAACATTATTATACATTTCCACAGAACTTAAGTACATACAAAAATTATCCTAACATTTCACTACTCATTAACCCTTACATACTATTCAGGGTCTAAAATTACCTATTTTTTTGTACATAACAATAAAATAAACATAAATAAACATTAAAACGTGCTAGCAGCATGCGTCAATTTCCACGGTCGTAAAAACAGACAAAAGCGAAACTAATTAACTACGTAGCATATTTGCACTTGTAGATGCATGTTTAGAAGAACATACACTGGGAAAATGTCCAAATCTGAGCAAGTAAACAAAGTCTGGCGGGCTAAACGCTTCTGAAACACTCCCGGTGGAGTTTGAAGTCGCGTGCAGGACGGACCAAATACGCCACGCTCACGCAACGCGCCGGGAAGCCCGTTTGACCAGTGAGAGCATGGCTGTGCGGGTTCCCATTCGCCAAGAATCACGATTCATTTTTTCTGTCAACCGATGCGAGTCGTCACGCATTTGTACCGATTTTTAATCGTGTCACAATGCATCGTTACATCCCTATTACTTATAGACCCTGGTGATAATTATAGTCATCCAACATATTCATTATTTTTTAAAGGAGCATATGTGTTTGTTTGTTTTGTTTTTTTAATGCTAACCCACTATAGCCACTGATTTGAATAAACTGTCAAAACTTTTCTCTGTTTAAAAAAAATATGTGATCTTGTCCCAGTGGTAACCACCACAATGTTTTGTTTAACTTGCTGCAATTAGTAATTTTACTGCTGAACTCTTGCTGGAATCTACATCATTTTTGCTGTAAGGAAAAGAGAATATTCCTGAATACTCATGTATTATTCAAATAAAATCTGGTCACTGGAATGCAGTGGCGGTTCTACAGTGTTTTACTCCCCGGGCAAGACCCCCTCCGAGCGCCCCCGGCAGGAAAAAGACATTGAAAGTTTTTTTTAACAACTAATTTTTTTTTATTGCAACAACAAATTTAAAAGTGACATGCACATTCAATTAAAGTGACATAGTAATAAAATGAACACAGAAAACAATAATACTTAACCATTACTTCAATAAATAAAATGACATAAAAAACGAAATATATATACAACTGTTAAAATATATACAAACAGATACAGCAGTTATATAAGTATTACATTTTTTAAACTACAACCTGACCTTTCTAGCCCTCCTTGATGCAAAGTCATCAATAATGTCATCGTATGACATCTGTTCCCCAATTACATGATTTATACTAATGACAGCAAGACCAGTGAGTCGTTACTGAGACATGGTTGACCTCAGGTATGACTTGATCAGCTTCAGCTTTGAGAAGCTCCTCTCTGCTTGAGCCACAGTGACTGGCAGAGTCATTGCAATTCTGAGAGCAGTCCAAAAGTTTGGGTAGATCTCTGACAAATCCTTGTCATGCATAAAAGTGATGAGTTCAAAGAGGCTCATGGTTTGTGATGGCAGGTCAGGGAAGTTCTTGATTTCCTGCACAAGCTCTTTACTGTCCAAATCAGAGTGCCCTTCAAAGTGCAGTGTGGTGCCTAGTGCCTCACATTGGTCAGCCAGCTCCTTATCTGTGAGACCTGGGAAATTTGTCAAAACTCTAAATTTTTGTCCCACATTTTCCAGTGTGGAAAACCTCTCCCTGATGGCTGATATGGCTGCATCAACAGAAACATTGAAAAAGCCAACCTCCAACTTTGTTAGTGCGTCAGTGAAAGGCTCATCATGTGATTTGTATGAAAAGTGCCGCTTTGTGGTCCTCAGTCTTTTTTGCTTTAAAACAGCCTCCACATTCATTTCTTCACAAATGTCTTTGGCCGCCATCTGTGCAGTCACAAAGCCACTTGTCCTGTAGCTCTGGAGACTTTGCTCAGTCTTCTTCAAAAGACTCACAGCTAGGTCCACATCCATGTTTGGGGCTGCATAAGTTTGCTGACATGCTGTATTGTAGACAGCATGTCATACCAAACAACTGTGCATATGCTGAAACGGTACGACCCCACCTCCTCAGACAAACACTGGGCCTCAGCCTTTATAGCCGGATCTTTGGTGTTGTCTCTCAGCTCAATTAAAGCCTCTCTCACGGCAGCTCCCTGGTACCTTATGGGCTCAACACTTTTGATCTTGCTCTCCCACCTTGTTTCTGCCCACATCTTTAAGGTGATGCCTACATGTTTCTTCAGTATAGCCCATCTTTGGGTGGAAGCTGAAAACAATGTGTAAAGCTTTTGCAGGACACCAAAGTAGCTCATGGCATCCACAGATCCCTTAGCAGCATCACACACAACTAAATTCAATGTATTTGCTCCACATGGCACAAACAGGGCTCTGGGATTCTTTTCTAGGAGTCTGGCTTGAACTCCCTTGCTTTTGCCTTTCATGTTTCGTTATCATCTGACTGTCCTCTGCAGTCTTCAAAAGGAATTCCCAGCTCCTGAAGTCTCGTCAGGATCATAGATGCCAAGTGCTGGCCTGTGGACTCCTCTGCCTCCAAAAATCCCATAAAATGTTCCCTGATATGGGGTTTCTCCATCAGTGACACCACTCTAATGACCACTGACAACTGTTCTGTGTGGCTTATATCTGGGGTGCAGTCCAAAATGATTGAAAAAAACTTGGCCTGTTTAATGTCATCCACAATAGCAGATAAGATTTTGCTGCTCAACAAACCAATCAGTTCATTCTGCACATGATGGCCTAGGTAGCTGTTGTGACTTGCTGTTCCTCTTTCAACACGGTTCAGGTGATCTTTCATAATGGGATCAAACTTTGCCATAAGTTCAACTTCTTTGAGAAAATTCCCATTTGATGGTGTGAACAGTGTTTCTGTGTGTCCCCTTAAAGCCAAATTTCTAACTGCCAGTGACTGCACAATAGCAGTGAGACGTGTCAGTACTGCTCTCCATCTCACCCTCTCAGCCTCCACAAGTGCCATCTCCTGTTTGTCAATAGTTTCTCCACTTTTCAACCTCACTGCCAGTTCCTTCCATGCTTTCATGCAATTGAGGTGTTCTGGGCTGTTTTCATGTGATGTGAGGTAACTGCTTGCATGTTTCCAATTTGACACTCCTGAAGCTGTTAAATTAATGCTTCTCTTGGAAAACAATTTGCAGCAAAAGAGGCTGTTGTTCTCAATGGAATAGATCAGCCAACTTCTTGCCATCTTTTCACCACTAACTAAGGTCTTCTTAAAATACTGGTGGTGGCAACTTCTCCCATCACTCTCATTCCGTTGGAAAACAAAGTCAGGTGGCAACTTACTTGGTCCTCTGCGAACGAGCTCAGTGCGCATCCTGTCAGTCAGAGGTGAGGGCCAGCTGGCAGGGTCACTTGACAGAGGCTCATCCTCAGCAGGGGGGCTGAGTGGGGGTTTCGCTTCAGGCATTTCTGTCAGACAACATATTAGCATATTACTCAAAGCACATAACAGTGGAACATAATACATAGGCCTACTCAGAAATTATCATAAGTACAGCTGTCTTGTAGCCTGGGCATACCACCTACACATAAACAAACACACACACACACACACACACACACACACACACACACACACACAAAACCCACCTGAAGGCTCAAGCTGGGTAGAGGTAGAGGCAAAGACATCTTCATCCTCAGTATCAGCTGAGACCATTGCAGCAGAGGCCTGTGTAGCTGATGAGGAGGTGGTAGGCAGCTCCTCATCCTGAGTGGGGGAGGTAGGTGGCTCTGCCTGAGAGGCAGCGGATGCCCCAAAGTATTTTAGAAGAGCCCCTGAAATTGCAATGGAATTACAACTGAAATTAACATCAAAATACTGTAGACTACAATATAACTCTTATACAAACATCCATAAAATGCAATTTTAAATAAACATGTCCTTGCATGTCTGTCATTACATGCTATATTAACCTATCTTTTAGGGAGGAATAATTAGCTCCTTGGCTACTGCCTCGAATTCTATGCTTGGCAAACGTTTATTTATGACTGGTTAACTATGCTAAACTATAGTTGAACTATGCGAACTATGATGAGTAGTAGCACATGACAAATGTTTGTCATTAAAATTACCATATGAAAATTCTCTTAGCTAATTACAGGGCTCAACGTTAACCCAAATGATAGAAATAAATTATAACTGAACTGTAACTAGTTTTGTTGCAAAGGCAAATCTTGTGGTGAAATTAGATCTCCTGTTCAGACGGAACTAGCCCCTTAATGCACACCCTCTTTTATAACACTGTTTTTACCAGAATGGTAATAACCAAGTCATAATGTGTTAGAAGACTTTCTGTAATGTCGTAGTGATGTTGCAGTTCAGTTTATTTCGTTGACAGTGAAGAGTCCCACCGGCGGAACTGTACACTTAGGGGCTACTATAGTATGCATCATAGCTAGAAGGCTAGCAAACATAAGAGTTACACCACCAGTTATAACTACGTTAGCCCTTCAGTAATGGCATGGATACCGTAATCATACAGAGGGAACATGGCTGCATACCTTTATCTTTTGAACGTTTCTCCTCTTCTTCTTTTCTTCTTTTTCTAAATTGGGCTCCTGATGGCTTTGGTCTTTTCCTCTCCATTTTTCACTTGACAATGACAGTCAATCTATTTCCCATGATCCCATCCCCCCAACACTGTCACTCACGACCAAGAGTAAACCAATTCACCTTGGTGAACACATTATCGTCTACCTACTTAATTAGCAATTTTACACTCAATTAAAAAACGTGCAGGAATTATAAACCTGTATTTATAATATTTTCACATGTATGTTATGTGGAAGAAAGTTGATGTGTGACTGACTTTAGCCCACTAATTGCATTATAGTATTGCAGTAGATCCCCTTGGCATTGCGTTGCATTTGGAGACCCAGGCAGAGGTGAACTGTCGCCCATCGTGCCCCCTCCCCTTGCCTTTCCCCTTCACACACACAACTCCTGTGCACAGCACCTTCTCAACAAGCAAGGGCGCCTGCAGTCAGGGAACGCCAATGTGCCAATTACCCACACAGTGATATGATAGACAGGATATTTTCGCCCGTGCCTAACCTCTACTGGGCCTGGCTTCTGTGGATGGCACCTTCTCAGCAAGCAAGGCAGGGCGCCTGCAGTTACGGGGCGCCAATGTGCCGATTGCAGCGATATGATACAAAAGTTTTTTTTTTTTTTTTTTTTTCCCAAGCGCTCGTGGCGCCCCCCACGAAATGGCGCCCCGGGCGGCTGCCCTGTCCGCCCGTACCTAAAACCGCTACTGCTGGAATGGTACTGCCAGAAGCACCTTAACTGAATCATTTAAATCCTAAATATTTGGTAAAATCATATGATTAAGCAAGGGCATCATGCAAGCCAGGGTAAGTAAATAGGGACAAATCTGACATATATTCAAAGATTTTGAATGTGTAATAAAAACAGAATGCAATTGATTGCAGATCATTTTCAAACTATATCAGATCAAATACAATCTGTACAGGGAGTGACACCCTCTGTCCTCGGTTCGAGTGAGGAAAAACGTGCCCACAAAAAAACCCTTTTAACAGGGAAAAAAGGTGGAAGAAACCTCAGGAAGAGCCACAGAGGAGGGATCCCTCTCCCAGGACGGACAGACGTGCAATGGATGTCACGTGTACAGAACAAATCAACACAAACATATTGTACAATTACAATGAATGACAAAATGACAATGAATCACAATGAATGATAAAATGACAGTGAATTACAATGAATGATAAAATGATTACAGTAGCAGTGGAACCTGTGATAGAGATAGAGAGACACAGATGCACAGCAGCAGCAAATCATTAACTAACTATAAACAGTAATGGAGACATGTATGTTTACAGATGGTGGTATATACCGCAAGAATTTCCAGTTAAACACAGTACCAAGGGGGCAGTGATGAAATGTAATTGATTTAATTCATATTGTCTATACAAATACAGTCAGTCTGTTCATTCGTTTTCCTAAATATTTTTTATGTAGTCATTTGCAGTTATGATATTTAATGTAGGCACAAGCCAGTGTGTTATTGTGCCGGTCCCAAGCCCGGATAAATACAGAGGGTTGTGTCAGGAAGGGCAGCCAACGTAAAACTTGCCAAATCAAACATGCAAATTGAATCTATGACTTCCATACCAGATCGGTCGAGGCTTTAACGGGGTTAACAACGACCACCATCGTTGCTGTTCACCTACAGGGTGCTGGTGGAAATTGGACTACTGTTGGTCGAAGAAGGAGAGGAGGAAGGCGTGTTCGTAGGAAGAGGGAGAAGAGGAAAGCCAAGAGTCTAGGACTGAGAGTAGGGACTTTGAATGTTGGAACTATGACAGGAAAAGGTAGAGAGTTAGTTGACATGATGCAGAGGAGGAAAGTCGACATACTGTGTGGGAGACCAGGTGAAAAGGTAGCAAGGCTAGAAACTTAGGAGCAGGGTTCAAGTTGTTCTATCATTGTGCAGATAGGAAGAGAAATGGAGTAGGAGTCATGTTGAAGGAGGAGTTTGTTCAGAGTGTACTGGAGGTAAAAAGAGTGTCAGATAGAGTGATGAGTCTGAAGCTAGAAATCGAAGGTGTGCTGTTCAATGTTGTTAGTGGGTATGCTCCACAGGTAGGATGTGAGCTGGAGGAGAAGAAGAAATTCTGGTTGGACCTTGATGAAGTGATGCAGAGTATCCCTAGAAGTGAGAGAGTTGTCATTGGTGCAGACTTTAATGGACATGTTGGTGCAGGAAACAGAGATGATGAGGAGGTGATGGGCAGGTTTGGTATCCAGGAGAGGAACGCAGAAGGACAGATGGTGGTTGATTTTGCAAAAAGGATAGAAATGGCTGTAGTGAATACTTTCTTTCAGAAGAGGCAGGAGCATAGGGTGACCTATAAGAGTGGAGGTAGGAGCACACAGGTAGACTACATCTTGTGTAGACGGTGTACTCTGAAGGAGATCAGTGACTGCAAAGTAGTGGTAGGTGAGAGTGTAGCCAGACAGCATAGGATGGTGGTGTGTAGGATGACGCTGGTGGTGAGGAAGATGAAGAGGCAAAGGCAGGGCAGAGGACGAAATGGTGGAAGCTGAAAAAGGAAGAGTGTTGCATGACTTTTAGGAAGGAGTTGAGACAGGCTCTGGGTGGTCAGGAGGTGCTTCCAAACGACTGGACAACTACAGCTAATGTGATCAAGGAGACAGGTAGGAGTGTACTTGGTGTGTCATCTGGAAGGAAAGTAGATAAGGAGACTTGGTGGTGGAATGAGGAGGTGAAGGAGTGTGTACGGAGAAAGAGGTTAGCTAAGAAGAAGTGGGACACTGAGAGGACTGAAGAGAGTAGACAGGAGTACAGGGAGATGCAGCATAAGGTGAGAGTTGAGGTGGCAAAGGCCAAACAAGGAGCTTACGATGACTTGTATGCTAGGTTGGACAGTAAGGAGGGAGAGACTGATCTATACAGGTTGGCAAGGCAGAGAGATAGAGATGGGAAGGACATGCAGCAGGCTAGGATGATTAAGGATAGGGATGGAAGTGTACTGACAGGTGCCAGTAGTGTTATGGGAAGATGGAAAGAGTACTTTGAAGAGTTGATGAATGAGGAAAATGAAAAGGAAGTAGCAAAGATTAGTGAGGATGAAGTGAGGAGAGCATTGAAGAGGATGAAGAGTGGAAAGGCACTCGGCCCTGATGATATACCTGTGGAGTAATGGAAGTGTCTAGGAGAGATGGCAGTACATTTTTTGACTAGGTTGTTCAACAGGATCTTAGATAGTGAGAAGATGCTAGAGGAATGGAGGATAGGTGTGATGGTGCCCATTTTTAAGAACAAGGGAGATGTGCAGAGTTGTGGCAACTACAGAGGAATACAGCTGATGAGCCATACAATGAAGTTATGTGAAAGAGTAGTAGAAGCTAGACTAAGGGCAGAAGTGAGCATTTGTGAGCAGCAGTATGGTTTCATGCCAAAAAAGACTACTACAGATGCAGTATTTGCTTTGAGGATGTTGATTGAGAAGTACAGAGAAGGTCAGAGGGAGCTGCCCTGTGTCTTTGTAGATCTGGAGAAAGCTTGTGACAGGGTGCCCAGAGAGGAACTGTGGTATTGTATGAGGAAGTCTGGAGTGACAATGAAGTATGTTAGAGCGGTGCAGGACATGTATGAGGGCTGTAAGACAGTGGTGAGGTGTCCTGTATGTGTGACAGAGGAGTTCAAGGTGGAGGTGGGACTGCATCAGGGATCAGCTCTGAGCCCCTTCTTGTTTGCTATGGTGATGGACAGGCTGACAGACGAGGTTAGACAGGAATCTCCATGGACTATGATGTTTGCAGATAACATTGTGATCTGTAGTGAGAGCAGGGAACAGGTGGAGGAGAAGCTAGAGAGGTGGAGGTTTGCCCTGGAAAGGAGAGGAATGAAGGTTAGCCGCAGCAAGACTGAGTACATGTATGTGAATGAGAGGGACCCAAGTGGAAGAGTGAGGTTACAGGGAGAAGAGATAAAGAAGGTGGAGGATTTGAAGTATTTAGGGTCAACAGTCCGGAGCAATGGAGAGTGTGGAAAAGAGGTGAAGAAGCATGCGCAGGCAGGTTGGAACGGGTGGAGAAAAGTGTCAGGTGTGATGTGTGATAGAAGAGTTTCAGCTAAAATGAAAGGAAAGGTGTACAAAACTGTGGTGAGACCAGTGATGTTGTTTGGTCTAGAGACAGTGCCACTGAGGAAAAGACAGGAGGCAGAGCTGGAGGTAGCAGAGATGAAGATGCTGAGGTTCTCTTTGGGAGTGACCAAGATGGATAGAATCAGGAATGAGTACATCAGAGGGGACAGCACATGTTAGAGGTTTTGGAGATAAAGTCAGAGAGGCCAGACTGAGATGGTTCGGACATGTCCAGAGGAGAGATAGTGAATATATTGGTAGAAGAATGCTGAGTTTTGAACTGCCAGACAGGAAGCCTAGAGGAAGACCAAAGAGGAGGTTTATGGATGCAGTGAAAGAGGACATGAAGGTAGTTGGTGTGAGAGAAGAGGATGCAGAAGACAGGGTTAGATGGAGGCAACTGATTCGCTGTGGCGACCCCTAAAGGGAAAAGCCGAAAGGAGAAGAAGAAGAAGAAGAGAAGATTTGCAGTTATTTTTGTCATTAACATCCTCCAATCATGGTCAGTATTTTGTTTATCTTGTTGCATTTAATAATTAATTGTTTTTGCTGCAACTCCCTGCCCAATCCCAACCACTTTCTGATCTTCTCCTTAATCATCAGTATTGTCTGGCTTATGCAGTCATTTGTGGTATTATTGTAGTTATGATTTGTTGATGATCTTCTGTCTACTGTACCTCAGGGGATTTTAGTGCTCCTAGCAGAATCTTACATGCTGCTTGGTTCTTTACGGAACACCCTCAGGGCTGAAGTCATTTTGTAGGCCAGTATAATATAACTAGCATGAAGTCTACAAAAGATCATCATTTTCCATAACCTTTGTCCAGCGGTTTCAAGCATTTGTTGGTATTAATGGAGATTTTCCCAGGCTCTCCCCCTGCAGCAGAGATATTCCATGCTGTGTGTGGTGGTTGATGTATGATAATGGCTTGCAATGTTTCTGTTATTCATACAGCACTTCCATGATGGGTTAATGATGTGTAAATGTTAATGACTCTTCCCATGGGTCTGGATAGAGTAATGCTTTTGGTCCCCAGGCTTCAAAGCACTGCAACATACACTCAACAAAATTATAAACACTTTTTTTTTTTTTTGCTCCCATTTCACAAGTTAAAGTACATAACATTTGATATTTTCTATACACACAAAATGTGTATTTCTCTCAAGCACTTCTCTGACAAAAAAATCCATCCACATGATAGATGTGATACATTAAGATACTGATTATATACCATGTATATTGCACAGGTGTGTCTTAGACTGGTCGCAATAAAATAACACTCTAAAATGTGAAGTTTTATCACATAAAACAAGACCATAGATGTCACAGGTTTTGAGTGAGCATGCAAGTGGCATGGTGACTGTAGGAATGTCTACCAGACCTGTTGTCTATAAACTGAATGCTCATTTTAAAACCGTAACATTCTTCCAACAGTACACCAAACCATCCTCACAACCCCAGACCACATGTAACCACACCAGCACTGGACCTCCACATCCAGCTTTTTTACCAGCCACAAGCTCAAGGATGGATTGATACTGGCTGTCCACGACCCAACTTCCAAGCTCCATCTTAAGTAAATTGTAAGTTTTGCCATTTTAGATGTTCTTTTACTATTTATTTTACAGTTTTGCCTGTTAAATTTAGCATTTGTTTTACTAAACTGGATAAAAGAATCAGAGCCAAAGAGGTCCTGTCAAACCCGGATAACGCTGATACAGCAAAATGTTAATTAATAGTAAAATAATGTTATGGTTAGGGTTCATAATTTATTTATTACAATTCGTTTGTCTTTGTCTCAGGTAATTTATAATACATTTCATGCTTTCACATTATAGTTTTGTAATTAAGACAATTTATTTAGAAGTAATAATATGGAGTATCACATCAGAGGACCAGCTTTAGCCCTCCAACAAATTTTATAGTAGCCAAAGGCTGATAAAATCTTAAAAGTAGATAACATGTTATGACAAATCAAATCAAATTTTTTTTGTATAGCCCAAAGTCACAAAGTACATTTGCCTCTGAGGGCTTTACAATCTGTACAGGGAGTGACACCCTCTGTCCTTAGACTCTCGGTTCAAGTGACAACAACAACAACAACAGACCACTTCAACAGAATCAGCTTCTGTGTGATTATACAAAAATCATGAGAGGGCCTTCACCCATGTCTCCGGTGGTCTCGGATTCTGCAGCCACCCTCCCCTGGCTGCGTTGGGCCTGGATGCCACAACAACGCTGACAGCCTGTCAACACCACAAGCTGAGCCATAAAAGGCCATAAAAAGTCTACTCGTTCGCTCTACAGCAGTAAATGACCGCCGTAGGTTGCTGGAGAAAGCTGTGATCAGACGATCTGGGGGTCTCCCTGGGCCTTGTTTTAAGCAGCCTTCTCACCTCTGCCCTCCTGCACAGACCCCTGTGTAGCGTCAACTGAGCGTCCTCAGCATTGTCCAGACAGACAGAAACTTTGGCCCCTTGCCCCCTCTTTCCCCCCACCTCGTTAATCATTGGTGACTCCATAACCCGGGTCATTTTCTTGATTAAACTTATGGATCTCTTGCCCACACTCCCAACATCTATCAAAAGGATCATTGTTCATGTGGGAACGAATTATACAACCTGTTGGGAGTCTGAGTGCACTAAAAGTAATTTTAATCATCTTCTTACTCTGGAAAGTCTGTTTTCATATCTGGCTCCATCCCGACTGGGTCGTGGAGTTGGCCGTTTCACTAAACTTTTCAGCCTTCACACTGGGCTCCAATCGGCCAGCAGGATGCACAATTTTGATTTTATTGACAATTTTAACTTGTTCTGGAATTGTTACTCTCTTTTTAAACAGAATGTGATCCATCCAAATAAGAGGGGTCGCTAAATGCTGTCTGCTAACCTGCAGCATGCGGTGTACATCTCTCACCCTGACACTGGATCCCCCCTCTTCCCTGACGGCACATTAACAGCTTCCTGTTTTCTCCCCCTTCAGGTCCCTCTTGCCACATGCACACACATCTACTCACAGCCAGTTTCAGTGTCTTCTAACGGTTCTACAGTACACCTCCTACTCCTGCATCAAGACATATTCCAGTCAAAATCACCAGGGGCCTCATGTACAAAGGTTGTGAGCGTGCCCCACGCCAACTTCATAGCTGTCGTACGCACGTTTCTACAGCTGTTGTTCTTTTGGCGACACTTAGAGGTGATGCTGGGAAACTGTTAGTCATCAGAGTGAAGTGCACATCATAGACATACTTATGAACAATTAACACACCCACGTGTTTGCAATTATATGGGTGGATATAAAAGCATGCGTAATGTGATGAAGAAAATTATATTAACAATGTCAGCGTTAGCGTTGTTAGAGGATCTTGCAAATGGTGCAATCCGATATGAGCGAGTATTAAGGAACATATGGATTTACTTGCAAACCATGATAATTGGCTCATAAGCCGATTTCGGTTACCAAGGCCAGTGTTACTGGAGTTGTGTGCAGAGCTGCAGCCGGCCATAGAGTGCAACACGGTGAGGAGCCAGGGGTTGTCTGTGTCCACACAGATGCTGACTGCACTGGGGTTCCTGGCAACAGGGGCATTCCAACTAGCTAGCCGATCCGTCAGGAGTGTGCCAGTCAACCCTGAGCCAAGCCATGCCAGCTGTGTGGGATGGAATCATCCAAATGTCATCCTGGTACATCAGATTCCCGTACAATGCTGTTGAACAGGCCGACATTAAAGCGCAATTTGCAGCGAGAGCCGGTTTCCCTAATGTAATCGGAGCTATTGACTGCACACACATTGCTATAAAAGCGCCATCACAGGATGAATGTGGACTGGAAACATTACAAATTGACATAGTTTGTACATGTCACAGGACAGGAGTGTTCTGCTGTGGGTGATTAAAACCATGCAGAACTTCACTGGTACCTATCTATAGATCATCAGTGATATCTATGAGGTAAGGTGCCTGTGCAGAGCCGAAAAGCTACTAAAGAAGAATACCCACCCCAGCAACAGCCTGTTCACCGTTCTGCCGTCTGGCAAGCAATACAGAAGTATGTGCTGCCATACCACCAGACTACAGAGCAGCTTCTTTCCTCAGGCTCAGGAAACTCCATTATGTAAAAAAACATATTTTTCTTGTGTAGAATAATGAAAGTGTCATTTGCAACTCTGTGTTGGAAAATTGCAAATCTTTAAACCTTGAAAATCCTACTTTATCCTATGTAGAACACAACAGCAGCAGATTTAATTAATTGTATTGTGTCTGCCCAGAGGTGTGTACAGATCATAACTTGTAATTCTTTTAGCCTTTTTTTTTTCCACATACAGCTTGCTGTGGTTTGAAGTCAGTGACAGGTCGTCATTAAAAACAAATTGAATAATTCTGTTTGCCTGCTGCTGAGGTGTTTTTTATTATTTTTTTATTTTTTTATTGTAGGGCATAGCAACGACTAAAACTGATCCAACACACAAGCAAATGTGACATTTAGTTGTAAATTATATATGACATTCATGCAAGAATTTAAGAAATAACCCCAATGGTTACATTCTTTCTCTTTTTCTTCCACTCTCCACCAGATACCATAAAGAGAGGAATAAAAAGAAGTCATTGCCAGAGGGCAGCATGAAACAAAAGCGCCCCCACCCCAACTGGTTGTCAGAATCAATATTGGCATGTATGACAAAGACGAGGGTCTCTTAAGGAAACTGCTAGATTGAATACGGCACTGGAAATGACAAGTGACAAGCGAGCTGCTGTCTGGGGCTGACAGACGAGCTAACGACCAGAGACCTCCATGACAGATGCTCTCCAACACGTCAAGGAAAGAGAGAACACTGGAGACTGAGATGACAGCACCCACAACCACATTAATTCTCCTAAAAAGCAAAGGACTGGCCTCTGAGAAAAGGAAACTCTGCTCGCCCCCTCTGGCTCTGATTTTAAAGAACAAAGAGCTCTGCTGCTTTCATCTTAGTTGAACCACTTTCTTATTTTTCTTTTGATTCTCACTTTATATTTGGCATCTTTGGAGGACCACAATGTCTACACCACATTCTGAAGGCTGATATACATAAAGTAATACATACTGATATGTTACATATATACATGTTTTCATTTTTTTCAAGTAATTGTTATGCTTAAATTTACATATCTTGTTTTTTTGAGAAAGGAAAGTGTCAAAAAAAAAAAGTAAAAGAACAGAATAAAACAAAACATTTGCTTTCTATGTATGTTTAAAATTCATGACATTGAGCTCAAATTGCACCAAATTAAAAGAACTGATGAAAGATTATTATACTGGGAGCAGCCATCTCTCTCATGACCAACATAGCTAAGATGTGCTTAGCGGTCAGTGAGGCCCCGACTGGAAATGCCCCTAAGCAGTCTGTGTGAAAACCAGCTGCAATGCCTCATTTGTCCACGGGGAGGAGCAGTGATGTTCCGCTCTCACCGTAGACTGTCTAAAGACACATCTGAACAAATACGCTGTGGTGAGCAGGTGATCCGATCAGCTGAGACAGAGAACAATCATAGATGTGGCTAGTAGTGCAAAGGATCATCATGATCCGTTCATATCGCCCCCCCACAGAACCAAGTGTTCCGCGGATCAGTTGATGGAAAGAAAAAGTTGTGATAAGATAACACTGAGGCAGCGCTGCAGCCGCTCGTATCTGCAACTCTATGTCACGCACAACAACAACATGCTAACATAAACTTGTTATTAAAGAAAACTCTGCTCTTAACGTCCGTTTTTTAGGTATATTTTTTTGGGCCTCTTATGACAGAGAGACAGGAAGGGGGAATGACACGCAGCAAAGGGCCGTCCGATGCGGGATTCGAACCGGAGCCGACTGCAGCGAGGACTGTAGCCTCTACACACCACACCGCACAACCCACCACGCTATATCTGTTATGAGTTATATCTGTTTTATGCTTTCCGAAGCCTGCACTATGAAACACATTCAATTTCTGAGTATTCCTCTGAACGCCATAGTGGCCATATTGATAGTACAGTATACTGTACAGTATGATGGATACTGATGTCCAGCTGTGCCTTTCACTACATGCAGATTAGGAGCGAGCAAGAAAGAGAGAGTGTTCGAGCGCGAGAGAAGAGACGCTTCAGTAATTATGTACAGTGAGGACAGAATAGCCTAGATGTTGTTGATTTAAACAGTGACCATAGGCTAAATGGCGTAAAGCGTAAATGGAAAGAATTACGGGTGAATCAAGTATGAAATAAGTCAAGTATGTTTGGTTTTAATAAAGTTTGCAGTATAAGCTTACGAAACCATCAAACATATATATTTAGGCATTCCATGAAAGACTTTATTTGCAAGGAGGCTAGGCTTTTAATACATATTCTTTCTATTTCCGCTTTACGCCATTTAGCCTATGGAATGGACGAAAATGAGGAGTCATTCATGTTCATGAGCACACTCAAATCATAAGTCTACTGTATAGTAACCAGTACTCAAACTGCATTTTCTGCTCTGTGATCTGTGACACTGGGAGACCAATAAGCCCATTACTGTAAGTGCAAACAAAAGATTGAGCAACGAGAATGCTAATGAGGTGCGTAAGCTACGTCATCTCCAGGTAGAACTGTAAAAAAGTTCTGTGAGAGAAGTGCCATCTCCTGGTCATACCCTGTAATTAAATGAATAGGTGGAGTTACAGAAAAAAATAAAAAATAGATAGTAGAATAGTAAAAAATAGACACGCCCAGGAGAAGGAGGGGGGTCACTCCAGCCACGGGACTTGGCAGGCAGTCGGCTGGAAGACGGCTGCCATTCAGCTTGAACGGGAACTTTTGAGTTGCTACTACTGTGTGTGTGTGTGTGTGTGTGTGTGTGTGTGTGTATGTATGTGTGTATGTATGTATGTATGTATGTATGTATATATATATATAGATATATATTAGGGCTGTCAATCGATTAAAAAAAAATAACTAATTAATCGCAAAAATTTCTGTAATTAATCGCGATTAATCTATCAATAAATATATCAATAAATTAGTGCTGTCAAAAATATCGCGTTATTAACGCGTTAATTCAAAACAATTTTAACGTCGTTATTTTTTTTTAACGTGAGATTAACGCTCTTTGTAAAATGGGTTTTTTCATAAACTGCTGTGGCCACGTTAGAAAAACTACAGGATCCGTCTGTAAACCGGAAACAAAACAATGCCATTGTTTAGATGTGGAGCGGAAGACGTTGAAATGGACGCGGCTAACAAACTAATGAATGGAAAGTTTAGTTTTAAAACTTTGCCAGATGAATCCGTTGATAAGACCAAAGTTATCTGCTTGTACTGTCGATGTGAATTGAGTTACCATCGTAGCACGACAAGTCTGAAGTACCATTTAATGGCCAAACACACAGTGATTCAAATTCTCCGCCTCCTCCGCGTCAGAACCAGGCGACAATGGATGGATTTCGACAGAGGCACATGGATACCGCAACTAAAAACAAGCTTACTGTCGCCATAGTAGTAGCAACACCCGCTACATCAGTACCGTCTGAAAGATTATTTTCCCTGTCTGGACATGTTGTTCAGAAAAAACGAGCTTCCCTGTTATCTGAAAATGTCAACAGGCTTGTCTGTTTGAGTAACTGGCTCAAAGGAAATAAGTCGGCTATTAGGTTGGCTCAACTGTTCAACAGGTTCATGTTCATCCTTTCATAGGCTGGGTTGATAAGCCTCTGATAAATAAAGAAGAGCAGTACAACCTGACTGCTAGTATGTTCAAAAGAAACTTAAGAAAAGGAAAGTGTACTGTACTGGTTTACTGTAACTGCACTATAGGCTGAGTCCTAGTTTACAATGATATGTTCAATGATATGCACTTTTATTTTGATTCACCTTGTTTTAGGAGCTGCTTTTATGACTAAGTATGTTTATTGACAGTATTAATACAGACATGAATGGCTGTAACACTATGCTGTGGTTTGCAATAAAAAAAAAATTGCGCAAAGCAAGCCTATCCATTTTACTTTGACACTTCGAATAGAAAAATATGTGCGATTAATATGCGATTAATTGTGAGTTAATTATGACATTCATGCGATTAATCGCGATTAAATATTTTAATCGATTGACAGCACTACAATAAATTAAATGCATTTTTCTGAGACTGAAGCTTATAATGAATATTTATTTATGTAAAATGATCAAATTAATGTAGAATAAACACAGAGAAAGTATATTTAAATTCATAAATTTTATTGGCTTAAGGTGCACATATGCACAGTGCAAACAGAAAAAAAGCCAGAATGAGGAAATATACTGACGAGTGCCACACTCCTGTAGTGTAGACTGGGTGTTTTGCTTTGAGGTGATATGTTAAAGTTGTGTTACTTCTGTGGAATTTAAATCGGATTTGCAAACTGTGCAAATTACCTTGTTTTTGTCCAACGAGCCGTCAGGCAACTTTTTAAAATGAAATGTTCCCCCTAAAAGTCCTTATCCATCTTTTCACCATAGACTCTCCTTTAGTTAGGATAGATCATAGACATATACATAGACTCTCCTTTAGTTAGGATAGATCATAGACATATATACATAGACTCTCCTTTAGTTAGGATAGATCATAGACATATATACATAGACTCTCCTTTAGTTAGGATAGATCATAGACATATACATAGACGCCTCATAGAGCACGTTGGTCGTTGTTGGACGTTGTTGCGATACGTTAACACGTCTGCCATATTGGATGTGGCAGATCTGCCCGTAAACTAATACAAGCAGGGCCGGTTTTAGCTGTGGGCAATGTGGGCGACCGCGCAGGGCGCAGTCTCCGTGAGGGCTTTGAGTTAATGCCTCTTATACACCCGTTCACACACACACTAATATATCTGGGAAACAAAGCTACACTTTGCCACATCCAAAATGGCGGCCGCCACCGGAACGCGTTAATTCTTTAAAATTAATCGACAAAATTAACGCGTTAATTTTGACAGCACTAATATATATATATTTATATTAGGGGTGTAACGGTATTTGTACGTCACGGTACAGGCATCACGGTTTGGTGCATGCAGTCATACAACGAATACATCTGAGTGAGTTTTTAAAAAAGTTCTCACTTTAATACAGGTGGCGGTAATAAGACTAAAAGAAAAAAAAAAGTGATGGAAAGTGTGGAGTTGGAGGAGGCGCCGGCTTCATTTAAATCAACTGTTTGGGAGCACCTTTCCAGTAGAGGTCTCTCCCCTCTCACACACTGTGCCCCTCTGCCCTGACTCCTACAGGTCAATAGGGGTGATGGAGTTATTATTATTAATGTTATTTTTATTATTATTATCATCCACTGATGATAATCATACGTGAATGAGCTCAGCTCCTGTTTCATGGTGTGCATCCATGCTCCAGAAGGAAGTCACCCCAAAGATAAATGGTAAACAGAGTGCACACTAATCAGCTAGCTAAGCAGCAGCGTTCTTTTATAGCTGGATGCAACTTTTGACCCAAAACGACAAAGGTAAGACGTGCATAGATTGTCTGTATTGTGTAAGCCAGGTTTTCATTCGTCAAACATGGAGCGTTTCATTAATTACATGGGACTTTCTGCTGTTAGCTGGGCTGGAGCTAACTAACTGTTACTACAAGTAGTGATGAATACTTAGTCCTGAAAAACTTTCTTATATCCAACTGTGCGTCCATCCATTCACGTTTGTCTCCTAACGCTGTTCCATCCGGCTCTGTGTGCACAGTAGAAGTAGCTACTAAAGGCTGCAGGTACCGGGCCGCAAGCAAGGTTGCAGGGAAAACGTGAACTGGATTTTAAGTAATGCGGTTTTGCGTTCTGAACAAGTGGAATGGATTGATAACAACACACAGAAAGGCTCTCTGTACCGTACACTACGAAGTAAAGGGAAACTAACAGATTTATGATCACATTTAAGTCCTAATGACAGGTTATATGATTATTTATTTAAAGTGATATGCTGGCCGCTATATATTAAATTATCAGGGTTTTTTGTAAAATAAAAATAATAAAAATTATATATATAATATATATATATATATATATATAAATATATAAGACAACACCAAACTATTTAGGGGGGCTCAATAATAAACAGACCTAACGACGCCACTGGTGACGGCACACGAGTGGTGGACCAGACAAAGACTTGCCGGTGATGGTTCACGGAGGTGCGGTATGTTGCTGGCAACACCTCAAACATGTGAGGAAAAAAAACGTCTTTGTAAATGTAAATACATTTGTTTCATGTTTTATTCTATTTATTTCTTACTTTTATAACAGGAGATGATTTTTGATTTTGCAGTTAATTGGTGTCAAAATAAATGAAAAAAATTATGTTTTCCTGTTGTAAAAGTTAGACCTATTTTTATTTCTAAGACATGTTCCAAGTTCCATTTGGCATCATAATACTACTAATAGACCATTTCTTGTGGACATTTTCTGACTCTGTGTAGTGTGTCTCTGCCTATGTTCATGTTGTTTATAAAATATTATATTAAGACTTCCAAAAGTCAAAGAAACGTATTAGTCAATCTGTCTGAGAAATGAAAATGGGTGGCATGTTGATTTCTTTGTAATTTCAGGTATGTTCATGAACTAAACATCTTCCTTTTAGAGGTGACCTTTAGCACCAAATAGTAATATTACAGTTGAGAGGATGTGTTACATTAAGAGTGACACTGGACAGAGCAGATTCCCAGCTGCTGTGAAACATGGTGTGTGACAACTTTTCATTTTCTCCTCTCGTCCCATTTTAGATGTGAGAACTGGTAAACCTTTGAAATGAAATGTCTGCACGCAGTGTCGACTGGAAATCAAATTCAACTTTCTAAATAGTCTACAGCAGACATGTCAAACTCAGGCCCGCGGGCCAATTTTGGCCCGCACTACAATTATATTTGGCCCGTGAGATGATTTCAAATATGTATTACATCTGGCCCGTGTGGAAATGTATAATAATGTTTGAATTAAAATAGATGTGTGTTAAATGTATCTGTGTAAGTATAAGGGCACACAGAGTATATTGCTTTTGAATGTTGTGTAACTAGTATAAGTGTTTGGTAGAAGTTGCAGGTTCAAGGCCTACACACAGAGAGAGAGAGACGAGGGGACTGCACTTGAGTTTGTTTAGAACTGAGAGCAGACACAGAACATCTTACTAGACAGGTTGTGTCAAAGTTTATGATGTCCTACCAGACAGAGTACTCTCACGCACAGCTGCAAACTGTTCTCAGGAAAAGTACTATCTATGGAGCAAAACCTCCAATAACAGTGTTTGTTTAAGAGAAATGACCATGAAAGGAATTGTAGATGTATAGTGAACGCCCTATGACATATGCTTTGTATCTGTTTTGTGTGTGTGTTAATAAAACTAGCCAGAAGCTGTGGGACCCAGAACTCAGCAGTGCGAGAAGGTGAACAGACCGCGGGGTCTGTTAAGATTCAGAGCTGTGTTCTCCCTTTGCAAAGGTGAAACTGGAATCTGTCTTTGTCTCCTTCATTTCAGACATCTCTCTGTTTGTATTTTCAGGTCTGTAGCAACTCGGGGTGGTTTTGCAACACCACAACAATTTGGGGGCTCGTCCGGGATCAACTGTGAAGTTGAAACAGACCTGAACGGTAACAGCAATTAGGCTGCTTTGGGCTTAAGGACCAGGTACGAACGGACAAAGGACACGGGCCATGGCAACATAAAGGTAAGCAGAAACTTGATCTGCATTGACCACCACTAAATTGAAACGTGTCCTAGGTCTCAGTAGTAACTTGTCTGTAAAAGTGAGAGATGGAGAATTAAGAACACAAAGACATAAAACAGTAATGTATTGAACGAGTGAAATGAGAAAATTCTGTGTTAAAGCAAGCCAAAGTCTGTGAGTTGAAGATAGCAAGACCAGTATTAGGATCCTGTGAGCATCTGTCAACAAGACCAGGGCTTTGAGTACACAGGCTGTGAGTCCTCTGGATAGCAAGACCAGTTATTAGCCAAAAACTGTGAGCGTCTATTGACAAGACCAGCGTCTTCGAGTGTGGTAACTCCCACAATATTCTGACGAGGTATTGTTTTGGACTGGGTTTGAGTCCCGGGGAATGAGGACACCCCGAAGTACTGAATTTAACCCGTGAGCTACTTGCAGCAAGACCGGAATGTTGTTATTGTGTATGTGTTGATTTTGTTGTTATTGCATATGTGTTGATTTTGTATTTGTTTGAACATGTTTAGATAGATTTTAAGAAAAAAATTGCAATCACACACAAAGTATGAATGTTGGAGTTTCTGAACACTGAAACATAACTGCACTAGTTAGGCGGTTGTGGACGTAAGTGAACAGTGCTCCAAATCACTGATATATGCGGTTTGGTGTCATGATTCACGGCTAGTCGTGAATCATATGGACTGAGCGAGTGGGACACAGCGTGCCATACGGCACGGTCGGCCAGACCAAGATAACACATAGATAACACACTCCCTTAGAAACTAAAGATCTAACTGTGAGTTGTTCATAAAAAAATATATAAAAAAAAAGAAAAAAAAAAGAGGAACAACGAGACCGGAGAAATAGAAGCCCCGTGAACACAAAGTACGTCCTTGAAAACATAAAAAGGTAGAGTTTAATTGTACACATTAAGTCTGCACGTACATGCACACACATAGACACACACACATAGACACACATTGGGGTAATGCATGAATGTGAATGTGTATGAATGCTAGAGGAAAGTGGTTGGTGTAAACGGAAGACAGTGGCCGGTTGAACTAGACCACCGAAATCTAGATTGAGGATTTATTTGCACTGTGTGTAGTACGAACAGAAAACAGCAGTTTGTACATCCAGACTTCGTATTTTAATAATTTTGGCAGTATTACGGACGTATCAATTGACAAATATGGACGGAGAGTTTGACAGAGAAACAGACGATGGGGGGTGGGGACCCAGCAGCTCGTATAAGACTGTGACTGAACAGCTGTTAGAGATGCAGCGTGTAGTGCGGAGCATGCACGGTAGTAAAGACACAGATGAGATTATGAAGCAGATGAGAAAGGATGTGAGTAAGGTTTTACTGGAAAAGGGAGAGACAGAAAAGAGTAAGGGACCGTTAGGTAAGTTGTTCTGGGCAGAAGCCAAAGTAGCAGGAAAGGAACAGGAGACAGCAGCAGAGGAGGAGAAAAAAGGGGGGTGGTTGAAGAAGGGAAAGAATAGAGACGCGCAGCGTGAGGCAGAACAGGATAACCTTAGCGACCTACAGGCACAGCTTCTGAAAATGCAAATAGCTAAGACTAAACAGGAATTGAAGAAAACTGAGAAACCTAGTAGCCGCACAGCAAGTAGGGACTCCAGACTTCTATCCCGTGCCCCATTGGGCGCCACAGCCCCCACCTTTGCAGCCACCATACAGAGACGGGCGGTATCCGAGGGGGAGGGGCGCATGGAGAGGGGGACGAGGAAGGGGTGGAAACGAAATGAGGTGGGCGGGGTCACCTGGAGATCATTGTCACCACTGTGGAGCTCAAGGCCATTGGTGACGTGACTGCCCCCATAGAAACAGCAGAGTGGATCCAGCTAACCCATATATGGCCGGAAGGGGGAGGGGACAGAATGGTCCGCCTCTACCCTACACCCCTGGCACCGCCCTATGCCCAACTGGAGGAGGAGGCGCCACCCAGATGCCAGTCACAGAATGGGATCGCTGGGAGGGGTGTGGAGACCAGTATCAACAATGACACACCCCACAGAGAGGCCAAGACAGCATTAACTTGGCAGATCCAATGCTGTCAATGAAGGTTGGCATGATAAAAACAGACTCTGCCAATCACTGTGCCTCTCCTCACTCAGGTAGGAGGACAGACTGTGAGACACTCGTACATTTATTGGGGAATGCTCCAACCAGAAACTGTTCAAACACCCGGTGTGCTTTCTGCCTACCTACAGTGGAAGCCCTGGATCGTCGCTCTCGAGCCATGTGTCTCTCCACCTGATCCTCCCCACGTAACTCTGTTTTATGATAGGCTGCAGACAGATTGGTATCAAGACAAATTTCAGGATCAATTGGAAGGGAAAGATTGGGTATTTAACATCCAGAACATATATGTGGCGCCTGAGGGGGTAGCAGCATGGGTTAATCTGAGTCCAGAACAAATAGAGTGGTACATGATGTCTGACAGGCTGCACCACACGTCTCACTGGCTCTGCACCCACAACATCAGGCTAAAGAGTTAGGAGGCATGGTAAAGCGAGCCCTGGGACAGCATTTATCACTCTCGAACAAGCATTAGCTTACGCAGCAGAGCTAGCCACGCCAAACTACCACCTACCTTTCCACCTGGATGTCTCTGTAACAGAAAACTGCATGAATGGTTTTCTGTTCCAGAGAAAAGGGGGAGATAGGATAATACTGATGTATATTAGTGCAATGCTAGACAGTATGGAAAAAAGACACCCAGACTGCACACAACACGCAGCAGGGATAGCAAAGCTAATACAAAAAACAGCACACATAGTCATGGGTCACCAGTTAAACGTTCTGACAACACATAGTGTGGTGGCTTACGTCAACTCAGAGACATTCACACTAACAACACTGAGACAAAGAAGGCTGAGCAAGATCCTAGAGGCCCCAAACATCTCAGTCACACATGAAGGGATCAACATGGCAGACCAAATAGGGACAGGAAGTCAACATTTACACAGACTCAGCATACGCAGCAGGAGCAGTGCATGTAGAGTTAGGGCAGTGGTTGAGAGCAGGGTTTCTGACAGCCGGTAACAAACCAATCAGACATGAGACTGAGATGAAATAATTGGCCGAAGCACTATTGCTTCCCAAAAAAGTAGCAGTCATAAAATGTAAAGGACACAATGTAGGGACAGACAGAGTGACACAGGGAAACAACGCAGCCGACCAAACAGCAAAACAGACAGCAGGGTACATAGACAGGGCAGAAAAGACAGTACTTATGTGTTCAGAGACTGAGCTACAACCAGAAATCGACATGACCAGAGTAATCGAACTGCAAAATAAGGCGTCTCCCCAAGAAAAGTCACTGTGGAAAGCCAGAGGGTGCACAGAGACAGACGGACTATGGAGAGGACCAGACGGCCGACCCATTTTACCTCCAGGACTAAGACAGACAGCCATGGAAGAAGCTCATGGGGTGGGACATGTAGGCGTAGCACAGATGATGAGAAATCTTGGTAATTGGTGGCATCCGTTTCTTAAAGACATGGCTCATTACTTGATCAAAACCTGTGAACAATGCACAAAGTTTAATACCAGACCAACTATCAAACCAGAACTAGGAAGGTACCCCCTAGAGGCCAAACCAGGAAAGGAGATTATCATAGACTATACAGATATGATAGACTCAGTCAGGGGTTACAGGTATGTACTAATGTGTGTGGATGTGTACACAGGATGGCCAGAAGCCTGGCCAACCAAGAAGGAAGACAGTAAGTCAGTGATCAAGTTCCTTGTGAATCAGTACATCCCCAGACACGGTTTTCCTGAAAAAATCAGGTCAGATAACGGTACCCATTTCAAAAACCAGGACCTCCAGAAGGTGGAGGCCATGTTGGGACTCAAACACGCTTTTGGTACAGTATATCATCCCCAATCACAAGGTAAAGTGGAAAGAATGAATCAAAATGTCAAAGTCAAATTGGGCAAAATCTGTGCACAGACCAAATTGAACTGGTTAGATGCTTTACCACTAGCTTTGATGTCTATCAGAAGCTCAGTAAACCAGACCACGACGTTTACACCGCATGAGTTACAAACAGGGAGAGCGTTTCCCGGACCACATTCCAGACTTCCCTTGGTTCAGCATGATGAACAAAACCTAACCTCTAAAGCATATTTTCACGAACTACAGGGTTTAGTGTCAGCATTCTCCAAACAGGTCACAAGCCAGCAGGAGGCAGGAAAACACACTCCACCCCCGGAGGCAGAGTGGGTCCTTCTTCGGGTCACCAAGAGGAAGTGGTCGGAGCCAAGGTGGACAGGACCATTCCAAGTGACAGAGAGAACCTCCCACGCCGTCCGCCTGAGGGGAAAAGGAGACACCTGGTTCCATTGGAGCCAGTGCGCAGCAGCTGAGGAGCCACAGCGTTCCTTGAGCGAGATCCAGACGAATCTCCAGGAAAAGAGCACTGAGTCGGCTGACTCAGAGACAGATCCCACCTCAACAAAAGGGGCAGAATAATCCCCTGGTGGTGATCCTAGGCTCCAGGGCAGTCTACCCCTGGGTCTGAAGAAAGAAGATCTTCGAGAGGCATCGTGTTCAGTTTTACTATTCATCCAACTATAACTTTTACTTTTTATCTTATCAGTTACTCACCTATGTGTTATTAATCATTGTCGCATATTGCTAAAGAGTTGTGTTGATATAGCCATAAATAAGGTTGTAAACTCTCCTAGGGGTGGCACCGCCTAGGACACAGAGATAGAGAAAGGTCTTATCAACCAGAAGGTTTTGTTTGCATATTATTTTACTCAACTTCATTTTTATTAACGTAAAATAGTAGTGTTTGGCTTGAATACGTAAATGCATAACCACATTTCCTCCCCATTAGTAGTGGTTTTAACTGTTATCCCTATTGTAATTGTGTCTATCATCCTCTGGATTTACTGTGAGCTCCCCACCCAAAATTGTAGATCTCCATGCAAAAAGGGGGGTCACTCACAGTAAAATGCCAGATCCAGGAAAACAACATGTAAATTGATCTCTTTTGGAGAGATCAAAAGGGGGAACGAAGTTTTCCAAGACAAAAAGGTGATCTTTTAGTAAAGATCAAAAGGGGGAATTGTGGAAATGTATAATAATGTTTGAATTAAAATAGATGTGTGTTAAATGTATCTGTGTAAGTATAAGGGCACACAGAGTATATTGCTTTTGAATGTTGTGTAACTAGTATAAGTGTTTGGTAGAAGTTGCAGGTTCAAGGCCTACACACAGAGAGAGAGAGACGAGGGGACTGCACTTGAGTTTGTTTAGAACTGAGAGCAGACACAGAACATCTTACTAGACAGGTTGTGTCAAAGTTTATGATGTCCTACCAGACAGAGTACTCTCACGCACAGCTGCAAACTGTTCTCAGGAAAAGTACTATCTATGGAGCAAAACCTCCAATAACAGTGTTTGTTTAAGAGAAATGACCATGAAAGGAATTGTAGATGTATAGTGAACGCCCTATGACATATGCTTTGTATCTGTTTTGTGTGTGTGTTAATAAAACTAGCCAGAAGCTGTGGGACCCAGAACTCAGCAGTGCGAGAAGGTGAACAGACCGCGGGGTCTGTTAAGATTCAGAGCTGTGTTCTCCCTTTGCAAAGGTGAAACTGGAATCTGTCTTTGTCTCCTTCATTTCAGACATCTCTCTGTTTGTATTTCAGGTCTGTAGCAACTCGGGGTGGTTTTGCAACACCACAACACCCGCCGGCCCGTTATACAGCGCACGTACCGCTAAAGGCCAACTCACACCGGGCGCGGAACAGACGCGGATCTTTATGCCTATGATTTTTTGAGCTGCGTGAGGAAATTTGTCTTTTCATGGAAAGCAAAGGGAAGGACACAACAGAGCTCAGGGATGAAAAGTTTCAATGTGAGCTTGCATTTCTATGTGACATCATGAATCATCTCGACGCGCTCAATCTGCAGCTTCAGGGGCGCGCGCACGTCATCACAGACATGTACAACGCAGTGAGGGCTTTTAGAACCAAGTTGCGCTTGTGGGAGAGTCAGATGCAGCAGGGAAACCTGGATCATTTTTTGTGCTGCCAAGTCATGAAAGAGCAGACCGCTACCGCCGTGATGCCTTTTGCACAGTCTGCTGAAAAACTCATTCTACTTGGCGCTGAGTTTACCCGACGATTTGCTGACTTTGAAGCCCAAAAATGTAGATTTGAACTTCTTAGCAACCCCTTTGCGTTTGATGTGAATAACGCACCAAGCAATCTCCAAATGGAGCTTATTGAGCTACAGTGTAATGACACGCTCAAGTCAAAGTATGACTCTGTCGGTGCTGCGCAATTTCCACCTTACCTCCCTGACACGCTGCCCGAACTCCGTGCCCAAGCTGCGCAAATGCTCTCTATGTTCGGCAGCACATATCTGTGCGAGCAACTGTTTTCGTTGATGAAAATAAACAAAACACCACATAGGAGTCGTCTCACTGATGAACACCTTCATTCAGTCCTGAGGATTTCCTCTGCGCAGAGCCTGACTCCAGAAATTGATGCACTTGCATGTAAAAAGCGATGCCAAGTATCTGGCTTGGACCCATGTGCATCATCAGAGTAAATGGACAGTGAAAAAAACTAAATTGGATAAATATTATTTTATTTACTGAAGGCATGGTCTGTTCAAAGTTGAAAGAGATATTTTTTTTAGGTGTTGGCCTTGATGGCCTGTGATGAAAAGATTTAGGTTACAATTAAAATGAATAAAGTTAAAGATATAGAGGCCTGATATTTATTTCAGTTTTTGTTTTTATTATTTTCTTAAACCTGTTCTGGGTTCAGTATTTAAGCAACAATTCAATTGTAATATATTAAAATGGTTAATACAGTAGTTTACTGTATCTCAAAGATAATAAAAACATAAATAAATGAATGAAAAATTGGTTTGGCCCTCGACAATGTTCTTCTTTTTAATTTTGGCCCTCTGTGAATTTGAGTTTGACACCCCTGGTCTACAGCCTCAGAAAAGCTTGATTTACATCCAATTTCCAATTGGCAGCACATCAATTTCAATTAACGAGGACTTTTTTTATTTGGAGAGGGCATGTTAGAGGAAAAACAACCAGTGCTCGACAGATGTTTGGGTGAATATTTCATATCTTACGAAAAAAGGAAATGTCCTGTTTGTTCAGAAGGACTGAATACATTTAAAAGAAGTAGGAGGATGGGTGAAGAAGCTGGACGTATTCATTGGGATTCTGGAAGTAAAAAAACATATTGTTAAAACTCAGTGTGTTCTACAATACTACAATTATTGGTATTTAGAGAGCTGAGTATGGTGTGGTGAATCAGACTTGCTGTTGATTTACCCTAGAGGCCAACACTAATACTGCAAAGTATATGTGATACAGGATTAATATCCATTTTGGGCTATTAGCAATAATCAATTTATATGAGGGTCCAGTGTGTCACATTTATGGGGCTCTATGACAGACATGTAATATAATGTTCATCCATATTCAACTATGTTTTCTTTTGACACTTTCTTTTTATTTTTTTATTTTTTTTTAGCAGTGTATAAACATTAAAGAATATAAAAACATGTCTCTTAGACTCCATCCCAACCAGGCTGCTCAAGGATGTTTTACCTGTAGTTAGTAATTCGTTATTGGATATGATTAATCTGTCTTTATTATCAGGATATGTACCACAGTCCTTTAAGGTAGCTGTAATTAAACCTCTTCTTAAAAAGCCCACTCTAGACCCAGAGGTCTTAGCCAACTACAGACCGATATCAAACCTTCCCTTTCTGTCTAAGATACTTGAGAAAGCTGTAGCTAATCAGCTGTGTGACTTTCTCCATAACAATAGTCTATTTGAGGATTTTCAGTCAGGATTTAGAGTGCATCATAGCAAAGAGACCGCAATAGTCAAAGTTACAAATGACCTCCTAATGGCATCAGACAAAGCACTCATCTCTGTACTTGTCCTGTTAGATCTTAGTGCTGTATTTGACACCATTGACCATCAAATTCTTTTACAGAGACTGGAACATCAAATTGGCATCAAAGGAACCGTCCTAAGTTGGTTTAGGTCGTATTTTTTAGATCGATCTCAGTTTGTTCACGTCAATGATGAATCCTCCATGCATACCAAAGTTTGTTTGTTTGTTTGTAGTTTATATATGCTTCCTTTAGGGAACATTATTAGGAATGACTCTATCAATTTTCATTGTTATGCTGACGACACCCAATTATATTTATCGATCAAGCCTGAGGCAACCAATCAGGTAACTAAACTCCAAGCATGCCTTAAGGATATAAAAAGTTGGATGACCTACAATTTCTTGATGTTAAATTCAGACAAAACTGAAGTTCTTGTAATTGGACCCAAACACCTCAGAAACTCTCTTTCTAAAGACTTAGTGACTTTCGATGGGATCACCCTGGCCTCCAGCTCCACTGTAAAGAATCTTGGAGTTGTTTTTGATCAGAATTTGTCCTTTAACGTCCACATAAAACAAATTTCGAAGGACTGCATTCTTCCACTTACGTAACATCGCTAAAATCAGACGCATTGTCTCTCAGGCGGATGCAGAAAAACTAGTCCACGCATTTGTTACTTCAAGGCTGGACTATTGTAACTATTTGTTATCAGGCTGCTCTAATAAGTCTCATAGGAATTTGCAGTTAATTCAGAATGCTGCTGCACGTGTTCTGACAGGAACCAAGATCAGAGATCACATCTCTCCCATTTTGGCTTCCTTGCATTGGCTATCTATTAAATCTAGAATAGAATTTAAAATTCTTCTCCTTACTTACAAAGCTCTTCATGGTCAGGCACCATCTTATCTAAAAGAGCTCATAATACCTTACTACCCCTCTAGAACACTGCGCTCTCAGGACGCTGGGTTCCTTGTGGTTTCTATAGTTTCCAAAAGTAGATTGAGAGCCAGAGCTTTTAGCTATCAGGCTCCTCTTCTGTGGAACAAACTACCTTTCTGGGTTCGGGAGGCAGACACGGTCAACACCTTTAAGAATAGACTTAAGACTTTCCTTTTTGATAAAGCCTATAGTTAGGGCTGGCTCAGGTCATCCCTTAGTTATGCTGCCATAGGATTAGACTGCCGGGGGACCCCGCCTAGGGTTATGCCTAGCCAGGCACGGTATTGGTTGAAGATGCACACATCTCCCTTTCCCGAAAACTCTCGTGGATCGTGGCTGCTGCTGTGATCCTGCACGACGCCCACTACATATATTATTACTACCATATCTGTTACTGTAATCATTTTTATCATTCATTGTCATTTTATCAGTCATTGTACAATTTGTTTGTGTTGATTTGTCCTGTACACGTGACATCCATTGCACGTCTGTCCGTCCTGGGAGAGGGATCCCTCCTCTGTGGCTCTTCCTGAGGTTTCTTCCACGTTTTTTTTCCCTGTTAAAAGGGTTTTTGTGGGCAAGTTTTTCCTCACTCGAACCGAGGGTCTAAGGACAGAGGGTGTCACTCCCTGTACAGATTGTAAAGCCCTCTGAGGCAAATGTACTTTGGGCTATACAAATAAAATTGATTTGATAAAATTGATTTAACATAAACCAAATAAATACTAACTCCAAACAAAGTACATACTATAAAGCAATGTTATGTAAAACAAAACTCTCATGAACATGCAGGTGGAGTTCCAGACACTGCGGGATCCTCCTCTGGGTGTGGCTGGTCAGCTGTGGGAATACACAGATATCTGAGAAATATATATATAAGTGTGTGTGTGTGTGTGTGTGTGTGTGTGTGTATGTATTTTTTTTTTTTTTATTGTTCTTCTGTCTTTTACAACTGTTTGAACTAATGATGTTTCAGACGGTTATAATTGTATAACTGGAAACACATTCAGCTTTAATGTGAGCCTACATGGAAAATTCAAACTATCATGCCATCATGTGCAGGGGGAGCTGACTGCCCTTGCCCTTCATCACTACTGCTGTACCTAGGCAGCTGACATGTTTCACTGATGCTGCTGGTAGAAGCTGTGGCTTACTCTGACTCTTTTCTCTTTTTATTGAAGAAGGTCTGAATATCTCTCTCTTGGTTTGAGGCTGCTAAGCTGCAGTGTAGTTCGTATTACTCTTTTAGCTGCTACTTAGGACTAGATAGAGTTTTCCTACACATTCAGAGGGAACTACGATATAAATAAACATTACATTATCATACCTCCGACGGATTTCACCGGTTTATCCAGTAGTTGAAGCTCCTTTCACGGACCTGTTCAGCAGCTGCAGCAGTAACGTTGTGCGTCTCATCGGTCACCCGACACTTGACCTGTCTGGCCATTGGCCAAACGTACGCTGAACAGAGATCAGCTGTCACAGCCTCAGTATGACCATTACTGTGATACTTCAAAATGTAAATCTGGCTCTGAATCAGTTGATCGGCTGTCATCATTGATTGACAGTATTTCTTTTGTTTCTCGTGTTGACGAACTTGACCAACTACCTATCAGCCACCCCCCCAAAATCGCCACTGGTCATTATCTTCTGACATTTCACCGGATTATTTAGACCATTCATATTCAATGACAGTATTTTAGTATTATATTCTATCATTTCTAATGAGTTTGTGCGGCAATCCAACTCTGAACATAAAAAAACATAACCAAAGAACAACATTTGAACATTGAACAGTGTGACTTCCAAAAGAGAGATGTACTTATCCATCCCTTGTGGTCCCTGTTGGTGGGAGGAGGGTTTAGTGCCTCACTGTGGTAGGGGCCCTCCCTAGTTGTGAGAAAAAACTCAGATACTAGAAGTGTCCAACATTTAGTGCTAACTACAAAACTCTCCCTCTATCGGTTTTTACTGATCTATAAACTTAAGTCATGAGTCATTATGTTCTGAGCCCAGATTTGTATGTATTAGACTAACACTCTATAATACAAAAGTAAATATACTTTTTAGTAAAAAAATATAATGATGTTTGAGGACACCGGGTGATATAGCCTGTATCTTTACATCCATTGCAGTTTCCTTGGTCTGTGTCTCGTCTGAACTCTGTCAGCCTCTCCCTTGCACGCCAAGCTGCGCTGTCTCAAGTGCAGGTGGTGTGCTTCCATGGCATTGCTGCGTTCAGTCGCTCCTCCACGGCCGCAGCAGTGTTCTCTTTAGTCATCACCTTCACCCTGATTCTGCGTCGATTCAGGTCCCATGCTGCCTCCTCCGCTGTGCTGTATATCACCAGGCCGGAGTCCCATTGCACCCGCATCTTCGTGTAGGGCGTCGGGAAGCGGATCCCCTTCTTCCTCAGAGCTGCCTTGATGGATCCGTATGCCTTGCGCCTCTCCATGACATCTGTCGCATAGTTGCCACGCTTTCCTTAGGACCAACTCTTTAACATGAAACTCCAAAAAGTTAACGATTATTGATCTCGGGAAAGAGGCAGCGGCTGGCTTTGGGATCAATGCTCTGTGTGCCCGCTGAACACGGAGCTCGAGTCCCTCCGGCAGGGCCAGGTGGTGTTTAAACAACTAGTTAACAAACTTTATGACAGATCTTCCTTCCTTTTTTTCTGGCACCCCGTAAAGTCTGATATTATTTCGTCTTCAACGGCTCTCCAGATCCACAATTTTCCCCCGCATCTCCGTGTTTTCTTTCACCACTGCCATTAGCATTTCTTTCATCTCCAAGCAGGCCGTCTCCATATCAGCTATTGGGGTTTGTGCCTCAGCTATGTTAGCGTTTTGGCTCTGAAGCTCCCGCATAACTTCACCTTTAAACTCTGCGAGGTAGTCTTTCAAAACTTTCTTGACATCGTTTTTTAATTTGTCCAGGTCCCGTCTCATTCCTTGTTTCAAGTCTTTTAACTCTGTATGAAGCGTTGTCAGAGCTTCTGGTCGTTCTGGTCAGTGCTAGCTTCACCTAGCTTAGTTTCTCCATTGTCCTCGTTTTCCTCCTGCTCAATGGTCGTTTCTGGGTTTTGTTGAATATCACTCACATTTTTGTTCTTCATTTGACTCCTTAGGTTTCTCCCTCCGTCCATACTTGAATTGAAACTGATATCAGCGCTATTTATATTGATAGGAGGTACTTTGTCCAAACCGACTTGCGGGAGCTCATCATTATGCGTCCATCTTGTTGTAGCACCGCACCGGAAGTCCTCAACTATGTTTTCATTAGTGTATAAACACTTCAAAATAAGAATCATTCCACATATACTGCAGGTCCGCCATGTTGATCCCTAAAGGCCAACTCACACCGGACGCGGAACGGAAGCGGAACGGAATCGCCACAGTCACCGTAGCAAATAGAATCCAGTCTAGTCAATGAGAGCACTCACACCGGGCGCGGATCAGAAGCGTCCCAGAAGCGGCTCTCCGCGCCACGGCGCGAGCTTTCCGCAGGATTTCTATTTTTTCCTAGAGCCGCGGCTAAACCTCATAAATTTCAACAGAGCACTGCGCACCAGACAGGAAATCCGACACAGAATCAATGTAATAAACTTCCGCCCCCTTTCAAAATAAAACACAATACACAGTTCATGTAGCTTTTTACAACTTCACATCAACGTTACGTCACGACCGGTGGCACCAGGTGATCAAAGACCGATCAAAGGGTCTCAACGAGAGACTAATTGTTGACGTGGAACAACACACAATCCTTTATGACACAACAGATGCTTTTTATAATCTCCTCGGAGAAGCAAAGTCAGCTGTTTGTTGTTGTTGTTTTGTTTATACACTGTTTATCGCGGGGGTCTCGGGTATGTCCAGGATTCTCTCGTGATCTCGCGTGAATACGGCCGGCTCGCTACGCTGCCGTTCCGCGGCTGATCCGCGTCCGGTGTGAGTTGGCGCCGGGCAAAGTACCGTTCCGCTGCTGTTCCGCCTCCTGTGCGAGTCCCGTGTAACACTAGGGCCTTTTACATTTTTGTTGTTTTTGTTTTGTGGCCAGCTAATGATTAAATTAATAACTAACAACAGCTAGTGGGGGTTGGCTTTAGTTTGGTTACGTTTATTAGGGACCATGTACAATTAAAACAAATGTTGCCATTTCATGCATTGTACCAGAGTTAGCCTCAGGCTAATTTACAACAATTTACATCCGCAGTCCCTGGCAGGACATAAAACAATAAAAACATATGAACATACACATAAATACAATAAACAAATCACTCACATGTGTCCACCCCCCCAACAAACAAACACACACACACACACACACACACACACACACACACACACACAACATAAAAACATTCTGTCAGCACCATAAATCAGTGGTTTTGACTTTTTTAGTGAAAATTTCAGCTGTGACTTAAAGCTCCTGATGGAGAGACAGCTCTCAATCAAATCAACTGGTAATGCATTCCACTGTGTTGCGGCTTTAAAAGAAAAATAAGAATGCCCAAAAGTTGTGCAGTACGGAGGTATTCTACAGTCATAAACAGATGCTATTCTTGAGGATTGTATGGAACTAGCAGGACGATGACATACAAACTCCAAAAGACAAGCTGGGGCCAGACCATGTAGAATCCTATACACCAGACACAAGCTTGAAAACTCTTTGAATTTTTTGTCAGGCCGGACTCAAAGCAGGACTCAGAGAGCTGTTTTATTTAGAAATAACAAAACCCTCGACTACGGTGGCCGGGAACCCTCAATGCTGCAAATAAAAGAAACTCTGCAAACAAAAAGAAACAGCGCTACAAATATAAGAAACGCTGTAAACAAAAAGAAACGCCGCTGCAAATATAAAAGAAACGCAGCTGCAAATAAAAAAGAAACGCCGCTGCAAATATAAAAGAAACTTCACAACGGAAGTGAATTACCGGAGACTATTTTTGCCGGTGCACCTGTAGTTTTTTATGTGAGCGAAGAAGAAGAAGAAGAAGAAGAAGAAGAAGTACAGAAGCGTATTGCATTCACTTGAAAAAAATAAATTAGACACCTGATCTCGTAATTACGAGATGAGGAAAGGTGCCTTATTGGCCACTGCACTTCGGTAAAGTTAGAAAGATATTGGCACTTCTGAGATCAATAACTCTTAAGTGAAACGTTGTTAAAACACAAAACGCATATTTTCAACTGTAGTAAGACAGACAACGAGCTACAACCTAATGTTCATCACAACGAGCTACAACCTAATGTTCATCACAACAAACCATCCTCGGAGCCACACCAACAACATTAGTGTTTACTAGGACTTTTCATAATTTCTGGGAATTTTTATTAGGAATATGAATCAATAACTTTAATATGATACAGTACTGCGGTAACGCTATCTACACTTTAAAATCTAGTGCCCGACTACATCAGTTTGTACGGTAAAGTACAAACCGGTACGGTACAGTAAAAGAACTTGAAAATCACCCCAGAAGTAGCTGGGAACATGTAGAACAAGAATCAGGTGGAGTTGTCAGAAAACAATTTGATTTGTTTATTAAATGACTTTTCTAAATCTGCATATCTTAGAAAAGATATTATTATTTGATTTCTGAGTTTCCGAGGTGTACATGAAGGCACCATGAAGACGCTTTACCGTACAAACTGATGTAGTCGGGCATTAGATTTTAAAGTGTAGATAGCGTTACCGCAGTACTGTATCATATTAAAGTTATTGATTCATATTCCTAATAAAAATTGTGGCTCCGAGGATGGTTTGTTGTGATGAACATTAGGTTGTAGCTTGTTGTGATGAACATTAGGTCGTAGGTCGTTGTCTGTCTTACTACAGTTGAAAATATGCGTTTTGTGTTTTAACAACGTTTCACTTAAGAGTTATTGATCTCAGAAGTGCCAATATCTTTCTAACTTTACCGAAGTGCAGTAGCCAATAAGGCACCTTTCCTTATCTCGTAATTACGAGATCAGGTGTCTAATTTATTTTTTTCAAGTGAATGCAATACGCTTCTGTGCTTCTTCTTCTTCTTCTTCGCTCACATAAAAAACTACAGGTGCACCGGCAAAAATAGTCCCCGGTAATTCACTTCCGTTGTGAAGTTTCTTTTATATTTGCAGCGGCGTTTCTTTTATATTTGCAGCGGCGTTTCTTTTATATTTGCAGCGGCGTTTCTTTTTGTTTGCAGCGTTTCTTATATTTGCAGCATTGAGGGTTCCCGGCCACCGTACTCGACAGAGTGATGCTATGGCAGGCTATTAAAAACAGGTCTAAACTAAAGAAAACGAAAATCACTCCAAAAAGGAGGAAAAAAACTCTAAACTGCTTTATGAAAAAGTTATCAAAATCAAAATCACTCACAAAGAGAAAAATCAAAAGGCTGCAAAACACTAACTGAAAATCTCTCCTAGGGAGGCTGAAAAAAACAGCAAAACTAAACACTATGAAACAAACGGCTATACTAAGAAATTTACAACAAAAAATCACTCAATCGAGGAGAAAACAAAAAACACTCGAGCAAAAACGCTGTGGCTATGACAAGGCTAGGAAAAAGGCTTAGGTGAACGATCCTGAGAACGAAACACTTTGGCACAGGACAAAGGGAGATGCAGACAAGATATACACAGGGTAATGGGGAACAGGTGGAAAAAATCAGGGCCGGGAAGACAATCAGACCGGTGACACATGAGGAAGGGCAAGTGACCTGAAACGAGAGGGCAGGTAAATATCAAAATAAAACAGGAAATGACAAGACAGAACAAAAACCCAACTTGACCTCACAGTTTTCAAAGCTTAATAAATAAATATTAATAAATATATAAATATAAATAATAAATTCATAAATAAATGTTTCTCTAGAATATTACAGTGGTGGCAATCAAGAATTTTTATAGCTTTTTTATATAGTGATTTTAGCGGTCTAATGGTAGATTCATTGGCCTGCCCCCAACAGGTGATGCAATATGAAATATGTGAGAAAATGAGACCATGCATAAATGTTTTAGCTACATCCATAGGAAGCGACCATCTTGTATGTCTAAAAGTAGCCAGGTTATATTCAATTGTTTTTGTCATTTTTTAATGTGCTTTTTGAAGTTGAGGTTAGAATCCAGTGTAACACCAAGATATTTTAATTCGGTAACTATATCAATGGATTCATGTCAAATTTTAATGCTTGCAGTTGGAGCCTGCTTCTTAGTTTTACAAAAGAACATGCCCTTTGTCTTACTGATGTTTAGAGTAAGATAGGACTGTTCAAGCCATTGAGCCACACCTTGCAAAGCATTTGTTAATTTCTCTGCTGCTATCAGAGCATTTTTACCATGAACGTACAGGACAGTATCATCTGCATACAATTGTACATCAACTCCATTACAGTGTTGTGGCAGGTCATTGATGTATAAACTAAAAAGAAGAGGACCTGAACACAGATCCTTGAGGCACGCCCATTGTGTTTTTTACATAATTTGAGTATGCATCTTTGACTCTGACACATTGCACCTTATTTGAAAGATATGTGGAGAGCCATGTCAGTGTTTGTGTGGAAAAATTAAAATAAGAGAGCTTGGAGATGAGGACATTGTGATTAACAGTATCAAAGGCTTTACGTAAGTCTAAGAATACAGCACCAACAACTCCACCTTTGTCGAGTTATGCTCTGATTTTTTCAGTAAAATGTAAAACAGCGTAGTAGTTCTTTCTGAAACCAAATTGCATATTGTTCAGACCAGGGTTGCAGATTGATTTAGGTGTGTGATTGGGAGTGTTAGAGTGTTCAGATGTTTCTTTATGAGCATACTATCCATCTGAAAAGCATCTTTACTTTTAGAACTTTTTAAAGAACGAATAATCTTTTTAGTTTGTGCTTCATCGGATTATCTTTGATTAACTTTCCCTGAGATTTTAGGTGTATGTCTTCTGCGTGACGTCCTTCTCGCCCTATGAGGCTATTGATATTTTTCCAAATTTCTTTACTATTTCCTTTAGCCTCGTTTAGTACTTGAATATAAAAACGTGACTTTGCTAATCTCATTTCATTAACCACTTTATTCCTCAAACCTCAAACCAATCTTTCTTAGATTTAATGGCTTTTTTAAAGGCTAAATCTCTTTGTTTCATCAATTGCCACAAGGTGTCGCTAAACCAGGGCAGTGTTACTCTCTTTCTCCGTTTTCTCTTGGACTGCACAGTAAACTTCTCTCTAACAGTTTTGGCTGCAAATAAGTCGCAGCCATGATCCAAGTCCTCTGAGGACAAAACATCCTCCCAGTCCAGACCGTTTATCTCACTTTCATAAGCAAGTTGTTTACTTTTAGGTATGTGCGATATCATTTCTGCGTGATGTGGCGTGTTCTCAAATCTATTTTTATTTAATTTTGTATCGGACTTCATTATCTGTTATAGTTTCAGTTATTCCTTTTCCCTCTGTCTTCCCAGTTTAGATTAAAATCACCCATGAGAATAATCTCTTTGTTTTGTTTACATTGTTTCAACATATTGGTAAGGACATTATAAAAAATAATCCTTTGCTGATGGTGGTCTATAAAAAGCAATTAAGATGAACGACATTTGTTGACATAATACAACTTTTATGGCAACATGCTCTAAAGTGTCTGCTGCATCGAGCGTAATGCGCTCACATTTAATATCGTCTTTGACATAGATCATAACCCCCCCTCCCCTCCCTCCAACTCGGTCTCGTAGGAAACACTGATATCGGGGTACGGAGAAAACATTGACAGGGGTTGATTGTTGCAACCATGTCTCAGACAAACATAAAAAGTCCAGGTTAGAGTTTGATAGTAAGTGAGTCAGTTGATCAGTCTTGGAGACAACACTTTTGACATTTAAGTGTCCCCCAAAAAGCCCCTTGGGTTTCAGTTTTGGGTCCCATATGACCTTTTCGTGATTGACAGTCGTCTGGAATAGTTAAAAAGCTTGCTGTTTGATAACTGCAGGATTCCTACAGGTCGGGATGAATGTAGTTTTAAAGTCTTTGGCGTTTTCACGGGACGCTCCAAATGAGTTTCTGAATAAGTCACAGTTGTCAATGGCAGTTGAAACCGCGCTGTGTGCATCATGTATAATTGTCCCATAATCACTCACCTCCGACGGAGATGTTACGTTTGAATCTGAAGATCTCTCAGTGTTTGCGATGTTTTGTGAAACCACTGGATTAACTGGTCCTGGATTGAGATGAACATCGCCTGACAGCAGTAGTATCAGGAGGATGAATGTATGAGTTCCTCGAGACAGAGAGGTAAGTCTCTGGTGTTTCGTTGTATTTCTTCCTGCCGTGGCCTGCCCATGACCCAACACGGAAGAGTAAACTGCATAGAGGCCCATCGGGTTGCAATGTGGGCTTACACCGTCAATATCCAGAGTGTAATTTGAAGGGCCGCGGTTTAAGGCAGCCCAGTTCAGCCGATGCTTCCCCACATTCCCGAGGTTTAGATACCCGATATGTGTCGGTCCAAACAGGTAAGTTCGCAGGGGTAGTGTGATAACGATCAGTAGCAGTAGAGTGAAAAGTGCGCCATGCATTGAATGCGAGGGCTTGCGTGTACACCATTCAAAATAACTGGTTAAAATTGTTGTGGTAGCCGACGAACATGTTTTACCAGACAATAAGCGGTCTTGATGTGATAAGAAGTGCGTGTCAGCAGCGCCTGCCTCGCAGCGTCTCAGCGTCGCCGCCATTTTTTTTCCAAACTAATATTACACACACACACATACATGATGATGAGCAGTTGTCAGCAATTTTCATTAGTGTATGAATGTGTGTGAATGGATAAATGAGTTATGTAGTGTGAAACTGCCTTGAGTTGTCAGAAGAATAGAAAGGCTATATATTTATCGTTCTCCATTAGCGTTGTGACACCATCTCTGTACTTGGATACATAATACAAAATTTAGTGTAAAAAACAAAACAAAAACTTTGTTCTATAAATAAGAGTGACAGGAATCTATTACAGAGTAGAATCCGTTTTTTAAAGCCTCATCAACATCAAATCAAATCAATTTTATTTGTATAGCCCAGAGTCACAAAGTACATTGGCCTCGGAGGGCTTTACAATCTGTACAGGGAGTGACACCCTCTGTCCTTAGACCCTCGGTTCGAGTGAGGAAAAACTTGCCCACAAAAAACCCTTTAACAGGGAAAAAAGGTGGAAGAAACCTTAGGAAGAGCCACAGAGGAGGAATCCCTCTCACAGGACAGACAGACGTGCAATGGTTGTCACATGTACAGGACAAATCAACACAAACATATTGTACAATTACAATGACTGACAAAATGACAATGAATCACAATGAATGATAAAATGACCACAGTAGCAGATATGGTAGCAATAATGACAGTAATAATATGTCTAGTGGACGCCGTGCAGGATCACCGCAGCAGCCACGATCCACGAGAACCTGCTGGACGACAGAGCACAGAAACTCCAGGGAAGTTTGGTTAGTAACATGCATTAATGAGACATGTCCACAGATGGTGAGAGGGAGAGAGAGAGAAGGGAAGGAGAGTCCCCCGGCAGTCTAATCCTATGGCAGCATAACTAAGGGATGACCTGAGCCAGCCCTAACTATAAGCTTTATCAAAAAGAAAAGTCTTAAGTCTAAAGTCTATTGTTAAAAGTGTTGACCGTGTCTGCCTCCTAACCCTGAATGGTAGTTTGTTCCACAGAAGAGGAGCCTGATAGCTAAAAGGTAGCCAATGCAAGTGTGGCAAGGGGGGGGGGGGTTACACAACTATTGAGGGAAAAGCTCGACAACGCCACCCTGGGAATTTCACCCAGGGAATTGCTAAAACACAAGGCAGAAAGGTTTGTGGTTACTGGAGGGCAAGAGACGTGGTTCGAAGTTTAAAAATACAAATTTTATTTTTTAATTCTTATAATAATTTATTTTAATTCTTTTTAAAAAGTATACTCAGTAAAACTCATTCACACAAATAAAAGAAACCTAATCAGAGCTGAGGCCGAAGTGGATAGGCAAGGGCTAGTGCAGGATCCACCAAAAAAAAAGCAAAAACAACTTAAATCACCAGACACACGTGGCAGACACTCTCAGTGAAGAAACCCACTCCCAGGGACACAGCAAGATACGACGGGAGGACACCACTACCAGGTCACCAGCACCACCACCACCGGCCTACAGCAACTGAAGAGGAAAACATACACAAAAAAGAAAATACCCAAAACTATAAGTAAATGAGCGAAATACAGGCTTAAGCAAAATGCTAACTGCCCAAAACAAAAAAAACTAAAGGAAACAAAACTCAAACAATTTACAAAACAACTCTGAATTAACAAAGTAGAATTACATAAACAAAATCCAGGCTCAACCTACACACACCATCACAAACACATGTTCACACACTCATTCACTCAGCATAAGGGGTATCAGTCGCCAGTAAAACAAAGATGCTTGTGCCCGGCCGAACAATTGTCCCGCACAGCGTGTATCTCGGGAGCCGTGAAGCCGCTGACCGCCGCAGAAGAACGCCATGGGCAGCAACGGACAACCGGCAACACAAGAGAAAAAAGCACAAAATAAAACCAAACAAAGCAGCAGCGGCCCAATGAGGTGGTTACAACACCTAGTCAAAGGGAGATTCTTCCATTTTAGTGGCACGCCATTTGCGTTCAGATTTACGTGTCTGTCGTGTTGCTTTAATTTATGAGTCTGCTGGCTATACCATGGTGCTAACTCCTTTGTTTAATTGTCTTCTTTTTCAGAGTGCAATAGAGTCTAGAGTTGTCCGTAATGAGCCTGTAATACTATCAACAAGATGATCTATTTGGAAGCAGACAAGTCCTCTGTTACAGTTAGACAACTTTTAATTTCGTTGTACAGGTGACAATGACAATAAAGATATTCTATTCTATTCTATTCTATTCTACATGGCATTGAATTCAATGCTGAAGGAATCACTTCCTTAAATTTGGCTACAGCACTATCAGATAAACATCTGCTGTAGGAGTTTCTGCAAAAAGGCTTATAGTCCAGTAATATGAACTCAAAGATTATTAAAAAATGGTCAGACAGAAGAGGATTCTGTGGAAAGACAATTAGATTATCAATTTCAATGCTATATGGGAGAACAAGGGTGGCATCCCCCCTGGGGGAAAAATGGTCAAAATCATCGCTCTTCTAAAACTGTCGTCCCTTCTTCCATCCCTTATGGCATTGTATCAATGCATGTGAAAATTGCTTATATTTAACACTGGAAATAGAATTACCATTCGACATTTAGGGGGGCTTTATGATAATCAGTCTATTACCTATGTCAACGGTTTTCAAAGTGTGAGGTGCGCCTCCCTTGGGGGGCGCCAGAGGACTTCAGGGGAGGCGCGGCGGGGGAAAAATAAAAATATATCTTACAAAGATATGTGTCTCATCACTGTGCGATGAAAACTCGGCGAGCTAGCCCCCAAAGAGTAGCAAAAAAATCCACAAAATGACACAGTATGTCTTATCTTTGCTGTTTCGTGTCAAAAGTTCTATTCCAGCGCGAAAAACGCTGCATGTTCTGCTGCCTGCTAATTTCGCTAAGTCTCTGTAACTTTAATGCCGCAAGCTATGCTCTGCTTTAGTTGAATCATCACGAAGTCTGGTTTTAATGCTGTTTGAAAGTGAAGTACCTCTGGTGCGAAACTTGGGTTTACTCATCGTATCGTCATTGGTGGGTCAAGGATTGGGCGGTTACAATTCTCTGATCTGATGGTACAGGTCGGTGTAATCCAACTTGTTGTTTACTAGCACGAGATGCTCTGCTTTCCTACTGCTTGTTTCAAACTCTTAAATCGAAGTCTTCTTTCCTCCTCCGTAAATTGGTGTTTTTGTAAGTGAAGGGTGTTTTAACCAAAAATGTGTTTAAATGTATTCAAATATGTTTAAAAACACACAAAGATGTTAAAAACATACACGAAGTTGTGTTTAAAAAAATATTTGAGCACATTCACAATAAAGATATTAAAATGTTTTTACAAATATGTTTAAAAAGAATGTGAATGAACATGATGTCCATAGTTAAGTGGTTATTGTTTCTTTCCGATAAATAGTATTGTCTTGTGCAGGCCATGCAACTGAGAATGTAAGCTATGAATCAGATGGGATTTAGGATTTGCCATGTCTAGCAAGTCACCCTAAAATTGACTAGAATGCAGGAAATTGCATCTAAAAAATACAAAATCAGACCCCCCTGCTGGAAAATATGTAACATAAATGAAAAGTTTCACCATCCCCCCTGGTTTCATTTTACAACTCGCCTACTGACTATCATTGTGGTTGTCCACATAGATGTTAAAATCACCTACAATAATTACTTTATCTGTTTTAAGGATCAAGCCTGATGCAAATTCAGAAAAAAAAAGTTTTAGAAAGCAGGGAGAGACTGTAACACTGCCAAACATTATGTGTAGCATCTTTTTCATGAACTTCTTGTCAAATGAGTGAGCTGAGGTCACACTTGAGAAAAAGGGGGGGTTGGAGGGGATTTTCTCTCAATGCAAAGATGGAGGTCAGAGAAATGGCACATATAAAATTCACTTAGTATGCTGATTTGCCTGCATCCTTTCAGGCAGGGCTTCAAACAGCCTTTGTCTCCCCGTAAAGGAATTCAATTACTGGGCAGAGAGGCACTGGGGGCCAGCAATAATCACACTGCTTCAGAAGCCCTTAAGCTCATGTTATGATGAAGGCAAACTGTCAAGTGCTAAATAGAAAAACACTATGTGCTCTCTTTTTGGGAAATGCATCTGTCATTCCATATCAGCTGCATGCATATCCTGGAACAGACTGGGAACATTATCTGTCACTTTTACTCTCCCAGCACATATCTCTTAAAAGATGGAGAAATAAAGCAGGGCATTGAATGCTATACGGGTCACAGCACCCCACAAGCATTGACCGTGTTCTCGTCACCTCACGTCCTACCTAAAGAAAAGTAGAAAGAACATTTTTGGCATGGCATAGGAAATATTTCATTGTGAACGTTGCCAAGTCAACTGTGAATAATATTTGGGACAGCAGTATACATAGTGTTTGGAGGACAGCCGAGAGCCCTGAAACATAAGCCCTGCACTGGCAGTCCCTGATGAACTTTAAAAAAAAACACACACTGTGAGTCAATGGTGCATTTCAGCCCATAATTAGGGCAAAGCACATTCCTCTAATTAAACAAATTTATCAATTAATTTGAGAGGAACATTACGGCTCTTTTGAGGCTCTTCATCAAAAAGCTGAAATGCCTTCCACAGTGTGAGTCCCAAATGGTGACAAATGATTTCACTGTTTTTTCTTCATTAGATCTAGGTCTCCACTGTTTCTGCATGCAGTATTCTTTATAATTCAGCCTTAGGCAAGTCAGATATATCCCACCGTATTGAACAGAGCTGAAGCATGATCTTTGTCACATACTGTATGTTTGTCCCTAAGTTTGATTCACATACACACAATACAAGACAGCACTTGAGAGAGCCAGAGCTGTCATCATGATCTTTTCAGATCTTTCCTGGAGTTGGAATGACTCTGCCCACATAGTGATTTCTCAGTGTGGCAAATCAGGCTCATTAGTAGAGCTCACCTGTCTTCAGCATAATGCCAGAACAAATTACATACTGGAGGAAGCCAGGCACTGGTTTTAAGTATCTGACTTTCTTACTCACATCCAGAAAGAGGCTTTTTTTTTTTCCATTGAATACAAAAATATAATTTATCCTCATTATTTATTTATTTAGTTTTCAAACAGGAAATGCAGGGGGAAATTAGAAATCTTAATAGTGTTTATTTCTGGTAATGGAGTTGAGCTCATCTTGGCCAAGGGTGATGCTCCTGATGGCAATAATGGTTGTGTCATTGGTTATGCTTCTCGACATTCTCTTTGTCCACCAGACTTTTTTCTCACTCACACATGCGGCCACTCCCTTCTACCCAGCACTTCCTGACTGACCTTCCCTGCCTCCTGTTTATCTGTTTCCATTTTCCCTCAGCAGCCTTGCAGTATTCAACCGGCCCATTCCCAGATTGTCAATATGGCTTTATTATTTCATTGTATTCAGGCCCCTGATTATTTAGACTTTGGACTTGTCATTGTCTGTTTTGGATTGTCTGTTTGTTGAATGGTCTAGCTCGGGTGTCGAGAGAGAGTTTGTAGGTAGGCAGCCCAGAGATTAATTTTTTATTTACTGTGCTCCCATGACATGTGAAACTCAAGTAAAAATAAGAAAAGACAAATTAACTCAGTGCAAACAAAAGGCAGGTGGTATTGACGACACAGCCTCACCTCTACTACTTGTTGTGGAGAAATTGCTGAAGTCAAAGATCGATGGTGAGGTCAGGAAGGAAGAAAGTGTTCAGGCGCCTCTGATGTCTTATTCTGTATTATTTATTGATGCTTGATCAAGGAGAATTAGAGACACTCTCATGGCGCATCAGAAGTGCCTCAGTCGGTCTCACATTCTGTCCAACTCATCCTGGTGCATAGACTTTAAACCCAAAGATAACACCACAAATACTATACGCCCAGAATTAGCCAAAGAAAATGTCCTTACCCATGGAGGTGTTATTGTCAGCATATTCTAGTCTGGAGACACAGATGTCTGTTTACGCAGATTGGAACGTCAACGGCCAGCTATCTATTATGTCTAGGAAGGCAGCAATAGATCTCTTCGACCCTGGCCACCACAGTGTTGAGATAGACTGGCACCTACTGTTCTCAAACAAAGCCAAACAACTAATACTGCCGAGAACCTCAAGGCCCACACATGACCTTGTGTAACTTTAGGATAGAAAATTCCACAACACTCCTGAGTAGCAGAAACTCTACTGACTTTATCAGGTGTTCAGTTCAGATCTAGACTGACTCAGCCAGTATACCATGAGGTCATTTACATTACCAAAGGTAACTGATACTTTGGAATGTATCAACAAATAAAAATAGGCTTTCCTACAAAAAGGAAATACCTTTACTTGGTAAGTCCAGTGGTGTTAGCTTTGACATAATATAAACCATAAAAAACAGAAAATGCTGGATAGCCCAAACAATAGTGTTCAAGACTACAATATATTAAAGCTAACTGAAAGTCATCTGGTGTCGCATCTAAACAGTTTTTATTGAATGTCTACTAGTAGTCTCAGATAAACCTAATTTAGCAGGGAAACAAGATAATGCTATTCGAGCTGAGTCTTAAGTTTGTAAATTCACTTCCGGCTTCTGTCGTGTTGGAGAAAAGTTTGGAGAGAGCTTGTGTGTTTTGGTGCTCGGTTTTGGACTGTTTTCTGTGTTTATTGGCTACTGATTTTGGATTACAGAAATTGGACTATCTGCGGACACCCTTGGCTTGAATACTGCCTGGTTTAACGGCGCGGATTACGGACAGAAAGAACGGAGCAAGACGGCTAGTTGACAAACTAGTTAGTGGGAGGCTAGGATAACAGCAGACGCTACAGATGTAGCAACTTAAAAGTTCCCGTGTTTCCGGGATGGGACCATGACGGGGCCGTGACTGGTCCGTCACAGGTCCGTCACAGGTCCTTGGCTGGCCCGTGACCGAAATGTAATCCCCCGCGATGACGTAGTCAGTGAGGGCCCGACTGAAAACACCCCTAAGCAGTCTGTGTGAAAACCAGCTGCAATGCCTCATTTGTCCACGGGGAGGAGCAGTGATGTTCCGCTCTCGCCGTAGACTGTCTAAACCAAGACACATCTGAACAGATACGCTGGGGTGAGCGGGTGACCCGATCAGCTGATCAGCGGATCAGTTGATAGGGGAAAAAAAAGTTGTGATAAGATAACACTGAGGCAGCGCTGCAGCCACTCGTATCTGCAACTATATGTCACGCACAACAACAACATGCCAACATAAACGTTTTATTAAAGAAAACTCCGCTCGTAACGTCCGGTTTTAAGTATATTTTTTTAGGCCTTTTATGGATATGACAGCTGAAGAGAGACGAAGGAGGGGGCAGAGAGACGGGGAATGACACGCAGTAAACGGCCGTCTGCTGCGGGATTCGAGCCGGGGCCAGCTGCAGCGAGGACTGTAGCCTCTACACACGGGACGCCTGCACAACCCACCACACTACCGACCATAGGCTAAATATCTCAAGTATGTTTAGTTTTAATAAAGTTTGCAGCATAAGCTTACGAAACCATCAAAAATGTATTTAGGCATTCCATGAAAGACTTTATTCGCAAGGAGGCTAAGCCAGGCACAAAACAGGAGCTCGTCGAGGACATACTGACGTTTTGGCAAACGAGAGTCACCGTGGACTTTTGCAAAAAAAAAAAAAACAGTGCTGTCCATGTAGAATAAAAACATAACATATATACTGCAAACTTTATTAAAACCAAACATACTTCACTTATTTCATACATATTCTTTCCATTTACGCTTTACACCATTAAGCCTATGGAATGGACAAAAATGAAAAGGAGTCATTCATGTTCATGAGCACACTACAAATCACAAGGCTACTGTATACAGTACTTAAACCAGCTGCATTTTCCGCTCTGTGATTTGTGACACTGGGAGACCAAAAAGCCCATCAAGTGCAAACAATGAGAATGCTAATGAGGGGTTTGTATGGTTTACCTGGCCTAAAGCGTGCACTACAGTAAATACCTGCATAACAAAGGGCTTCCAAAACGCTCGTCTCTGCAGCTCTATGTCGCGCACAACAACAACGAGCCCTCCCCTCCAAATAAACTGTTAATTAAAAAAAACCTCTTGCTTGTATCTGCAGGTCTGACACAGGCCTGGCAGCCCTGTGACGTCCACACCGTTTTTTGTAACTTTTTTAAGGGTTAGTTTGTTGTTTACATGCAGATGAGTGAGAGAGAGGCACGAGCACAAGAGACTAGTGGTGGCCATAGATCAATGCGCCAATCGAACAGCTGATTGTGCCAATACCGGCCGAAAGAGAGTGCACCAGCACGTTTCCCTGCGCTTCCCGAACCTGTCTGGGGACCAGTGGCAAAAGGTCCGGAACCGTATTAACGGAAGACTAAGGAGTCCCCGAAATCACCATCGTCCATCATCACACATGACGGTTTCATAAGCGTATACTGCAAACTTAATTACAATACGAGCTGCATTTTCCGCTCTGATTTGTGTGACACTGGGGGGGGGGGGGGGGGGCATCAAGTGCAAACAAAAGGTTGATACCTACAGTACATAACAAAGGGCTTCCAAAGGGCTGTTAATCACCAGGTATTCTCCCTCTTTAAATAGCGTCTCACAACGATCAAACTGTGATCAAATATTCAACAGGAGGTATTATGTTATTCTTCAAATCTTTTTGCAAATGGAGGCACCGCTGCAGCGGAATACACCGACTTTTAGAGAAAAACGCTCGTTTCTGCAGCTCTTTGTCGTGCACAACAACAACAACAACAAGCCCTCCCCTCCAATTAAACTGTTAATTAAAAAAATAAACCCTCACTTGTATCGGCGGGTCTGACACAGGCCTGGCAGCCCAGAGGGCATTTAAAAAACACGAGAAAAACTCAAAAACTGTCTAAAAACAACATTGCGAGATCAGGACTCCATAGAGTTACAGCGAAGAAAAAAAAACCGAACAAAAGAGAAAAAAGTCAAAAAGCGACCTCAAAGGCTAGAACAGATTTGAGAATAGATTAATGGTGATATTTTTTTATCGCCCGATAAGAGTCTCACGTTAACGCAGCACGTTAACGCAGATAACGGCTCACCACTAGTAAAGACAGAACAGACTAGATTTTGTTGATTTGGTGAATGGTGACATGTTAGATATAAACACCTTAAATTTAATTTCAATTCATGAACACGCTCAAATCATACGGCTACTGTATAGTATGCAGTAGTCAAACCAGCTGCATTTTCCGCTCTGTGATCTGTGACACTCGGAGACCAATTAGCCCATTACTGTAAGTGCAAACAAAATGTTGACCAATGAGAATGCTAATGCGGTGTGTAAGCTACGTCATCTTCAGGTAGAACAACTGTAAAAATGTTCTGCGAGAGAAGCGCCATCTCCTGGTCATACCCTGTAATCACATGAATGGGTGGAGTTACAGTAAAAAATAGACACGCCCAGGAGAATGAGGGGGGTCTCTCCGGTCGCGGGACTTGGCAGGCAGTTGGCTTGAACTCAGCTGGAAGACGGCTGCCATTCAGCTGGCGTTCAGCTTGACAGGAACTTTTAGGTTGCTCCTACTGTACCTCACGTTACCTAGCAACATGGGTCAGAAGAAAGCTCTGACAGCCGAAGAGGGCGAGAACATCAAGAAGTCTCTGGACTTCTTATCCGAGGAGATTTCAGTTGTGAAAAAGCAGCAGTGGTGGAGCTGGAGCAGTACACCAGTATCAATGATGTGATATCTATCTATATAAAGAGTCAAACTCAGACCCTTTCAGTGCAGAGATTGTTCCCTACATGGTTTCAAATACATCACTCTAGATGTGGATATGGATGTAGGTGTGTGTGTGTGTGTGTGTGTGTGTGTGTGTGTGTGTGTGCCAGAAAGAATTTACTCTACATACTCAGCATGCACAAGTGTGAAACATGTGTTGCATTAGAGAAAAAGAAACATGCGGAGTCCATAATGTATGGTGAATGGTGTCTCTGTCATTCCCACTCCCACACACACAGAGAGAGAGAGAGAGAGAGAGAGAGAGAGAGAGAGAGAGAGAGAGAGGAGGGAGGCGGAGTCCCCAAGCAGTTTAGTCCTATAGCAACATAACTAAGGGATGACCAGAGCCAGCCCTAACTATAAGCTTTATCAAAAGGGAAAGTCTTAAGTCTACTCTTCAAAGTTTTGACCGTGTCTGCCTCCCGAACCCAGAATGGTAGTTTGTTCCACAGAAGAGGAGCCTGATAGCTGACAGCTCTGGCTCCCAATCTACTTTTGGAGACTATAGGACCATAAGCTTTGTATGTAAGGAGAAGAATTTTAAACATAACAATGGATTTGTGGAGGATTCTGTGGAAAGACATTAGAAATTAAATGATCAATTTCGATGCCATATGAGAGAACAAGATCAAGAGTGTGGTTCAGACGATGAGTCGGTTTATTTACACTCTGACAGAAGCCGATTGAATCTAATAAAGAGATAAACGCAGTACTAAGACTATCATTGTGGTTGTCCACATGAATGTTAAAATCACCTACAATAATTACTTTATCTGTTTTAAGGATCAAGCCTGATGCAAATTCTGCAAATTCAGATATAAATTCTGAATAAGGACCTGGAGCTCGATATACTGTAACAAATAAAATTGGCTGTAATGTTTTCCAGGTTGGGTGAGTGAGGCTAAGAACAAGACTTTCAAATGAATGAAATGAGCACAAATGTCACTTTATCTTGTCACTTTGCACTTTGAGGGGAACTGGAGAGGGGGGCACTGGCATCTAACTACTGCTGTGTGTTGTGCTTCACACACAATTCCGTTGGCCTGTGGACAATGACAATAACCTCTTGAATTGAATTGAATTATAATATAGTTTAGGAATTATTAATAGACTTGAGTCAAATATGGCTCCAACTCCACCACCTCGACCAGTACTTCGAGGAATATGAGTATTACAATGACTGGGAGGAGTGGATTCATTTAAGCTAACATATTCATCCTCCTGCAGCCAGGTTTCAGTAAGAGCCTTGCTATAGCTAGGCTAGTTAGTGTGACTAACAGAAACCGGTGAAACTAGCAAATTGTGGTTACTAAAGTTAAGAGACCTGTCCGTGCACAAACAGAACAAGTCTAAGGAAAGTGTAGAGATATGTAGATAATCGCTGATGTGAAAAATATACAAAAATCTGTTTAGGTGAGCAGAGAGCACTGTGGCAGAAACACAGATAACCGGAAGTGACAGAATACGCTTACCGTAAAGTGAGCCTTAACATGCATAGGACAAAAGGACAAAAGTCACAGAAAGTGACTTGGTGAGGGGGTGACTGGAGACAGAATAGCTTAGGTATCAAGTTTGATAGTTACAGTATCAAGGGGTCAAAACAGGGGACTGGAGACTGGAGAGAGACCTCAACGACAACAGCACCAAACATGTGCCAAGCAATCCAAACATCACAGGCTACAAAACCAGGACCCTCATTATATGTGAAGTGGCTAATCCTTTGTGTATTTCCTTTTAGCCAGTTGAGGTTAAGGTGCAGTTACCGACACACATCTTAAAAATACATTATACAATTTATACTACACTGAACAAAAATATAAATGTTTTGAGGGAGCGTGCAATTGGTATGCTGACAGCAGGAATGTCCACCAGAGCTGTTGCCCATGAATTGAATGTTCATTTCTCTACCATAAGCCGTCTCCAAAGGCGTTTCACAGAATTTGGCAGTACATCCAACCGGCCTCACAACCGCAGACCACGTGTAACCACAACAGCCCAGGACCTCCAGCATGTTCACCTCCAAGATCGTCTGAGACCAGTCACTCAGGCAGCTGCTGCAACAATCGATTTGCATAACCAAAGAATTTCTGCACAAACTGTCAGAAACCGTCTCAGGGAAGCTCATCTGCATGCTCGTCACCTCATCGGGGTCTCGACCTGACGTCCACCCGTCGTCGTAACCGACTTGAGTGGGCAAATGCTCACATTCAATGGTATCTGGCACGTTGGAGAGGTGATCTCTTCACGGATGAATCCCGGTTTTCACTGTTCAGGGCAGACAGCGTGTGTGGCGTTGTGTGGGTAAGCAGTTTTCTGATGTCAATGTTGTGGATTGAGTGGCCCATGGCAGGTGTATGTTATGGAAGACGAACACAGGTGCATTTTATTGATGGCACTGTGAATGCACAGAGATACCGTGACGAGATCCTGAGGCCAATTGTTGTGCCATTCATCCATGACCATTACCTTATGTTCAGCATGATAATGCACGGCCTCATGTTGCAAGGATCTGTACACAATTCCTGGAAGCTAAAAACATCGCAGTGGTTACCCACTAAGCATGTTTGGGATGCTCTGGATCAAATCAAATCAAATCAAATTTTATTTGTATAGCCCAAAGTGTCCTTGGGCAAGATACTGAACCCTAAATTGCTCCCGAAGGCTGTGCCATCGGTGTGTGAATGTGTATGAATGCCTAGCTCCTAAAACTGATGAGCACTTGGCACCTTGCATGGTAGCCAATGCCATCAGTGTGTGAATGGGTGAATGAGATATGTAGTGTAAAGCACTTTGAGTGGTCAAAAGACTAGAAAGACGCTATATAAGTACAGTCCATTTACCATTTACTATTTACCAAAGACACAAAGTACATTTGCCTCGGAGGGCTTTACAATCTGTACAGGGTGTCTAAGGACACCCCCTGTCCTTAGACACTCAGTTCAAGTGAGAAAAAACTTGCCCACAAAAAAACCCTTTTAACAGGGAAAAAGGTGGAAGAAACCTCAGGAAGAGCCACAGAGGAAGGATCCCTCTCCCAGGATGGACAGACGTGCAATGGATGTCACGTGTACAGGACAAATCAACACAAACATATTGTACAATTAAAGCTGCAAGCAGTGATGGTCAGGCCCTCGCACATGTGCGCACGTCGAAATGTGCATAACATCGGTCTTTATAATATCGGTCTTTATAATATCGGTCTTAATGACCACAAGAAGTTTCAGACAGCTCTGAGAAGGTGCTTCCTGCCGATTTCTTCTTTGAATCTTTTTATGGATCGCCACGCCCACACCGTTTCCTTAAAATGCATAATTTTGATTACTTTTACTCAGGAAGTCTATATAAATACACCTACTAAGTTTGAAGTGAATTGGATAAAATCCCTAGCAGGAGTTTGTTCAAACATGACCCCTTCTCAACCAGCCCGAAACACAGAAAATGGCGAATTTCATTCTTAAATTTCTTGCTTCCTGGTCATTGTAGCCCATTAGTCCAAGAAAGTTTTTTGTAGGCCATGTTCTACAATTCGGCTGAGGTTTCGTAACTCTGTGTCCAAAACTGTGGCGGGGCTGTTCCAAAGAAAAATTCCAGGGAGCGCTATAGAGCGCTTTTGCCCTGCCCCCTCATTAATTATGCAGCCGAATTGTGCATAATATTGGTCTTAACAACCACGTGAAGTTTCAGACAGCTCTGAGGACGTATATGATGGCCCAACACTTTTGCCCGAAAATCAGCCAAAAAGTCAATGGAGTCTCTTTTTTTTTCCGAAAAAAAACGGCACCGTTGACTTTGACGCGCAGTCACTGCCACACCCTCAGATGAAAAGTTGTGATTTTGATAACTTTTCATTGTCGAGGCCTTTCGAGGGGATATGGGCCGTTGAAAAAGCGATTTACTTTTAAATGTTGTTAAACGTTAGAAATCCAATCCAGCGTGCCATACTTGGGCCCTAATTACAATGAATGATAGAATGACAGTGAATTACAATGCTTTCAGCTATCAAGCTCCTCTTCTGTGGAACAAACTACCATTCTGGGTTCGGGAGGCAGACACGTTCAACACTTTTAAGAGTAGACTTAAGACTTTCCTTTTTGATAAAGCTTATTATAGTTAGGGAGTGTCTCTCTCTCTCTCTCTCTCTCTCTCTCTCTCTCTCTCTCTCTCTCTCCCATTTGCGTCAAGTGATTGCCTCAAATGGTTTAAGTTATTGACAAAAGAGAAAATTAATTTGTTTAAGTGTAGTCAACTTAAATGTACAATAGTCAGAATTTAACATTTTAAGTTATATACACTTAAATGGTTTAAGTAATCACAATAGAAAAAAATATAGTAGAGTCTAGTTAAAAGTACAATAGTCGAAACTTCATATTATAAGTCAAATACACTTAAAAGTCTAGTTTTATTAAAAATATGAATATATTAAGTTTTAAAATAATATATTTGGAAAAAGACAATTCCAATAAAATTTTGTCAATGACCACACAATGCAGTACATTTTATTTATTTTATTTAGACACACAACAAAACAACAAACAAATCGCTGCAGATATTACCTTACAGTGCCTTTCTATGATGCAGCAAACAGAACATGTGCATTGAATTAGGAAACGATTTCCTTCAAAATACAATCACAGCATAGTTTTTTAAAATGTTTTGCTCTGTGAACAATTTTCAAGTATGAAAAAAACAACAACACTGACCATGAACATGAAGACTTGTGTCATGAGCATAAATGTGTCTTAAACTGCAAGATCATTCTTCAGCTTTTGAACCTTGGGAGGTAGCTCACTTCGACTCAAATGTAACATTACCTGCTGAATGAAGGCAAATGTGTTTTTTAAGCACTTCAGGTACTGCAGGTGGAGTGCGTCGGTAAAGCTAAACAAGAGGCACATTGCCTGAGGTAGGTTGGTGAGTGCTTCCATGACAAGGCTGCCCTCTAGGATGATCCCCACTCTTTAGGGGTTTAATTGTGGCGATGCTGGGTTTGCAGCGCTGGTGTCCTCATAGCAGAGGATTCCCACGGGAATGTCCACAGAGTCTCCCTCATTAAGATTCTATAGTGCGAGAAACAAGACAAAAGGAGGATATTCAGCAATTTGTCAACAATAAACTGTGTGGTCTTTTTTGAGTATTAGTTTATTCTCCATTCAAGTTATCATTGGGATACGTGTGTGTAGATCATTAAAGGAAATGTTAGAAATACATTGGAGATGTTTGGATTCATTCAGTGGAGGTCGACTGGAAGTTCCAGCATCAGCCCCTCAGTGGTTTAGGTTTTTTGTTTTTGCAGAAATCAAGTCACTATACAAGCCCTTTGAATTTTTGCACAATTTGCAGTATAAAATGCAGTAATTAATTTCCTCTTGCTAACAGTGAAAGCACATTATCAAGTTAAAGAAATTAAGTTTAAGTTTAATGAAACATCTTTATAAATGGTAATTATCATAACTCATCATGCCAAACATACAAAACATAGGAGAATGGAAAAACTGAGTCAAACACCAATCAAAAAGCTTTACGCACCGAACTGCTCTTAAAGAACATAGATGCATCATCCCAAAGAATAACTGGAAGTCCTCTCAGGATAAGGCATCTAATGGCTGTTGGCTCAGTGCTCTGCAAAGAGATATAACACAAGAAATATATCATATATCAGTTTATTTGTTCATATAGAGAAGTACCACAAGGGAAGGTGGGAGAATTTGTTTTTGTGATATGTATGAACTAACCATGAATATCATTACAAGAAAAAACAGAAATATCAACCCACCGTTGTCTGTTGTACCAGGTCAGCTAACTGCTTGCCTATCCGACCTGTCTTCCTCTCGAAGATTTCCATTAAGCTTCGACACAAACCATCAAGGACACCGAAGAACTCTTCTTTAAGATTTCTACCAACAACCCTGTTAAACTCCAAGTACACCTGAAAGGGCAAATGAGGCTAATGTTAAAAGTGGGCATTGATTTTTTTTCAAAACTACATCGAACAATTTTAATTTTACAGCACTGTTGCAAAACTGTATGTTGAAAACACACAAGTAGAGAGAGCTACTCAAAAATCACAAATGTTACAATTGCAACGCTCAAAATGTACCTAAGTCAACCTCAAATTTACACACATTCAAATGTACACGTTTCAAACTAGAAATGTTTCAGCAGTTTCTAATACTTGAATAGAGAAAATAACTCACTTCATTTAGGCAGAAATGGTATCCTCTTTACAGCAGGCAAATGTCCTTTGAAAGCGTCCAAACTTGCTAAAAACAGAAAAATGCAGGCATGTATTGTCCAAAAACCTTAAATTGCTCTGTGTAAATTAGAAAATGGCGCAACTTTCTTTGTAGCCGCCAACGGACAAGCACAGACTTGTCTTGAGTTTTGAGCCAATCACAACATGGCAGCACGGTAGCCTGAGGTAAAACTTGATAGTTCAAGTTTGTTAAACTTACAAAAATGAGTACACCCAATGACTGTCTCATACACTCTTCATATACTCATACTTTTTAAGTAATGCAATAAAACTAATCTTTAAAAGTGGTATTTACTCAAACTGTTTGCGTAGAATGAACTTTCGGGTTAACAGTGTACTGGATAGTAGCTGAAAGTCACAAGTGTCAGCTGAGATTTCCACATTTTCACTTTAAGGTGGTTTCTCTACGAATATACATACATCTCTGTAAGAATCTTTTTCTCTTTAGTCACGACATCAAGAAGTTGGATGTGTGTGAATGCTTTTATACGCAAGACATACAGTCATGCATGTATGCACACTTGAACACCTTTTTCACCTCGGATATGGCAGGTTCTATTCCTAAAGTGGTAAATGGAGATGTTTTGCAGTGTGTGCAGGCGTGCGATGATGGATGGTATGTCCATAATGTCTTATTTGTTGATCAGATCAATCAGTGCTGCAGAGCAAGGGATTTAATAATACTTCCATCTGCCAGAGACAAACCTGAGAAATGTACCATGAAACCTAATGCTCAGCCAGTGGTAACTCGACTGATCTCACACTTCATAATCTGCTCTGCTTTACCATTTGTATTTGTTAGCCCCAGCTTTTGCCTGCATGTTGATTCTGTATTAGTCAGTTTATCATAAAGAAGACTATCCTGTGTCTGAAGCAAATGAGTTTTCTGTTCACTGGAAAATAATTGCAACATTTTCATAAAATAACCAGTTCTTGCCACTAAATAGCAAGACTCCTGTGCACATGGGAAGTTTGCCGGTTTGTTTTTTTTTCCAGAAAGCTTCAGCACTGTTTTTAGGACTGTTTTCCAACAGTCTGATCATACATCAGCTTCTGTGAGTGCTGATGTATACCAAAACACATCACAATAAGTTTTAATAACGGCAAATCTTGGTTCACAGCTATTCTCAGACAGGTTAGGTTAAGGTGTTAAGAAAGGTTCTGTGACTCTGAGAAACAGTTCTTAACTAATGACTTAGTGTTGATTTGTTGAAGTGTCGAAGCAAATATGTTTTACATTGACACAACTAAAGTAAAAGATAGAAAACTAGAGAAAGATAGAGAGACATAGAGAGAGAGACACATGCACAGCAGCAGCAAATCAGTAACTAACTACAAACTGTAATGGAGATATGGTAGCAATAATGACAGTAATAATACATTGCTCAAACAAATGAAAGGAACACTTTTTATTCAGAGTATAGCACCACGTCTTTTCTGACCAATTTCTCATTAGTTTTGCATTTGGCTAGAGTCAGTATCACTACTGGTTGCATGGTGCGGTACCTGGACCCTACAGAGGTTGCACAGGTAGTCCAACTCCAGGGTGGCACATCAATATGTGCCATTGCCAGAAGGTTTCCCAGCACAGTCTCGAGCATGGAGGAGATTCCAGAAGACAGGCAGTTATTCTATGGCTGTAGAATTTGATTTGATTTTAAATTTAGACAGTCCTTAACCTACCAGCAGGACAGGTTTCTGCTCCTTTGTGCAAGTAGGAACAGGATGAGCACTGCCAGAGCATTACAAAAGACCTACGTGAATGAGTCTGGAGACGCCGTGGAGAATGTTATGCTGCCTGCAACGTTATTCAGCATGACCGGTTTGGTGGTGGGTCAGTGATTGTCTGGGGAGGCATATACCTGGTAGGATGCACAGACCACTTATAACACGGCAGCCTGACTGCTATTAGGTATCGGAATGATTTGTCAGACCCTATGCTGGTGCAGTGGGTCCTGGGTTCCTCCTGGTGCACGACAATGCCCAGTCTTATGTGGCGAGAGTATTCAGGCAGTTCCTGGAGGATGAAGGAATTGATATGATTGACTGGCCCCTATGCTTCACTGACCCAAATCCAATAGAACACCTCTTGGACATTATGTCTTGTTCCATCCGATGCCACCTGGTTGCACCTCAGACTGTCTAGGAGCTCAGTGATGCCCTGGTCCAGATCTGGGAGGAGATCCCCCAAGGACACAATCCGTCATCTCATTACATTGTCAGGGATGCATACAAGCACATGGAGGCCATACAAACAACTAGGTATCATTATAAGCAGCTACAAAGACATTTTTGTCAAAATGGACTAGCCTATCGTATCTTTTTTTTTTTGCTTTGATTTTGGGCATGTCTTTGAATTCAGCACTCTGTAGGTTGATAATTTTCATTTCCATTAACGATGTGGCATCCTTTCATTCCTAACACCATTACCCAGGAAAGATATCCAGCATGATTTTTTTTCTGAGCTGATGTGTATGACTGCTGTAGTCCTGCACGACATCCACTACATATACATTATTACTGTTATTATTGCTACCATATTACACACTACAGTTTATAGTGAGTTAATGCTGTTGCTGTGCCTCTCTCTCTCTCTCTCTCTCTCTCTCTCTCTTTAACGCAACCGGTCGTGGTGGATGGCCGTCCACCATTGAGCTTGGGTCTGCCTGAGGTTTCTGCCTGTTAAAAGGAAATTTTTCCTCACCACCGTCGCCAAGTTCTTGCTTATGGTGGAATTGTTGGTCTCTGTAAATAATATTATAAAGAGGTCTGGTCTGTATGAAAAGTGTCATGAGATAACTTTTGTTATGATATGGTGCTATATAAATAAGATTTAATTGAAAATTGAATATTCTATCAATGTATCAATTCAAACACAATATAATGTACAATGTACATTTTTTTGGTCTGAAAAGGGGCAATTGATGCAAGAACTGTCTGATAACTTATGGCTGGCAGATTTGGTTTTTTTGGTTGACATCACATCTCTTTCTGTGGAGTTTTACGAACACTTTCAGGATTTTGCAGCTATTGAAAAGGACATCTTGCTTGTGTCTTCTCCCTTCTTGATGGACCCTGATGATGCTCCACCACATCTGCAGCTGGAGCTCATTGCACTGCTGTGTAACAATGAGTGGAGCGGCAGACACCTTGTTGACTAGATGGAGCACACCTTGTCACACTTGGACACTTGGGACACTTGGACAACTGATGGTGCTTTACGGTAACGTATTGTGTCACTTCCGGTATCGGTGTTGTTGCCACGGTGCGCTCTGCTCTGCTCACCTGAACAGATTTCCGTATATTTCTCACATCAGCGACTATCTACTTATCTCTGCACTATCCTTTGACTTGTTCTGTCTGTGCATAAACAGCTCTCTGAACTCTAGTAACCACTATCTGATAGTTTCACCAGTTTCTGTTGGCCACACTAACCAAACCTAGCGTTAGCAATGGCGTCTCTCTCCTCTCCTCCTCTCTCCTCTCCTGCTCTCTCCTCTCCTGCTCTCTCCTGTCCTGTGTGCCACATGTTCAGTTACTCCTCGTCCTCCTTTAGTGATAACGGTACTTGTAATAAATGTAGTTTATTTGTAGCTTTGGAGGCAAGGGTCAGTGAGTTAGAGGCACGGTACCGCACCACCGAACAGTCAGTAGCTCAGATAGTTAGCCAGTCTCCGGTAGCCGGTGCGGTACAGCCGCAGGTAGCTTCAGCTCGCCGTCCCCCGGTAGTTCCCGAGCAGCCGGGAGGCTGGGTGACTGTTCGAAGGAGGCATAGCCCCAAACTGAAGCCCACGGTACACCACCAACCGCTCCACGTTTCAAACAGATTTTCCCAGCTCAGCGACACACCCGCTGAGAAACCAACTCTGGTCATTGGCAGCTCCATAGTCCGAAACGTGAAGTTAGCGACACCGGGGGCCATAGTTAAATGCATCCCGGGGGCCAGAGCGGGCGACATCGAGTCTTTTTTGAAACTGCTGGCTAAAGATAAACGTAAATACAGTAAGATTGTTATTCACGTCGGCGGTAATGACACCCGGTTACGCCAATCGGAGGTCACTAAAATTAATGTTTCATCAGTGTGTGAATATGCCAAATCGATGTCGGACTCCGTAGTTTTCTCTGGTCCCCTCCCCAATGTGACCAGTGATGACATGTTTAGCCGCATGTCGTCATTTCACCGCTGGCTGTCGAGGTGGTGTCCAGCAAACGATGTGGGCTTCATAGACAATTGGACACCTTTCTGGGGAAAACCTGGTCTGATTAGGAGAGACGGCATCCATCCCACTTTGGATGGAGCAGCTCTCTTATCTAGAAATATGGCCAAGTTTATTAGTTGACCAAAACCATGTCGACAACCCAGAGTTGAGACCAGGAAGCAGAGCTGCAGTCTTACACGCTTCTCTGCGCCTCCATTAGAGCAGTTACCCACCCAGTCCTTTAGTATAGAGACTGTGTCTGTCCCCCGTCCACCTACATTATTTAAAAATAAAACAAACAGAGGAGGAGTTCATCATAAAAACTTAATAAAAATTAAATCAACATCTCCAACAGTCCAAAATAAGAGAATTAAATGTGGACTATTGAATATCAGGTCTTTGTCATCTAAAGCTGTCTTAGTCAATGAATTAATATCTGATTATGATATTAATTTGTTCTGTCTCACTGAAACCTGGCTGCAGGAGGATGAATATGTTAGCTTAAATGAATCCACTCCTCCGAGTCATTATAATACTCATGTTCCTCGAAGTACTGGTCGAGGTGGTGGAGTTGGAGCCATATTTGACTCAAGTCTATTAATAAATCCTAAACCTAAACTAAATTATAATTCATTTGAAAGCCTTGTTCTTAGCCTCACTCACCCAACCTGGAAAACTTCGCAGCCAATTTTATTTGTTACAGTATATCGAGCTCCAGGTCCTTATTCTGAATTTTTATCTGAATTTGCAGAATTTGCATCAGGCTTGATCCTTAAAACAGATAAAGTAATTATTGTAGGTGATTTTAACATTCATGTGGACAACCACAATGATAGTCTTAGTACTGCTTTTATCTCTCTATTAGACTCAATTGGCTTTTGTCAAAGTGTAAATAAACCGACTCATTGTCTGAACCACACTCTTGATCTTGTTCTTTCATATGGCATTGAAATTGACAATATAATAGTCTTCCCACAGAATCCTCTTCTGTCTGACCATTTTTTAATAACCTTTGAGTTCATATTACTGGACTATAAGCCTTTGTGTAGAAGCTTCTACAGCAGATGTTTATCTGATAGTGCTGTAGCCAAATTTAAGGAAGTGATTCCTTCAGCATTGAATTCAATGCCATGTCTAACTGTAACAGAGGACTTGTCTGCTTCCTTTAGCCATTTACAAATAGACCATCTTGTTGATAGTATTACAGGCTAATTACGGACAACTCTAGACTCTATTGCACCTCTGAAAAAGAAGATAATTAAACAAAGAAGGCTAGCACCATGGTATAGCCAGCAGACTCGTAAATTAAAGCAAGAGGCACGTAAATCTGAACGCAAATGGCGTGCCACTAAACTGGAAGAATCTCATCTAGTCTGGCAAGATAATCTCAAAACATACAGGAAGGCTCTCCGTAATGCCAGAGCAGCCTATTACTCTTCTTTAATTGAGGAGAATAAGAACAACCCCAGGTTTCTCTTCAGCACTGTAGCCAGGCTAACAGAGAATCACAGCTCTACTGAACCATCTATTCCTTTAGGTCTAAGTAGCAATGACTTCATGAGCTTCTTTAATGATAAGATTATAACTATTAGAGACAAAATTCATCACCTCTTGCCCTCAACAGGCATTGATCTGCATTCTGATATAGCAAGTTTTGAAACAGCTGCAAAACCTGTTATGTATTTAGACAGTTTTTCTCCCATCGACCTTCATCAAATAACTTTAATCATTTCTGCAGCTAAGCCGTCAACCTGTCTCTTAGACTCCATCCCAACCAGGCTGCTCAAGGATGTTTTACCCGTAGCTAGTAATTCGTTATTGGATATGATTAATCTGTCTTTATTATCAGGATATGTACCACAGTCCTTTAAGGTAGCTGTAATTAAACCTCTTCTTAAAAAGCCCACTCTAGACCCAGAGGTCTTAGCCAACTACAGACCGATATCAAACCTTCCCTTTCTGTCTAAGATACTTGAGAAAGCTGTAGCTAATCAGCTGTGTGACTTTCTCCATAACAATAGTCTATTTGAGGATTTCCAGTCAGGATTTAGAGTGCATCATAGCACAGAGACCGCATTAGTCAAAGTTACAAATGACCTCCTAATGGCATCAGACAAAGGACTCATCTCTGTACTTGTCCTGTTAGATCTTAGTGCTGCATTTGACACCATTGACCATCAAATTCTTTTACAGAGACTGGAACATCAAATTGGCATCAAAGGAACTGCCCTAAGCTGGTTTAAGTCGTATTTTTTAGATCGATCTCAGTTTGTTCACGTCAATGATGAATCGTCCATGCAGACCAAAGTTTGTCATGGAGTCCCACAAGGTTCTGTACTTGGACCACTTCTATTTAGTTTATATATGCTTCCTTTAGGGAACATTATTAGGAATCACTCAATCAATTTTCATTGTTATGCTGACGACACCCAATTATATTTATCGATCAAGCCTGATGCATCCAATCAGTTAACTAAACTCCAAGCATGCCTTAAGGATATAAAAAGTTGGATGACCTACAATTTCTTGATGTTAAATTCAGACAAAACTGAAGTTCTTGTAATTGGACCCAAACACCTCAGAAACTCTCTTTCTAGAGACTTAGTTACTTTAGATGGGATCACCCTGGCCTCCAGCTCCACTGTAAAGAATCTTGGAGTTGTTTTTGATCAGGATTTGTCCTTTAACGTCCACATAAAACAAATTTCGAGGACTGCATTCTTCCACTTACGTAACATAGCTAAAATCAGACGCATTGTCTCTCAGGCGGATGCAGAAAAATTTGTCCACGCATTTGTTACTTCAAGGCTGGACTATTGTAACTCTTTGTTATCAGGCTGCTCTAATAAGTCTCTTAGGACTTTACAGTTAATTCAGAATGCTGCTGCACGTGTTCTGACAGGAACCAAGATCAGAGATCACATCTCTCCCATTTTGGCTTCCTTGCATTGGCTGCCTATTAAATCTAGAATAGAATTTAAAATTATTCTCCTTACTTACAAAGCTCTTCATGGTCAGGCACCATCGTATCTAAAAGAGCTCATAATACCTTACTACCCCTCTAGAACACTGCGCTCTCAGGATGCTGGGTTCCTTGTGGTTCCTATAGTTTCCAAAAGTAGATTGGGAGCCAGAGCTTTCAGCTATCAGGCTCCTCTTCTGTGGAACAAACTACCTTTCTGGGTTCGGGAGGCAGACACGGTCAACACTTTTAAGAGTAGACTTAAGACTTTCCTTTTTGATAAAGCCTATAGTTAGGGCTGGCTCAGGTCATCCCTTAGTTATGCTGCCATAGGATTAGACTGCCGGGGGACTCCCCCTCCCCCCAGGGTTATGCCTAGCCAGGCACGGTATTGGTTGAAGATGCAGTCACATCTCCCTTACTGGAAACCCTCTCTCTCTCTCTCTCTCTCTCTCTCTCTCTCTCTCTCTCTCTCTCTATCCCTCTCTCTCTATCCCCCCCCCTCCCTCTCTCTCTCTCTCTCTCTCTCTCTCCCTCTCTATCTCTTTCTCTCTCTATCTCTCTCCATCTGTGGACATGTCTCATTAATGCATGTTACTAACCAAACTTCCCCGGAGTTTCTGTGCTCTGTCGTCCAGCAGGTTCTCGTGGTTCTGCTGCTGTGGTCCTGCACGACGCCCACTACATATATTATTACTACCATATCTGTTACTGTAATCATTTTTATCATTCATTGTAATTCATTGTCATTTTATCAGTCATTGTACAATTTGTTTGTGTTGAATTGTCCTGTACACGTGACATTCATTGCACGTCTGTCCGTCCTGGGAGAGGGATCCCTCCTCTGTGGCTCTTCCTGAGGTTTCTTCCACATTTTTTCCCTGTTAAAAGGGTTTTTGTGGGCAAGTTTTTCCTCACTCGAACCGAGGGTCTAAGGACAGAGGGTGTCACTCCCTGTACAGATTGTGAAGCCCTCTGAGGCAAATGTATTTTGTGACTTTGGGCTATACAAATAAAATTGAATTGAAAATTGATGGATAAAGGCCACTTTCCAGAAACATGAACATTTTCAAATAAAATGCTAAGCTTTTTCGGCTCCACGTATTTGTGTGAGCAGACATTCTCTGTCATGAACTTAAACAAGGACTGCTTGAGGTCATGACTAAGTGATTTACACATATACAACATTTTATGCATTTCAACCAATGTCGTCAAACTTGACCTACTGAAATACTGAAATCCAGATCTCAGTATCACCCTTCTCATCAGTGTCAGTAAGTTACCCGTTTCTTGGTCAGTCTGGAATTCAAATTCACACTTGACCCAAGCAGCTTGGGTTCTGTTCCTCACCCGTCTTCCTCCAAACCTTTGGACCTTGATTCCCAAATGAAATGCACACTTTTCTTTCATCGAAAAAGAACACCTTAGAACACTGGCCAACAGTCCAGTCCTTCTTCTCCTCCCAGTTGAGACGCTTCCTACGTTGGCTGAGGCTCAGAAGTGGCTTGACCCAAAGGAACCCGACAGTTGTAGCCCATCTCCCGGATGCGTCTGAATGTGGTGGTTTTTGAAGCTGTGACTCCTGCCTCATTCCACTCTTTCTGGATCTCTGCCAGATTCTTGTATCTTCTCTGTTTGATAATCCGCTGAACTGAGACAATTGAACCAAACTGATGTAATTTAATGACACCTGGGGAATCCTGTGCAGGTGCTTTGACTTTAGTAGATGATTTGTGTGCGACAGTCAGTTTAAAACATTCATGCCCTACAAAATTTGGGCAGATTTCTTCATAGTATTCAAATTTTTTTAATTCTGTTCTGTTTTTATAAGCTTGAAGCCCGAATAATGTAAAATATATTATTATACTTGAAATCAATTGAATTGTTGGCCCTGAATCCATAATCTCTGAATGTTTAACCTTTTTAATGGAATTATGGAAATAAGTAAACTTTTCTATGATATTCAAATTTTTTGGAAAAGGTCTGTATGCTCTTGGATTTATGACACTTATTGTATTACAGTTTTGAATAAGGTTTGCCTATAACTGTTGGTGTTATATACCTGTAGATGTGACACAAAACATTTATTTCCAAATGATCTTGTGAAAGACAAGAGAAAGAGTCATGTCATGTTTTAAACATAAATGTCCTTGCATTACTGATAATAAGTCTTGTATCAACTTTATGAAGTTTAAGGCATAACATACAGTTTGTTCTGTGTTATCTGACTCCAGATGTGAAAGCTTTTCTAAGTTTTCATGGTTTTAATTGCTTGTGGCATTTTGTCCATTATGCTTTGTCAGCTGAAGCAAACCATGTTGCTTTCAGTTAAGTGTTTGAGAACCACAGCCTTTTTTACAATGCCCACAAGAGGGCTACAGCACCATCCGCTGTAAAAATGAATGAAATTAAAGAAATTACTCAAAAAAAGATTTGTTCAATTTATTGTCCGAGAGTAAGAGATCCGAGTAAGTGAAAAGAGTCAAACTTCCCAACACTCTCCAGTCCTAAAAAAACTGAACAATCTGTGCATTCTGATACCTAATGGGACAACAACATGAGACAGTTCAAAAAAAAAAAAAATGCCCTTAATAAATAAGCCTATTAGGCTCACTTTTATGCAAAAAGATCAATTCACTTGCTAGGAGTGAGTTGTGCAGGCTAAAAACTGATAAACAACTCAAATCAAAAGATATTTTCCGACTAGACAGGGCAGCTGCTGATACTAGTTTTTGTACATGCTCTTGTACATACTCGCTGCACTCAATGCAAACTGCATCCTCTGTGCCAAGACCGCTTGTTGGCTTTGGGAACCACTGGGTAGATTCATGTATAAGAGTCAGACAGTACAGTCAATTTTTAAATGCCTAATACATGCAATCTACTCTAATCTCTAATCTATGATTTATGTTATGTGCACCTATTAGAACATTTGTGTAAAATAAAAATCTGGACATACAGTTTGGGATATTTGGCTTCCAGATAAAATTTCAGAATGCATCTAAAATGCACTCTAAGCTTTACAGGTGAACTTAATTTGACCTTCTTTAAACTTTTGAATGTATATGTCCAACTGATGTTTCAATACTTATTGTATAACATGCTGTTCTCCAACAAGGTGATTAAAAATCATCATCAAGTGTGTGATCCATGAATGGACCACTAAATGTTCCGCTTCAATGACAGTTTGTATTTAAATAGTCTTCTTCATCATGCTGTTCACATTTTGACATCATGACATCATGACACCAAGACGACACCTAACAATCCATCAACAGTACCTGGTCAGTGTGAGGCTATAAACAGGAAGTCCTCAGAGGGAAGTTACCACTGAGCGCTAAGTGTCACATATATCACTTAAATTTCAAACCACCCAATGATTGCATTAACTTGCTTGAAAAACCACCCTGCTACACAAAGCAGATAGAAACGCCTATCAAAATCTAAGCATAGAAATTTTAAAAAAGGACCGCCTTTTTTTTTTATTATTTAAACACACACACCTAACAAAAAAAGTAAAGTACTAAAAAGAAGAGATATAGCACTCAAGTAAATGTGCTTTGTTAATGCCCACACAACTGGTCAAATAAAACCAAAATGTTTTTGGTACAGAGTAAAAATAATAAATCTTTGCACCACACGGCTCTCTCGTCTTCTCCTTCAGTGCGTCTCCCTCCTCTTGTCTCTTGTCACCTCCCAGTGCTGCTACCCCCGCCCCTCCCTGCTTGGTGGTATGATCCTTGTCAATCCTCACATGATTGGTTGCACAGCATGCACGTGATAACCGTAGCCAATGCCCAAAGCACCCGCAGGTGCTTTTCCTAAAGAGAAAAGTATAAAAATAAAAAAATGGCTGGCTCCCATCGTTCACTTAAAAGAGCCAGCTCTTTGAAATGGCTCATTCACGACCGACACATCACTACTGTGAAGAAAAGATCTAAGGGGCTGACAAAGAAACTGCTGTACAGCCCAACAGCGAATACATAGCAGCATATCAGAGAAACATACACAAGCATTAGCAGGAATTATTTCCATATTGGATGAATCTGCAGCTCACAATTTGCATCCAGTAGAAATGTTTAGTATTAATGCAAGTGTCATGACATAACTTCTTATGATTGATGCTGATTATGATTTGCCACTATATACATATACAGTGGTGGCCAAAATTATTAGAATGCATGGCATATCTAAGGTTTCAGTTGTTTTTGTTGAATTGGTCATTAAAATACCCATACAACGAAATATCTACAAGGTCATCATTATGCCCTAAAAACCATAGAATAGAGCCATCTTAAGGAGATTTACGTAATTTTCCTTCAAAAAAACAAGCTAGGTCTGTGTCTTGAGATGCAGTCCAAGCACTGTAAAGTACACTTTAGACCGCCATGATGCTACCAATTCACACCAGAACCAAAAGGGGAGAGGTAGAAAAAAGAAACTTTCAGAAAGACAAGTGAAGCATCTCAAAATTCTCAGTCTCATTGACCAAATAAAGATCTCACAAGAACTGCATGATGAGATCAACGCCACAATGACTAATGGTGCAACAGTGTCTTCAAGATGTGTGTCAGAAACTGGGTGAAGAAGGACTTGTTGGCAGAATAGCAGCAAAGAAAGCATTACTCAAAGAGAAACATAGAGTGAAACACCTGAAATTTGCAAAAGAATTTAAGAAATAGTCAAAGAAAGATTGGCAACAAGTGAAGAGTGTATGTTGGACGGAGGAAGGGGGAGAGATAAAAATTTGTGTCTCTTGTCAACAGTTAAACACAGGGGGGGGGAGCAGGTGAGAGACACAGAATAGCATCTGGGAGTTATCTTATTAGGCCTGGATTTATTTTCCAAGAGGACAAGGACCATAAACATTCTTCTAACTATTGTCAGAACTACCTGTGACATTGAAAATGATGGACTGGCTCCCTCAAAGTCCGGACCTCAACCCCATAGAGCAAATTTGGGGCGAGTTGGAAAATAAACTAGATAGATGTATTGTACATTCAAAGGAAAGCCTTTGGCTTGAGTTGCAAGGGCATGGGATAACATTAGTGTTGAGGTTCTCAGGAAATATACTGACACAATGCCAGAGAGATGTGCTGCTTTAATTGCTGCAAAAGGTGGACATACTAAATATTAAAGTTAAAAGTGGATAAAATCAGTAGGACTCACTTCATCTGATATTTGTTGCACTCAGAGTAACCATCTGCATGTTTCATGAACATTATGAAATTAAATCATGTTTTGGAGGCAAAAAAACAGAATCAAATTAATCTGAAGGGTACAGTAAAGATGGTTATTGCTCAGAATCTCTGAAAAAGTGCAGAGACTTTACCTTTTTTTACCATCTCCCACGCCCATTACTTAATTAAGCTACAACATGTTATATTAAATTCAATTAACTAAAATGGTAGTTTGTTAGTTAATTACTAACAATTTCTTCCTTCACATTAAAAGTAGTAACTGTTGAAACATGGGTTGACTTTTATATTGAAGAAATCTAGGGAAATGTGTAGTAAATGAACTTGACACAGGCCATTATCATTATCAGAAATGTAAGAAGGAGGAGCCACAGTGATGGAAACAGATTATTGCCTGTAGCAGTGTAGTAGTGTCACAGAATCAACTAGGATTGACATCTTAAAGATTGCCACTTTAATGAACATGTTTCATTTACAGGTATTCTTAGTGCAATAACAACTCTCCCCACTCTCTCCACTCAAACAATTTCCCTACGGGGATTAATAAAGTACTTCTGATTCTGATTCTGATTCTAGGGGATATACATTGATTTCCACATAGTACATGCAGGTGTTACTCACAATTTAGAAAAGTCACTATGTACAGAATAATACAGTGTGTGCAGTGAAGAAGAACATTAGGCTATATGGGAAATTAAGTTGGTAATTCCTATTGATTACAGTGAGGGTCAAGCTAAAGCTGCTATAGTTAGCCAGTCCCCTGTAGCCGGTGCCGTACCACCGCAGGTAGCTTCAGCTAGCCGTCCCCCGGTGTTCCCGAGCAGCCAGGAGGCTGGGTGACTGTTCGAAGGAGGCATAGCCCCAAACTGAAGCCCACGGTACACCACCAACCGCTCCACGTTTTTAACAGATTTTCCCCGCTCAGCAACACACCCGCTGAGAGGCCAACTCTGGTCATTGGCAGCTCCATAGTCCGAAATGTGAAGTAAGCGACACTGCGGGCCATAGTTAAATGCATCCCAGGGGCCAGAGCGGGCGACATCGAATCTTTTTTGAAACTGCTGGCTAAAGATAAACGTAGATACAGTAAGATTGTTATTCACGTCGGCGGTAATGACACCCGGTTACGCCAATCGGAGGTCACTAAAATTAATGTGTCATCAGTGTGTGCATACGCCAAAACGATGTCAGACTCCGTAGTTCTCTCTGATCCCCTTCCCAATGTGACCAGTGATGACATGTATAGCCGCATGACGTCATTCCACCGATGGCTGTCGAGGTGGTGTCCAGCAAACGATGTGGGCTTCATAGATAATTGGACACCTTTCTGGGGAAAACCTGGTCTGATTAGGAGAGACGGCATCCACCGGCATCCATCCCACTTTGGATGGAGCAGCTCTCATCTAGAAATATGGCCAAGTTTATTAGTCGACCAAAACCCCAACAACCCAGAGTTGAGACCAGGAAGCAGAGCTGCAGTCTTACACGCTTCTCTGCGCCTCCATTAGAGCAGCTGCCCACCCAGTCCTTTAGTATAGAGACTGTGTCTGTCCCCCGTCCACCTACATTATTTAAAGATAAAACAAACAGAAGAGGAGTTCATCATAAAAACTTAATAAAAATTAAATCAACATCTCCAACAGTCCAAAATAAGAGAATTAAATGTGGACTCCTGAATATCAGGTCTTTGTCATCTAAAGCTGTCTTAGTCAATGAATTAATATCTGATTATGATATTGATTTGTTCTGTCTCACTGAAACCTGGCTGCAGGAGGATGAATATGTTAGCTTAAATGAATCCACTCCTCCCAGTCATTGTAATACTCATATTCCTTGAAGTACCGGTTAAGGTGGTGGAGTTGGAGCCATATTAAGTCTATTAATAAATCCTAAACCTAAACTAAATTATAATTCATTTGAAAATCTTGTTCTTAGCCTCACGCACCCAACCTGGAAAACATTGCAGCCAATTTTATTTGTTACAGTATATCGAGCTCCTGGTCCTTATTCTGAATTTTTATCTGAATTTGCAGAATTTGCATCAGGCTTGATCCTTAAAACAGATAAAGTAATTATAGTAGGTGATTTTAACAGTCATGTGGACAACCACAATGACAGTCTTAGTACTGTGTTTATCTCTTTATTAGATTCAATCGGCTTCTGTCAGAGTGTGAATAAGCCGACTCATTGTCTGAACCACACTTGATCTTGTTCTCTCATATGGCATTTAAATTGATCATCTAATTGTCTTTCCACAGAATCCTCTTCTGTTTGACCATTTTTTAATACCCTTTGAGTTCATACTACTGGACTATAAGTCTTTGTGCAGAAACTCCTACAGCAGATCTTTATCTGATAGTGCTGTAGCCAAATTTAAGGAAGTGATTCCTTCAGCACTGAACCCGCCGTGTCTTAATGCCATGTCTCAATGTAACAGAGGACTTGTCTGCTTCCTTTAGCCCCTCACAAATAGATCATCTTGTTGATAGTACTACAGACTCATTACGGACAACTCTAGACTCTAAAGGAGGTTAGCACCATGGTATAGCCAGCAGACTCGTAAATTAAAACAAGAGACGCGTAAATCTGAACACAAATGGCGTGCCACTAAACTGGAAGAATCTCATCTAGTCTGGCAAGATAATCTCAAAACAGACAGGAAGGCTCTCCGTAATGCCAGAGCAGCCTACTACTCTTCATTAATAGAGGAGAATGAGAACAACCCCAGGTTTCTTTTCAGCACTGTAGCCAGGCTAACAGAGAACCACAGCTCTACTGAACCATCTATTCCTTTAGGTCTAAGTAGCAATGACTTCATGAGCTTCTTTAATGATAAAATTATAACTATTAGAGGCTAAATCCATCACCTCTTGCCCTCAACAGGCATTGATCTGCATTCTGATACAGCAAGTTTGGAAACAGCTGTAAAACCTGATATGAATTTCGACTCTTTTTCTCCCATCGACCTTCATCAAATAACTTTAATAATTTTTGCATCTAAGCCGTCAACCTGTCTCTTAGACCCCATCCCAACCAGGCTGCTCAAGGATGTTTTACCTCTAGTTAGTCATTCTTTATTGGATATGATTAATCTGTCTTTATTATCAGGATATGTACCACAGTCCTTTGCCCTTTTCATTTCCGCATTGGAAGAATAGAGGAGTGAATATATTAAAGGATCTATTTAACGTCCATGGTTTACGAGCTTTTAACGATCTACAAGTAGAATTCGGTCTTCCGGGTTCATCCTTTTTCTTCTATATGCAATTAAGATCAGCTATGCGGGCATATGGTGTTCCGTGGGGAGTAGCTCTTCCCACACACCCTCTACGTAAGTTGCTTGCCTCTATAGGACCTACACGGGGGATGGTTTCTAAACTTTACAAATTCCTTTCTGGACCCTATAAATCCTTACCAGTAGAGGGCATTTGGAATAGAGATTTAAATGAAGTTAATGACAGAGAGATTTGCTGGGATACAGTGTGGAAAAACCTTAGTGGCACTTCTAAAAACCCCAACCACCAGTTAATACATTATAAATATGTTAACAGGATGTATCTCACCCCCAGAAGACGCTATGCTATGAAGATTGCCACATCCCCGAATTGTGATCTTTGTCCACTTAATGTCCAGGGGTCGTTTTTGCATGTTTATTGGGAGTGCCCCGGTGTGGTTGGATTCTGGAAAGAAATATCTCTCACTTTAAGTGATATTCTCAAAATCAAGATCCCAGTCTCCCCAGCCTTACTTTTGCTTAATGATGACTCTTCTTTAACTTGTCCTGCAGCATAGACGCATTCTATGGCCGGTCTCACAGCCGCCAAGAAAATGCTGGCCTTAGGTGGCAACCACCACATTCCTTGGCCTGGAAGCAATGGGGCCAACTCATTTCTTGAAATTGTCCTGATGGAATGGTCTGTTGCCCGTATGCACGGTGCCAACCATAAGACTTTGCAGGGCTGGGAGGCAGCACACAAGTTAGTTAAAGAAAGGTTTCAGCACGGCCGATCTTGAATTTTTATTTTGAATCTATTTATTGTATAATTTTATTTTACTCATTATTTTATCATTTTGAGAGAGATCCTGGGTGGGAGGTTTCATACGAGTCGCCTTGGGAGGAGGGTTGTATGTGTATTGGGGGGGGGGGGGGGGCGGGGGGGGGGGGGGGTTGTTAAATGTTGCTACATGTACAAGTTTTCAATATTATACTGCCCTGAATATATGTGCCTCTGTTTTGTTTTGCACTTATTGAGGGGTGGGTACAATGTATGCATATGATGTAAACATATATATATTGTGCATTTTTCAATAAAAAAAAAAAGTTGATCACAAAAAAAAAAAGGATATGTACCACAGTCCTTTAAGGTAGCTGTAATTAAACCTCTTCTTAAAAAGCCCACTCTAGACCCAGAGGTCTTAGCCAACTACAGACCAATATCAAACCTTCCCTTTCTGTATAAGATACTTGAGAAAGCTGTAGCTAATCAGCTGTATGACTTTTTCTCCATAACAATAGTCGATTTGAGGATTTTCAGTCAGGATTTAGAGTGCATCATAGCACAGAGACTGCATTAGTCAAAGTTACAAACGACATCCTAATGGCATCAGACAAAGGACTCATCTCTGTACCTGTCCTGTTAGATCTTAGTGCCACATTTGACACCATTGACCATCAAATTCTTTTACAGAGACTGGAACTTCACATTGGCATCAAAGGAACCGCCCTAAGCTGGTTTAAATTGTATTTCTTAGATCGATCTCAGTTTGTTCACATCAATGATTTATCCTCCATGCATACCAAAGTTTGTCATGGAGTCCCACAAGGTTCTCTACTAGGACCACTTCTATTCAGTTTATATATGCTTCCTTTAGGGAACATTATTAGGAATCACTCTATCAATTTTCATTGTTATGCTCACGACACCCAATTATATTTATCAATCAAGCCTGATGCAACCAATCAGTTAACTAAACTCCAAGCATGCCTTAAGGATATAAAAAGTTGGATGACCTACAATTTTTTTATGTTAAATTCAGACAAAACTGAAGTTCTTTTAATTGGACCCAAACACCTCAAATATTCTCTTTCTAGAGATTTAGTTACTTTAGATGGGATCACCCTAGCCTCCAGTTCCACTGTAAAGAATCTTGGAGTTGTTTTTGATCAGGATTTGTCCTTTAACGTCCACATAAAACAAATTTCGAGGACTGCATTATTCCACTTACATAACATCGCCAAAATCAGACGCATCGTGTCTCAAGCGGATACAGAAAAACTAGTCCACACATTTGTTACTTCTAGGCTGGACTATTGTAACTCTTTGTTATCAGGCTGCTCCAATAAGTCTCTCAGGACTTTGCAGTTAATTCAGAATGGTGCTGCACGTGTTCTGACAGGAACCAAGATCAGAGATCACATCTCTCCCATTTTGGCTTCCTTGCATTGGCTCCCTATTAAATCTCGAACAGAATTTAAAATTCTTCTCCTTACTTATAAAACTCTGCATGGTCAGGCACCATCTTATCTAAAAGAGCTTATAATACCTTACTACCCCTCTAGAACACTGCGCTCTCAGGATGCTGGTTCCTTGTGGTTCCTATAGTGTCCAAAAGTAGATTGGGAGCCAGAGCTTTCAGCTATCAGGCTCCTCTTCTGTGGAACATACTACCATTCTGGGTTCGGGAGGCAGACACGGTCAACACTTTTAAGAGTAGACTTAAGACTTTCCTTTTTGATAGAGCTTATAGTTAGGGCTGGCTCAGGTCATCCCTTAGTTAGGCTGCCATAGGATTAGACTGCCGGGGGACTTCATCTCTAGTTAATTGACTGGTTGCATCAGGCTTGATCGATAAATATAATTGGGTGTCGTCAGCATAAAAATTAAAATTGATAGAGTGATTCCTAATAATGTTCCCTAAAGAAAAATTATTAGGAATCACTCTATCCATTTTTAATACATGTCACTAACTAAACTTCCCCGGAGTTTCTGTGCTCTATCGAACCGGCAGGTTCTCGTGGATCCGTGGCTGCTGCTGTACCATTGTCATTATTGCTACCATATCTGCTACTGTAATAATTTTATCATTCATTGTAATTATTGTCATTTTATCATTCATTGTAATTCATTGTCATTTTATCAGTCATTGTAATTGTACAATATGTTTGTGTTGATTTGTCTTGTACACATGACATCCATTGCACGTCTGTCCATCCTGGGAGAGGGATCCCTCCTCTGTGGCTCTTCCTAAGGTTTCTTCCACCTTTTTTCCCTGTTAAATGTTTTTTGTGGGCAAGTTTTTCCTCACTCAAACCGAGGGTCTAAGGATAGAGGGTGTCACTCCCTGTACAGATTGTAAAGCCCTCCGAGGCAAATGTACTTTGTGACTTTGGGCTATACAAATAAAATTTGATTTGAATTGATCAGGATCAACAAATACTGATGCCCAGATTTCATCTTTAGTAATGGACCTATGATATCTTAGAGGTTGTGTTCAAATGGTTCTCTCAATACCGGAATTGGTTGCAGAGGAGGAATGACATGGTTAGGTTTACCACTCATTTGACACACATGGGTAGGTTTTTCTTTCATGCCTAAGTGACCAGCAGAACCATCATGAGGAACCATCATAAGGACTTCGGGATGGGACTTTATGGGCACTCTAACCTGCTGAAAAGGATTCCAACCCAGTTCAACAGCAGTAGATGCCAGTTACGCACCAGATCATTAACTACATATTCAACTTAGAGAAAAACAAATTCCTATCTAAGGCATCAAATCATTTTTTTTTTTTATGTATGGGAATATTAGTCTTCAACCCCATTACAAACACAAATTGAAGTATTGGAATATGATTACAAAATGTATTTATAATTAAACCAACATGTTTCTATTATTCACTAATTTAATAATTGCAAATATAAAATCTCACATTTTTGCTCCACAAAAACTGAAATGGGCACTTTGTGACAGTGACATCATCATTTGTGATCGAAAGATGTGTTTTAAATTTGAACTAAAATGTATTGTTATGATTGCTCTGAATACAGATTTCAACATAAATTGTATTATAAATAATTGATAAAATGTAGGTGTGATAGGGTTGAGACTAGAGTAACGGGATTGAAGAGACAAATATAACTTAACCTGTAAATAGTTGTTTTCTTTCCAATTTCATATCGTTTAAATCTATATAGTTTATTTTGCATTAAAATTACTATACATTTCTTCCCTTGAACTGCCAGTTCACTTTGATTTCTCCCCTCCCTCTGTCATGTCAGAGTCTCCAATAACTCCAGAAAAAGTTGCTTTGTCGCTAGTCACTTTTTGGGAAAACACAAATCGCTTGGTCTGAAAAGTCACTAAATATAGTGACAAAGTCACTAAGTTGTCAACACTGGACTACTGATTAGTGTGTAAACAATTGAAGCAGCTGGGTTAGAGGTGGTGCACAGGTCTTAAACCTGTGTGTCAGCTGTTGCAGTACATTGTGGGATTTGTAGTATGAGTGGTGGGAGTGCGATTTACCGGCGGGCCATTAATAATAGACGTATGACTCTGGTCCATGATTCATTTTCATGAATAAAAATGTTTCAAGAATGTCATGCTGATTTAAGCCCAGTCTAAAATGTCTAGTAGACCAATCAAGTCAGAATGAATAAAATGTGATATCAGTAGTAGGCTTGGTTGGTCTCAGGTTTTGCCAATGAAGTCCAGGGACAAGATAAACCTTATGTGATTTTGCTTAAACCAACCGGCATTTGTCAACACAGCCAAGTTTAAAAAAAAAGTCTCTCCCTGACGAGCGGTATGTCAGTCATGCTATCATATCTGTATGTTATGTTAATGAGGTAGCTAGACAGCTAGTTCAGTCAGTAATGTGGCAGAAGTTCTTGAAAACTGTGCCAGCTGATCACAGCTGGATCACCTGCAACTGTAGAGATGTTTGATGGCTATCAACAGCTGCATTTATAGGGAGTTCTGCTTAGAGGCCAGAACCAATCATTTTAGAAGAAAAGATATACTTTATTGATCCCACAATGGGGAAATTCTTTTTACACTATTTTTTATATGCATTTTTTTGACCCAGACACACACATGCTGTACAACACTCAAAAAAAGCAAACTGGGTGTCTGTTACCTTATCCTAAGTCTAACATGTAGCTTCTATTTTAGTTTTAAAACATGTAGTTTTAGCATAAAAATTTACTAGAATAATTTATGTTAAAACAACCTAATTGTAATGCGTTAAGATTGCAAATCAATTCTGCTTACAACTCCAGAGCAGTACAGTAGTAGCAACTTAAAAGTTCCCGTTCAAGCTGAACGCCAGCTGAATGGCAGCCGTCTTCCAGCTGAGTTCCAGCCGGCTGCCTGCCAAGTCTCGTGAACGGAGAGACCCCCCTCCTTCTCCCGGGCGTGTCTATTTTTTACTGTAACTCCACCCATTCATGTGATTACAGGGTATGACCAGGAGATGGCGCTTCTCTCACAGAACTTTTTTACAGTTGTTCTACCTGGAGATGACGTAGCTTACACACCTCGTTAGCATTCTCATTGGTCAACCTTTTGTTCGCACTTACAGTAATGAGCTAATTGGTCTCCCAGTGTCACAGATCACAGAGCGGAAAATGCAGCTGGTTTGAGTACTGCATACTATACAGTAGCCGTATGATTTAAGCGTGTTCATGAATTGAAATTAAATTTAAGGTGTTTATATCTAACATGTCAGCAATCACCAAATCAACAACATCTAGTCTGTTCTGTCTTTACTAGCGGTGGGCCGTTATCGGCGTTAACGTGAGACTCTTATCGGGCGATAAAAAAAATATCACCATTAATCTATTCGCAAAGCTGTTCCAGCCTCTCAGGTCGCTTTTTTACTTTTTTCTCTTTTGTTCGTTTTTGTTTTCTTCACTGTAACTCCGTGGGGTCCTGATCTCTATAGCAGTTTAGAGAGTTTTGTGCTTTTGTCATGTTTTTCTCGTGGTTTTTCTTGGTGTTGTTTTTTAAATGCCGCTTCCACCTGGACAGCTGCCTTTGTTTACTCAGAGAAATGCCGGCCGGCATTGGCGCAATCAGCTGTTTGATTGGCGCATTAATCTATGGCCACCACTAGTCTTTGCATAATTACAGGAGCGTCTCTTCTCTTGTGTTCGTGCCTCTCTCTCGTTTATCTGCATGTAAACAACAAACTAACCCTTAAAAAAGTTACAAAAAACGGTTCGGACGTCTCAGGGCTGCCAGGCCTGTGTGTCAGACCTGCAGATACAAGCGATGGTTTATTTTTAATTAACAGTTTATTTGGAGGGGAGGGCTCGTTGTTATTGTGCGCACATAGAGCTGCAGGAAGCCCTTTGTTATGCAGGTATTTACTGTAGTGCACGCTTTAGACCAGGTAAACCATACAAACCTCATTAGCATCTCATTGTTTGCACTTGATGGGCTTTTTGGTCTCCCAGTGTCACAGATCACAGAGCGGAGAATGCAGCTGGTTTGAGTACTGCATACTATACAGTAGCCTTGTGATTTGAGTGTGTTCCATAGGCTAAATGGCGTAAATAGAAAGAATATTGTAGTGACCCGGAACAATGAAACTACGAAGCAACTGGTTTTGCTGGACTTTATTCCTAATCTGGAACACAGGCTCCTTAGGCCGTAGCCAACGGCAAAAAACAATAAAACCAGGCAAGCACAGCAGCATATAACGTTAACACATTAGCTACTTCGTGCCCCTCATCGCCATGGCAACTGCCATGACTGACAGGCTTCACAGCCTCTAACAACGCCACCCCCCCAGGCCACCCCACCCCATACACTGCAGCCTAACTTACTGAACACAACTCAACAGCCACAGTGTATACACAGCCCGTTACAATATGTATGAAATAAGTGAAGTATGTTTGGTCTTAATAAAGTTTGCAGTATATATGTTATGTTTTTATTCTACATGGACACCACTGTTTATTTTCCACTATGCCTCCCTCCATTATAATAATACACGGCACAGCTTTTTAAAGTCCAGAGAGAAGTCTTTTCAAAAGTCCACGGTGACTCTCCTTTGCCAAAACGTCTGTATGTCCTCGACGAGCTCCTGTTTTGTGCCTGGCTTAGCCTCCTTGCGAATAAAGTGTTTCATGGAATGCCTAAATATATGTTTGATGGTTTCGTAAGCTTATACTGCAAACTTTATTAAAACCAAAAATACTTGACTTATTTCATACTTGATTCACCCGTAATTCTTTCGATTTGCGCTTTACACCATTTAGCCTATGGTCACTGTTTAAATCAACAACATCTGGGCTATGTTACGGACGTTACGAGCGGAGTTTTCTTTAATAACGCGTTTATGTTGGCATGTTCTTGTTGCTGCCTCACTGTTATCTTATCACAACTTTTTTTTTTCCATCAACTGATCCGCTGATCAGCTCGTCCAGGCGTATCTGTTCAGATGCGTCTTTAGACAGTCGACGGTGAGAGCGGAACATCACTGCTCCTCCCCGTGGACAAATGAGGCATTGCAGCTGGTTTTCACACAGACTGCTTAGGGGCGTTTCCAGTCGGGGCCTCACTGACTACGTCATCGCGGGGGATTACATTCCGGTCACGGGCCAGCCAAGGACCGTGACAGGACCTGCGAAGGACCAGCCACGGTCCCGTCACGGTTCCGTCACGGAAACACGGGAACTTTTAAGTTGCTACATCTGTATGTGGCAGTAATGTGCACATTCCTAATTAGTAGTGCTCCTCTCACTTGAAGGCCACGTTCAAAGACTGGTGGTCAAAGGTTGTTGGTCAAAGGCACAGACATCAAAGGTCCCTGGCTCTGGCTAGCAAAGACGAATTGTCACTTTATTATTGTCATTTTTTGCATTTTGAGTGTATTAATATATCCGACTGTCACCATGTGCATAGCTAACTAAGGTCACGAGCTGAGGTTGACGGCGTCGTTGACAACGCGCGACTCATTTTCAAACCCAGCAGCAGACGGTTGAATGTAGCTGCAGCATGAACATGAATAATAGCGGCGATAAATATTCCCCCAATCCGCATCTTGGCTTCACATGGAGTCCGCGGAAAGGGCGGCACTTAACAGACATTAGCTCTACATTCGCGGGGTTTCTCTCTCTGATTAGCTCCTCCAGCTGGAGAGCGCTAACATAGCAGTTCCTCGCGCTGCGGATCTTTCCACATGTTCTTCACTGTGTTGACGAGGGAACGTGTGCTACATGAGTGTACTTAGTGCTGGGCGGTATACCGGTTCATACCGAATACTGGTGTTATTTTTTTATTTTTATTTTTTTTTAATTTTTCATATACCCCAATACCGGTGAGTGTGTAGCGTACAAAACGTTGGGAACGCAGAGCGACAAAACATTTTTGTTATTCAGGAGAGACTGTTTTTTATGGTTAAGAGACTTAGTGGGTGGTATAGTGAGCATCACAAAGCCTTTGAGCTCATGGCATGTCCAACCAAAGACATAGATCTTATTGAGCTATATGAGCTAGCAGATGACTACCCACTGGCAGACTACTTTGTTGGGTCTCTCAGAATGGGGACATTAAAAAGACACATACATATATAAGGTAAGATGACATTCTGATTTAAAATTGTATTTTATTTGGACTGTCACTTATAGATTTATCTAAACAATGCATAAACTAGCCTGAAAATAGATCAACTGGTGAAGATGAAAATTACATTAAATGCAGTATCAAACTGGCAATATCATGGACTAGGTCTTAGTGACATTGGAAAAAGTAACCTTACAGTATCTTATGTCTTTGGAAGTCTTTTTGCTATTTTAACAAAAATATTTTGATCAATTTGTTACACCCTGTAGTTTTCCTATTAAATGAGACTCTTACCTTTCTGTCTGAAATGTTTTTTTATATATGTATTTATATGTGTTTGTGTGTGTTTTTATTCACAGACTATTGTGAAATGGCTGCTCCAGTGAAACTCCGAGTGATCCTCGGGGAAAACGATTCCCAGAGACTTACCCTGAGAGATGGGATTCCAGAGACTGTTGATGAACTTGTTCAGAACAGTCATCACTTTCATCTGGTAACTTGTGTGATACGGACCTTTTGTCTTCTCCTGAGTCCACCCCTTCAAGATCCTCTGGATGGCCTGTGTTTTTCTTGTTCCTCGATTCCCATATGATTGTGAACTGCAGCTGGACAAAGCCAATGCTGCATTCAAAGAAAGCCGAACTTTGTTGAATCCAGACATAAGACTTAAAACTGCCATTTTTGACAGTTTAGCTGAAGAAATTGTTCAATACAAAATGTACCCCTCAGACAATGAGTTTGAGGAGGTTGCTGAAGCCCTTGTGTCATCCCATCCATGTTTGAAAGAGCCAGGCTCTGCCACTGGATATGGTGGCTGGAAAGTAAGCTTAAAATAGAAACTTGCTAACTACAGGAGGAAGCTCAAGCGGCTTGGATGTCCAGAGGTTGAACTGAATTCCCTGACAAATAAACCTGCAGAAAAATGCAATCCTGTTTATGGCGTGAAGAAGCCCAGAAGATCCGAGGTAAATTACTGCCCCACCTACCCATCTGGTGAATCCGCAGAGACACTTGAAAAGATAAGAGAGACCCTGCTTTTAGAATTAAAGAAAAGAAACAATGAGGATACAGTGGCAGCAATGATGGAGAAGACCTTTGCACACCGAAGGCAAGAAGTTATTCATGATGCACCCTTGATTGCTGATTTCAAAACCAGATGGCCGGCTCTCTTCTGTGTACGTGAGGTAGGTGAATAAATGCCCAGCGCTCATTTAATTTGATTGAAATATGTCGTCTTCATTTATTATGTAATAGCTGTATAAAATCTGTGGGGCATTGCCAAGAGAAAGATGAACAGGGAGAGACCAAACAATAAAGAAGAGCTCAAGGCCACGATTGAAGCATGTTGGTCTTCCATAACACCTGAGATATGCCACAACCTGGTAGCATCCATGCCACACTGGATTAAGGCAGTCATTCATGCAAAAGGGGTACAGATGCAAGATTTTACTTTCAGAGGCCTGACATTTTTGTATTTAAAATCCTTTTTTTTATTGATTTCAAGCAATATTCTAATTTTCTGAGTTTTTGAATTTGAGGTTTTTTTGATGCTGCAAGTCCTAATGAGCAGAATCAAAACAAATAAAAGCTTGAAATATCTCACTTCGCATGTAATGAGTCTATAAAATGTATTGGTTTCACATTTTATGTTGTATTGCCTGAATAAAACAACTTTTACACAATATTCTAATTTTCCGAGTAGTACCTATATATTCTCTATTTCCCCCTTTTTTCTGTAAAGAACACAGATGTGGAAAGCAGTGAAGCTACAATGATGGAGACCACATTTGGAATCTTTGTCATTCGCAAGGAAGGCGCATAGCCAGATGTTGCACCCGAAGATGTGGGTATTGTTCTGGAGGGTGTGCAAGTTCTGGATGAGCTGGGAAACGTACCACTTGCCGTGGTGATGTTGTTTGCCCTTGTATATGCTCTTAACCTAAGCTACCCGCCAGAGCTGAGATACACCTTGGAAGCTTTGCAGAAGATCATCATGGAGCTTGATGGAAACAGACTCTCAAAAAAATCAAACACTGAAAACTCTACTTGCGCGTTAGTCGTCCTCAATAGAGTAAACTACAGGTAGGGGTTACTCTTATGGGAAGGTATTTGAACCCATTTGACTATTTACTGTATTTACTAAAAGGGCAAGCTGCGTTATTGCTTTAATACTTCCAGCTGTTGCTATTTTGGGGTTACAAAGTACAATGTTTTGAAATGTTTCTTTAAACAAAGGTAAGGTATAAAAAAAAAAAGTGAAAAGTGTTATTTTAAAAAGAAAACTACCGTATTTTCCGGATTATAAGTCGCTCCTGAGTATAAGTCGCACCAGCCAAAAAATGCATAATAAAGAAGGAAAAAACATATATAAGTTGCACTGGAGTATAAGTCGCATTTTTGGCGAAAATTTATTTGATAAAATCCAACACCAAGAACAGATATGTCATCTTGAAAGGCAATTTAAAATAAAAATAGAATAGAGAACAACAGGCTGAATAAGTGTACAGTATACTAACGTTACATGACGCATAAACAACGAACTGAGAACGTGCCTGGTATGTTAACGTAACATATTAAGAGTTATTCAGATAACTATATAAAGAACATGCTAACAAGTCTACCAAACCATTAGTGTCACTCCAAATCACTAAATCCAATGAAATCTTCATCCTCTGTGTCACTTTTAAACAACTCTCCCAACTCCGGAGGTAGACGATGCGCTGCTTCCTCTTTTACGTCGCTTACGTCAGACTCATCGTCAGTTGCAGTTCCACTTATTCCAGCCTTTCTGAATCCCGACAGGATGGTTTCGGTTGTCACTGAAGCCCATGCTTTGTCGATCCATTCAATGACTTCCAGGAAAGTTGCATGGCGCATTATCCTGGTTGCCGTGAATCATCCACTGCTCCCACAGGTTACGCAAGACTGCCATAAAGCTCCTATTCACGGAGATATCAAGTGGCTGGAGTATTTTGGTTAAGCCTCCAGGGATGATGGTAGGTATGGAGTTGAAAACTTTTAATTTATTTTTGAACTGTGGCGTGATGTGCGCTCGCATGCTATCCATCACAAGCAGAGCTTTGCGTGCTCTAAAGAAGCCATCCGGACGCTTAGTGTAGCACTTTGTAAGCCATAGGTTCAGCATTTCTTGATCCATCCACCCTTTCTCATTCACGGCGCTGCAACTGAGGAGGATTGGATTTTTGGCATGGTTTTTCGTTTGAAAATGACCATCGGTGGCAATTTTGATCCATCTCCACAACATGCCAGCACCACTGTGAAGTGTGATTTCTCATGACCAGTTGTAACTATATTCACAATCTTTTGCCCTTTCTCTGCAACACTTCGGCCCATGGGAATGTCAAACGTGAGGGGGACCTCGTCCATGTTAATAATATGATCCGGTGTCACGTTGTGCTCACTTACATGCTTTTCAATGAACTTTTTGGGACATCGTTGTCCTTGCTCTGATAGAGAGGCGATTACGTTGCATAAAGCGGTAACACCAAGAAGGTCCTCCTGCAAAGTCATTTATATTCATCTCCTTGGCAACTACCTGGGAGTGGAGACGCAACTGCACTGTTGACAAGCCTCTCCCAGCAGCACGTTGTTCAAGCACCCATGCGCGAACTCGTTCCTCTAACTGTGGCCACCTAGCTTTTAGCCGTGATTAGCTTTTTTTGTTTTCTTCATTTCAGTAAGAGTAACCTCCGCTTTTCGCCAGTCCCTTACAAGTTTCTCGCTAACTCTCATGTTCTCATGTTCCTCGAAGTACTGGTCGAGGTGGTGGAGTTGGAGCCATATTTGACTCAAGTCTATTAATAAATCCTAAACCTAAACTAAATTATAATTCATTTGAAAGCCTTGTTCTTAGCCTCACTCACCGAACCTGGAAAACTTCGCAGCCAATTTTATTTGTTACAGTATATCGCGCTCCAGGCCCTTATTCTGAATTTTTATCTGAATTTGCAGAATTTGCATCAGGCTTGATCCTTAAAACAGATAAAGTAATTATTGTAGGTGATTTTAACATTCATGTGGACAACCACAATGATAGTCTTAGTACTGCTTTTATCTCTCTATTAGACTCAATTGGCTTTTGTCAAAGTGTAAGTAAACCGACTCATTGTCTGAACCACACTCTTGATCTTGTTCTTTCATATGGCATTGAAATTGATAATATAATAGTCTTCCCACAGAATCCTCTTCTGTCTGACCATTTTTTAATAACCTTTGAGTTCATACTACCGGACTATAAGACTTTGTGTAGAAGCTTCTACAGCAGATGTTTATCTGATAGTGCTGTAGCCAAATTTAAGGAAGTGATTCCTTCAGCATTGAATTCAATGCCATGTCTAACTGTAACAGAGGACTTGTCTACTTCCTTTAGCCACCCACAAATAGACCATCTTGTTGATAGTATTACAGGCTCATTACGGACAACTCTAGACTCTATTGCACCTCTGAAAAAGAAGATAATTAAACAAAAAAGGCTAGCACCATGGTATAGCCAGCAGACTCGTAAATTAAAGCAAGAGGCACGTAAATCTGAACGCAAATGGCGTGCCACTAAACTGGAAGAATCTCATCTAGTCTGGCAAGATAATCTCAAAACATACAGGAAGGCTCTCCGTAATGCCAGAGCAGCCTATTACTCTTCATTAATTGAGGAGAATAAGAACAACCCCAGGTTTCTCTTCAGCACTGTAGCCAGGCTAACAGAGAATCACAGCTCTACTGAACCATCTATTCCTTTAGGTCTAAGTAGCAATGACTTCATGAGCTTCTTTAATGATAAGATTATAACTATTAGAGACAAAATTCATCACCTCTTGCCCTCAACAGGCATTGATCTGCATTCGGACACAGCAAGTTTTGAAACAGCTGTAAAACCTGTTATGTATTTAGACTGTTTTTCAAATAACTTTAATCATTTCTGCAGCTAAGCCGTCAACCTGTCTCTTAGACTCCATCCCAACCAGGCTGCTCAAGGATGTTTTACCTGTAGCTAGTAATTCGTTATTTTCTCCTTCTGGCCTGAGAAATAAAATTTTATTCGTATGTTTTGGATAGCGGAAAGGCCTACACCATAGACATATATACATAGACGCCGCATTGAGAGGGTTGGTCGTTGGTCGCGATACGTAAACGGGTCCGCCATATTGGATCGGGCAGATCTGCCGGTAAACTAATACAAGGAAATGGACTGAACTTCATAAAGCGCCTTTCTACAAAGTTCTTTAAGTTAATGTCTCTTATACACCCATTCACACACACACTAATATATCTGAGAAACAAACAGGCACCAAAAACAACGTATGTAACTTTTAAAGTGATGATTATAAATGTTTACTCCTTATGTAAGCACCAAACCAACGTATGTATTTTTCTAATATATATATATATATATATATATATATATATATATATATATATATATATATATATATATATATATGTGTGTGTGTGTGTGTGCTCGTTATTCAGAAAACCCTCATGTCACATCTACATTTCAGGATCTGGTTATTATAGACACAGATTAAATGTTAAATATAAATATTTCAATATTTATCATCACAGTAACAGTGTTACACACATTAGTAGCTGTAAACACTTAGCATTAGAAAAATACATACGTTGTTTTGGTGCTTACATAAGGAGTAAACATTTATAATCATCACTTTAAAAGTTACATACGTTGTTTTTGGTGCCTGTTTGTTTCCCAGATATATTAGTGTGTGTGTGAATGGGTGTATAAGAGACATTAACTTAAAGTACTTTGTAGAAAGGCGCTTTATGAAGTTCAGTCCATTTCCTTGTATTAGTTTACGGGCAGATCTGCCCGATCCAATATGGCGGCGACGTCCACGTACGATTCAGCGCTCAATGCGACGTCTATGTATATATGTTGTGGAAATGTATAATAATGTTTGAATTAAAATAGATGTGTGTTACATGTATCTGTGTAAGTATAAGGTCACACAGAGTATATTGCTTTTGAATGTTGTGTAACTAGTATAAGTGTTTGGTAGAAGTTGCAGGTTCAAGGCCTACACACAGAGAGAGAGAGACGAGGGGACTGCACTTGAGTTTGTTTAGAACTGAGAGCAGACACAGAACATCTTACTAGACAGGTTGTGTCAAAGTTTATGATGTCCTACCAGACAGAGTACTCTCACGCACAGCTGCAAACTGTTCTCAGGAAAAGTACTATCTATGGAGCAATACCTCCAATAACAGTGTTTGTTTAAGAGAAATGACCATGAAAGGAATTGTAGATGTATAGTGAACGCCCTATGACATATGCTTTGTATCTGTTTTGTGTGTGTGTTAATAAAACTAGCCAGAAGCTGTGGGACCCAGAACTCAGCAGTGCGAGAAGGTGAACAGACCGCGGTGTCTGTTAAGATTCAGAGCTGTGTTCTCCCTTTGCAAAGGTGAAACTGGAATCTGTCTTTGTCTCCTTCATTTCTGACATCTCTCTGTTTGTATTTCAGGTCTGTAGCAACTCGGGGTGGTTTTGCAACACCACAACAATTTGGGGGCTCGTCCGGGATCAACTGTGAAGTTGAATCAGACCTGAACGGTGAAAGCAATTAGGCTTCATTGGACTTAAGGACCAGGTACGAACGGACAGAGGACACGGGCCGGCAACAAAAGGTAAGCAGAAACTTGATCTGCATTGACTACTACTAAATTGAAACGTGTCCTAGGTCTCAGTAGTAACTTGTCTGTAAAAGTGAGAGATGGAGAATTAAGAACACAAAGACATAAAACAGTAATGTATTGAACGAGTGAAATGAGAAAAATTCTGTGTTAAAGCAAGCCAAAGTCTGTGAGTTGAAGATAGCAAGACCAGTATTAGGATCCTGTGAGCATCTGTCAACAAGACCAGGGCTTTGAGTACACAGGCTGTGAGTCCTCTGGATAGCAAGACCAGTAATTAGCCAAAAAAACTGTGAGCGTCTATTGACAAGACCAGCGTCTTATAACCACCTGCTCATCTAAGTGACTGCCAGATTTCAGCATAGTAGCTCATCACTTAAGCTACCAGGGAGGTTCAAAGTAGAGAAAAGACCTTTGCAAATGATGATGTCTATAATCAAAGAGAGAGCGAGCCTGCTCAATAGCCATGCAGCAAATCACATTTCTCCAGTGACATGAAAATAAAGAAAATCAGGCATAGTATCTGCTGCTGCCCCACACGCAGTTACTCAGAAGACACTAAATTGTCTGTTTTGTGATAGTGCTTGTAGCGAACGCTGAAGCATAAGCATACTTTTTTGTGTATTAATTTATTTTACATGTAATATTGATTTCATATTTTTTGGAAATATTTTGGTTATTGTCTGCATAGTTGGTATATAATGGAAAATTGTTAAATTAATGTCACTTGACCACGTCATTAGTGAGGTCATCACATGGTCTCGTGCTTTTGGTGAAGAGCAGTCAGCGTGTGCATGTGCAAGCGTTACATGCAAAGAGCAAAGGACAAAAATGATGGAAGAAATGGACCTTTAGCAACTCCTAACCTTCTGGTTGGAGGGGCACACGGTATGGACATTTGATTGTAATTCTTTGTTTATGTGCAAGATGTGTTTTTGCTTTAATATGTATGTAATAAGTTTAAGTTAAGAAATTCATAGAAACATGGCTGTTTCACTGATGTATGTTTGCCAGTGTGTATTTCATTGCAGTGTTCACGGTGGTCTTGGGCGTTTTTAAACAGAAAATCCCTGTAATAAACGTTTGAACCATCAGTCGGATCGTTGCACCTTTATCCACCAGTAAAGAAAAGTTGGGAGCGGCTACAGTGCTGAACACAAATCTGAAAAATGTCCAGACCACCATGTTGCAGCATGTAAGGAGAAGCTAAAGATGCTAGGCAGGTCCTCTATATGGTTAGGACCCAGCTTAGGGCTGTTCCTTTGATGCCAATTTGATATCAACATATATCCCCAGTACACAGTCATTCACATGCGTAGTATGTATGAAAGTACAGGTCTTAGCTTTGAAGTTTAGCTAGTTGGGAAAAAGCATTGCCTACATTTTTTTGCCAACATTTGGTGGTAGAAGTAGCGGTAGATGGTTTTGTTTGTAGACAAATAAAATATATTATCTGAAATACATTACTCTGTTCAGACTGTTGACACCTGCTGTTATCGTCTTCAATGTTGTTTCATGCCTCATTTCACAGCTGTGCTGGCAAAACATCACCCCCTATAGTGCAATACTCCTTTGGTATATTGATTATTATTATAATAAGGAAGCACTTTGAAAAAAAATCTGATTTTACCACCTTTAGGAAACATGAAATGAACAAAACAATAATTTCCCAAACTGACAACCTGGCTAGAATACATGTTGAGGGGTCAATTATTGACACTGGATAGGTTGTCAGCTTGTACCCTGAGGTGTCCACATAAGTTACAATATCAGTTTTGGCCCCCTGACTCATTTGAGGTTGATACTAACATATTTTTGGAAGAAATTACATCAAAAATGGGAAAATGAAAATAGGGGTTTAATATAAATAAGTTCTCATTAAATGTGGACAAAACAAACACATCATGTTGTTTGGTAATTATAAAATAAACACTTCAGAAAACATAAAAACAATGTTTTATGAAAAGGAGGGTGGTTACAATTTAAGGGGAGAGCTTAAATGAAAGAATCTTTGTTTTCGTACAACCATGAAGGGTAACCATGAAGGGAGAAACACAGAGACACACACAGCAGCATTCTGCAGCCCCATGAATCCCAAAGTATTCAGAATACCCACAGCATTGGATGTTGTCTTGAGTCTGAGCCTGATGAACACATGAAGTGCACAGTTGCAGGCGTGTTGGGCCTTCTGCGCACTCTCAGTATGGCTGTCTGACATGGAACAATAACGCCCCCTTCTGGCAAAATGATCAAACACTGGGAGGAAAATCACTACCAAGTAGATCTGGTCTGCAGTAGATGCAGTATGATCCACCTTGACACATTTTGCAAACAAAACAGAAGAGAGACAAAAAGTTGGAGCACACTGCTTTGCAGCCAACAGCAGAATAACTATGTTCACCTCAAAAGGATTTACAGCACACACACACACACACACACACACACACACACACACACACACACACACTCAATCAACACCAACAGTATCTGTCACCTGAATTTACAGGACACAAATTCTCAATGCACAAGAACTGGAAAGAAATGCACCTGGATCTCAACAAAGTGATTTACAGCAGGAACACTCAACACCAACAGCATAAACACCACACACAACCACAACAGAGTGACCTTAAGGCTGTTATTCCCAGCTTGACCGCTGACGTTCAATGAACTTTCACTTCCGGAGAGAAGGTTTTCATTGTTGTTTTATTTTATTTTGTTTTTGTTTGTTTGTTTGTTTTTTAACCACATTTTTCTCATCATGCTGGCTCATCTGGCATTTGCCTGAATTCAGAAAATCAAATCAAATCAAATTAATTTTATTTGTATAGCCCAAAGTCACAAAATACATTTGCCTCAGAGGGCTTTACAATCTGTACAGGGAGTGATCCCTCTCCCAGGACGGACAGACGTGCAATGGATGTCACGTGTACAGAACAAATCAACACAAACATATTGTACAATTACAATGACTGATAAAATGACAATGAATTACAATGAATGATAAAATGACCACAGTAGCAGATATGTTAGTAATAATGACAGTAATAATATGCTAGTGGACGTCGTGCAGGATCACAGCAGCAGCCACGATCCACGAGAACCTGCTGGACGACAGAGCACAGAAACTCCGGGGAAGTTTGGTTAGTAACATGCATTAATGAGACATGTCCACAGATGGAGAGAGAGAGAGAGAGAGAGAGAGAGAGAGAGAGAGAGAGAGAGAGAGAGAGAGAGAGAGAGAGAGAGAGAGAGAGAGAGAGAGAGAGAGAGAAAGAAAGAAAGAAAGAAAGAAAGAAAGAAGGAGAGAGTGAAATTGAAAGAGGGGGTTTTCAGTAAGGGAGATGTGGGGAGTCCCCCGGCAGTCTAATCCTATGGCAGCATAACTAAGGGATGACCTGAGCCAGCCCTAACTATAGGCTTTATCAAAAAGGAAAGTCTTAAGTCTATTCTTAAAAGTGTTGACCGTGTCTGCCTCCCGAACCCAGAATGGTAGTTTGTTCCACAGAAGAGGAGCCTGATAGCTGAAAGCTCTGGCTCCCAATCTACTTTTGGAGACTATAGGAACCACACGGAACCCAGCGTCCTGAGAGCGCAGTGTTCTAGAGGGGTAGTAAGGTATTATGAGCTCTTTTAGATATGATGGTGCCTGACCATGAAGAGATCTGTAAGTAAGGAGAAGAATTTTAAATTCTATTCTAGATTTAATAGGTAGCCAATGCAAGGAAGCCAAAATGGGAGAGATGTGATCTCTGATCTTGGTTCCTGTCAGAACACGTGCAGCAGCATTCTGAATTAACTGCAAAGTCCTAAGAGACTTATTGGAGCAGCCTGATAACAAAGAGTTACAATAGTCCAGCCTTGAAGTAACAAATGCGTGGACTAGTTTTTCTGCATCCGCTTGAGAGACAATGCGTCTGATTTTAGCTATGTTACGTAAGTAGAAGAATGCAGTCCTCGAAATTTGTTTTATGTGGACGTTAAAGGACAAATCTTGATCAAAGACAACTCCAAGATTCTTTACAGTGGAGCTGGAGGCCAGGGTGATCCCATCTAAAGTAACTAAGTCTCTAGAAAGAGAGTTTCTGAGGTGTTTGGATCCAATTACAAGAACTTCAGTTTTGTCTGAATTTAACATAAAAAAATTGTAGGTCATCCAACTTTTTATATCCTTAAGGCATGCTTGGAGTTTAAGTTAACTGGTATGCATGGAGGATTCATCATTGACGTGAACAAACTGAGATCGATCTAAGAAATACGATTTAAACCAGCTTAGGGCGGTTCCTTTGATGCCAAGTTGATGTTCGAGTCTCTGTAAAAGAATTTGATCGTCAATGGTGTCAAATGCAGCACTAAGATCTAACAGGACAAGTACAGAGATGAGTCCTTTGTCTGATGCCGTTAGGAGGTCATTTGTAACTTTGACTAATGCGGTCTCTGTGCTATGATGGACTCTAAATCCTGACTGAAAATCCTCAAATAGACTATTGTTATGGAGAAAGTCATACAGCTGATTAGCTACAGCTGTCTTAAGTATCTTAGACAGAAAGGGAAGGTTTTATATCGGTCTGTAGTTGGCTAAGACCTCTGGGTCTAGAGTGGGCTTTTTAAGAAGAGGTTTAATTACAGCTACCTTAAAGGACTGTGGTTCATATCCTGATAATAAAGACAGATTAATCATATCCAATAAAGAATGACTAACTAGAGGTAAAACATCCTTGAGCAGCCTGGTTGGGATGGAGTCTAAGAGACAGGTTGACGGCTTAGCTGGAGAAATTATTAAAGCTATTTGATGAAGGTCGATGGGAGAAAAACAGTCTAAATCAGGTTTTACAGCTGTTTCCAAACTTGCTGTATCAGAATGCAGATCAATGCCTGTTGAGGGCAAGAGGTGATTAATTTTGTCTCTAATAGTTATAATCTTATCATTAAAGAAGCTCATGAAGTCATTGCTACTTAGACCTAAAGGAATAGATGGTTCAGTAGAGCTGTGATTCTCTGTTAGCCTGGCTACAGTGCTGAAGAGAAACCTGGGGTTGTTCTTATTCTCCTCTATTAATGAAGAGTAGTAGGCTGCTCTGGCATTACGCAGAGCCTTCCTGTATGTTTTGAGATTATCTTGCCAGACTAGATGAGATTCTTCCAGTTTAGTGGCACACTATTTGCGTTCAGATTTACGTGCCTCTTGCTTTAATTTACGAGTCTGCTGGCTATACCATGGTGCTAGCCTTCTTTGTTTAATTGTCTTCTTTTTCAGAGGTGCAATAGAGTCTAAAGTTGTCCGTAATGAGCCTGTAATACTATCAACAAGATGGTCTATTTGTGAGGGGCTAAAGGAAGCAGACAAGTCCTCTGTTACAGTTAGACATGGCATTGAATTCAATGCTGAAGGAATCACTTCCTTAAATTTGGCTACAGCACTATCAGATAAACATCTGCTGTAGAAGTTTCTACACAAAGGCTTATAGTCCGGTAGTATGAACTCAAAGGTTATTAAAAAATGGTCAGACAGAAGAGGATTCTGTGGAAAGACTATTAGATTATCAATATCAATGCCATATGAAAGAACAAGATCAAGAGTGTGGTTCAGACAATGAGTCGGTTTATTTACACTTTGACAAAAGCCAATTGAGTCTAATAAAGAGATAAACGCAGTACTAAGACTATCATTGTGGTTGTCCACATGAATGTTAAAATCACCTACAATAATTACTTTATCTGTTTTAAGAATCAAGCCTGATGCAAATTCTGCAAATTCAGATAAAAATTCAGAATAAGGACCAGGAGCTCGATATACTGTAACAAATAAAATTGGCTGCGAAGTTTTCCAGGTTGGGTGAGTGAGGCTAAGAACAAGACTTTCAAATGAATTATAATTTAGTTTAGGTTTAGGATTTATTAATAGACTTGAGTCAAATATAGCTCTAACTCCACCACCTCGACCAGTACTTCGAGGAATATGGGTATTATAATGACTCGGAGGAGTGGATTCATTTAAGCTAACACATTCATCCTCCTGCAGCCAGGTTTCAGTGAGACAAAACAAATCAATATCATAATCAGATATTAATTCATTGACTAAGACAGATTTAGATGACAAAGACCTGATATTCAGGAGTCCACATTTTATTCTTTTATTTTGGAATGTTGGAGATGTTGATTTAATTTTTTATTAAGTTATTATGATGAACTCCTCTTCTGTTTGTTTTATCTTTAAATAATGTAGGTGGACGGGGGACAGACACAGTCTCTATACTAAAGGACTGGGTGGGCAACTGCTCTAATGGAGGCGCAGAGAAGCGTGTAAGACTGCAGCTCTGCTTCCTGGTCTCAACTCTGGGTTGTCGACATGGTCAGCTAATAAACATGGCCATATTTCTAGATATGAGAGCTGCTCCAAAGTGGGATGGATGCTGTCTCTCCTAATCAGACCAGGTTTTCCCCAGAAAGGTGTCCAATTATCTATGAAGCCCACATCGTTTGCTGGACACCACCTCGACAGCCAGCGGTGAAATGACGACATGCGGCTAAACATGTCATCACTGGTCACATTCGGGAGGGGACCAGATAAAACTACGGAGTCCGACATCGTTTTGGCGTATTCACACACCAATGAAACATTAATTTTTGTGATCTCCGATTGGCGTAACCGGGTGTCATTACCGCCGACGTGACTAACAATCTTACTGTATTTACGCTTATCTTTAGCCAGCAGTTTCAAAAAAGATTCGATGTTGCCCGCTCTGGCCCCCGGGATGCATTTAACTATGGCCCCCGGTGTTGCTAACTTCACGTTTCGGACTATGGAGCTGCCAATGACCAGAGTTGGTTTCTCAGCGGGTGTGTCGCTGAGCGGGAAAAATCTGTTTGAAACGTGGAGCGGTTGGTGGTGTACCGTGGGCTTCAGTTTGGGGCTATGCCTCCTTCGGACAGTCACCCAGCCTCCCGGCTGCTCGGGAACTACCGGGGGACGGCTAACTGAAGCTACCTGCGTCGGTACCGCACAGGCTACAGGGGACTGGCTAACTGTCTGAGCTGCCGTGCCTCTAACTCACTGACCCTCGCCTCCAAAGCTACAAATAAACTACATTTATTACAAGTACCGTTATCCCTAAAGGAGGACGTGGAGTAACTGAACATGTGGCACACAGGGCAGGCAGGAGAGAGCAGGAGAGGAGAGAGCAGGAGAGCAGAGAGACGCCATTGCTATAGCTAGGCTAGTAAGTGTGGGTAACAGAAACTGGTGAAACTATCAGATAGTGGTTACTAGAGTTAAGAGACCTGTTAGTGCACAGACGGAACAAGTTTAAGGATAGTGCAGAGATAAGTAGATAGTCACTGATGTGAGAAATATACGAAAATCTGTTCAGGTGAGCAGAGCAGAGAGCACCGTGGCAACAACACCGATAACCGGAAGTGACACAATACGTTACCGCAAAGCACGTCGTCGTCGCTGATAGGAGGAGCAAATAATGAGAATGAATCTTCTCTGTCTTAAAGGCTGGCATGGTTCATACTTTTATTTCCCGGGGTCTACTATAATGTTTAACATGCTTAAATGTTAAAAATAATAATAATAACAAAAACCTCATTGTTATTCTGTCCATTGCACCTCCACCCACCAGTTTCAAAAACAGAACCTGTTTCTGGTCATTCAACATTGTACATCTAGAGGCAAATGTTTGTTTGGCCACACTATGTAATTTTTTATTTAGTTTTTTCATTAACAGGATAGGCTGCATTTCTCTTATTAAATACATACATTTAATGAAACACTTAGGGTAAAACTGAAAAACTGCACTTGTCATTTATATTTTTCAATTTTGTTTTTGTCTGAAGCTGCAAGTTCAAGTGTTTATATTGCATTATTTGTATTTGTCCACTAGGTGTCACCATACCTGCCGTATGAAAACATTTCCTCTTCATATAGCAGAACAATAAAATATACAAATAGTTCTAGTTTAACTTGTCTACATTATTATCTATTCATCAATATAATAATAAGCTACAGTATAATAATCTATTCACGAGTGTGCAAAGCAACTTCAACATTGCGCCAATTTATTGATCTTTGTCGATTATGAAAAACCTAGAATATGATTGTGATGTCTTGGAACATTAGAAAGAATTTATTAGGCTAAATATTTCAGACAAAATAAAAATTGATGAGACGATGAAAAGGAAAATCCTTCATAATAAATGACAAATATTTTTGCTGTCCTGTTGAGCTGTACTTAAAACGGATTTTTAACTTGGTGAATATAAAATGTAAAGTCCTCACTCATGAGATCTCAGCTCGTATCTGGAACAACTGGTAAGATGGTCGACAAGAATGACTTCTAGTTCAAGTGATGTGTTGGACATAGACATATATACATAGACGCCGCATTGAGCGCTGAATCGTACGTCGACGTCGCCGCCATATTGGAAATGGCAGGTCTGCCCGTAAACTAATACAAGGAAATGGACTGAACTTCATAAAGCGCCTTGCTACAAAGTTCTTTAAGTTAATGTCTCTTATACACCCATTCACACACACACTAATATATCTGGGAAACAAACAGGCACCAAAAACAACGTATGTAACTTTTAAAGTGATGATTATAAATGTTTACTCCTTATGTAAGCACCAAACCAACGTATGTATTTTTCTAATGCTGAGTGTTTACAGCTACTAATGTGTTTAACACTGTTGTGATGACACTGTGATGATAAATCTTGAAATATTTATATTTAACATTTAATCTGTGTCTATAATAACCAGATCATGAAATGTAGATGTGACATGAGGGTTTTCTGAATCAAGAGCAGTCCAGACCTGCCATTTCCAATATGGCGGACCCGTTGACGTATCGCGACCAACGACCAACCCGCTCAATGCGGCGTCTATGTATATATGTCCATATATACATAGACGCCGCATTGAGCGCTGAATCGTACGTAAACGGCGCCGCCATATTGGTTCGGGCAGATCTGCCCGTAAACTAATACAAGGAAATGGACTGAACTTCATAAAGCGCCTTTCTACAAAGTTCTTCAAGTTAATGTCTCTTATACACCCATTCACACACACACTAATATATCTGGGAAACAAACAGGCACCAAAAAACAACGTATGTAACTTTTAAAGTGATGATTATAAATGTTTACTCCTTATGTAAGCACCAAACCAACGTATGTATTTTTCTAATGCTGAGTGTTTACAGCTACTAATGTGTGTAACACTGTTACTGTGATGATAAATATAGAAATATTTATATTTAACATTTAATCTGTGTCTATAATAACCAGATCCTGAAATGTAGATGTGACATGAGGGTTTTCTGAATAAAGAGCACTAACATACACATTCACACACACACACACACACACACATATATATATATATATATGTTTCAGTGTATATATATGTATATATATATAATTATATATGTTTCAGGGTATATATATGTATATATATATAATTATATATATATATATATATATATATATATATATGTGTGTGTGTGTGTGTGTGTGTGTGTGTGTGTGTGTGCTCTTTATTCAGAAAACCCTCATGTCACATCTACATTTCAGGATCTGGTTATTATAGACACAGATTAAATGTTAAATATAAATATTTCTATATTTATCATCACAGTAACAGTGTTACACACATTAGTAGCTGTAAACACTTAGCATTAGAAAAATACATACGTTGGTTTGGTGCTTACATAAGGAGTAAACATTTATAATCATCACTTTAAAAGTTACATACGTTGTTTTTTGGTGCCTGTTTGTTTCTCAGATATATTAGTGTGTGTGTGAATGGGTGTATAAGAGACATTAACTTAAAGAACTTTGTAGAAAGGCGCTTTATGAAGTTCAGTCCATTTCCTTGTATTAGTTTACGGGCAGATCTGCCCGAACCAATATGGCGGACCCGTTTACGTATCGCGACCAACGACCAACCCGCTCAATGCGGCGTCTATGTATATGTATATGTCTATGGTGAGCTAGACGTTATTTTTCTTTTTTCTTTTCTCTTTAGGAAAAGTTCCTGCAGGCATGCTGTGCAACCAATCATTTGAGGATTGACAAGGATCATACCACCAAGCAGGGAGGGGCGGGGGTGGCAGCGCTGAGATGGTGACAGGAGCAAGAGGAGGGAGAGGCACTGAGAGAGAGAGGAGTGAAAACAAGAGAGGAGTGCAAATTAATTAACAAACACATTTACAGTAGTGCTGTATTAAATGTCTCTCTTTTCAGTACTTTACTTTTTTGTTAGGTGTGTGTGTTCAAATAAAAAAATAGCTGTCCTTTTTTTTATTTCTATGCTTAGATTTTTATAGGTGTTTCTATCTGCTTTGTGTAGGAGAGTGGTTGTTGAGGCAAGTAAGTGCATTCATTGGGTGGTTTCAGAGAGTTACAGGGGATTTTACAACTGTAAATGCAATTGGCTACAGCAACTTATTAAGATTTAAGTGATACATGTGTTCAAATACAAATCACAAGTTAAAACAGCGCTTAATTTGCCTGAATTATAAAAGGTAAAATGAAGAGCTGTTTGGGAGCCGAAAGAGCCAGCTCTTCTTGGTGAGCTGAGCCTAATGATCCGGCTCACTAAAAAGAGTCACAACTCCCATCACTACAAGGATTGAGGAGGGAGGAAACCTTTTCCTCACTCAGTTCATCTGTCACCAAGTCAAGCATAAAAGCCTGTTCTTCCATGTTGTCAGATTCTTCATGGATTTAAGATTGTTCTTGTTCCATTGGACTTCTTTGCCTTCGTCAGACCAATTCACTGAATTTGGTTAATAGCAGTTTATGTGAGAATGTTTTTCATTGTTAGAAAGTGGTGTACTGCTATAGAAAGGACTCACTGGGATTTGAATCCATGAACTCCTGTTTAACAGTCAATATAAAAAAAATGTATAAAAGTACACAAAAAAGGAAACAAATTCAAAATTAAAAAAATTCAAATTCAAAAATAAAAACAATAATAATACCAAAAACCCAAAAAACACAATCCAATCTGAATTTTTGTTACCTTTTTTTCAGAACATCTTCACTACAGCCTAGTCAGCCCTTTTAAACCTGTGGCCCCTCCCACTGGGCCTAATATTTGATTTTTTTTAAATAAATAAAAGTAGATCAAATTCAAGTGTCTTAAGTTAGTGACAGCACAAATTACCATTACTCCAAAAACATAATTCTTTTGTTCAGGCGTTTATGAAAATCATGCTGTTTAACAACAACGAATGGTTACGCCCATGTTGGGCACCTGAACTCTTGATGGGCGGTGGCATAGTGAATTTACATGGGACGAACTTGCAACATACAAATGGTGAATTCTAATCATCTTGTTTGAATTAGCTGTACATTTGCACACTCTGGTGTAGAGAAGCGTGTTGCTGCCATGCCAGAAATTTTTTTCCCCCATCACTCATCACGTTCTAACGTCAGAAGTTTAAATTGGTCTAGGGAGGAGCGGGCGAAAGTCAGTATCTCTCTCTCACCCGGATGGTCTCAGTTTCATTGACATTTCAGTCTGACTGTGGAGGTTTGACCAATCCGAGCGTCTGATTGGGTGCCGCAGCGTGACGTCGGCGCGTGGAGCCTTCTGTCCCTTCAGCTGGTCAGTGAGAAACTATGCTACTGCCTGTCCGGCCTCGCGCATTTTACAATCCTTCTTAATGTACGCATTCTTGTCACAGCATCATCCACTGTGCTCAGTAACAATGAATCTCACCAAGACAATAACTTTTCCACGGGTCCGACGTCACGCTGCAGCACCCAATCAGACGCTCTGATCGGACAAAGCCTCCAGCCTGAAACGTCAACGAGACTAATCGGGTCAAGTGGATTCACGGACAACACTGACGCTCTACCTGGTCTGTTGGCTATTACATCTGTGTCTGACTCGTAATTTACAGAGAGCGAGAGAGAGAGAGAGAGAGAGAGAGAGAGAGAATCAGAGGAATAAAAATTCATATTCTGATTGTTTCACGGCGGTTACGTTCAGCACACACGGACACAGCCCCAGAAATATACGCATCCTTATTGAACGGTAAGGAAAAGAAGGATATTAGCAAGATCTAGGAAGTATGTAGCGAGCACACCAACCATCATCATTTGATTTCAGCTTGAGAGGCTGTTCAGCTTCACTTGATCCATTGTTCATTTTAATCTCACCACCAGATGGCGCACTGAGGAAAGTATTCTTTTCAACAATGAACGGGTTTCATTTTGGCGCAGACCTATGCTCAGGGGGATACTAATATAACAACAACAACAACAACAACAACAATATTAATATAGATAAAACAGTCTAAAAGATACCATCCAGTCCAGAGCATGCTCCTCTCCATCCACCACAGCCACCCTTACGGTCTCTGATGATATTTATTTCATCTCACAGTTAGATATGATATCATGGATGGTGATGCAGAAAGTGTAATTATCAGTGAGCTTTGCTGACATTTTCTTATGTGGTTCAGATAATTAGAGATTAATAGATAATAATTATAGATTCATTAAAAAAAATATTTGACACAAGTATACAGCATCCATTAATGATGGCAATGAAAAATTTGAAAATCAATAATACATTAAAAAATATATAAAATTACAAACTCAGGTCCTTATATGGGCATTAAAGCTCACTGGACTCAAAAAAGGCAGTGTTTGAACCCACTGACTTACATGACAAGGGTCAGACAAAACCGGTGTGTGGGCTCATATACAGCAAGGTATGAAAGATAAGAAATGTTAAAATAAGCTTTATGAGATTTTTGTCCGTCATATGTATTTGTATTTTGTGGATTTCTGCTGGAGGTTATGTACATCAGAGCAGGTAAAATTTTATTTCCTCTTTTCTTCCTGTGTGGAGGCCGGATCTCTTTCTTCTCTCCCAGGGCTTTTCTTTTGTCTCTTCCTCTCCATGTTTGCCTCTGTTAGTATTGGCTTTTCTGCTCAGGGAGGGGTTTAAGGCAGCAGACAGTCCTTAAGTCTTATTGGCTCATGGCTCCACTCTGTGTCTCTGTCACTGTAATGAAAAGGAGGGATTGAGCAGGACTGTGACGTCACCTCCCTCCACCCATTCACTCTTGTCCTCTCTCTGCTTGCTTTCATCTCCTCCGTTGCTCTGCGACTGATGGTAGATGGCTGGTCATGTGACGTTATAATACCCTGGGATTTTCTGCCAGCCATTCTCTGTAGGCTCACTTCCTCCCTTTATCCATTTCTGATGAGAGATTGCCTAATATTGTCCTGCATCCAGCCGCTTCTAAAGGATCTATTGTTAGTTTATAGTTACGTTTGCCATGGCTCTGACTGGAGGTTGGATGGTGTGTTAGAACACTGTCCTTTCACACATTCATCAATATACACACGTTGGAATACATGTGCAGTGGGAAGAGACAGCAGCCGGACGTGGCAGCATTTGTACATGTGGCTGGTAAGTGGCAGGCCTGGTGTGTGTTTTGATGCTCTCAAGCTTATGTAATTTCCTACCTGTCATTATTATTCACACATTTACTGAGTTGTGTGTATTTCCACTGAAAATTCTATTCCAGTATAAACAGAGAATGGTTAGTGCAGGTTGAGTGTGTGCGTCTGTGTGTGTGTGCACCATGAATATATTCATCTATTCATTGTTTCATCCTCTGCTGTAATTGATGAGCCCAGTTGGCTTTGACACTAATTGTGCAGTCATTCATGCATTTTCTGAAAATCATTTGCATGTAGTGCATTTAGTTTGTATTCAGTATTTGCTACATTTATTTGTATTTTGTGGATTTCTGCTCAGTTCGGTAGAACACAGTCAGTAACAGGACCCAGATCAGACTAATATTAGCTCTGAGGTGCCCCTCTACTGCTTCCATCACAGACACAACACAACAGCAGTGAAAACAGACAGGTTGGTGTGTACAGCAGTCACTGTGGATCAGCTTGCTGCCACCTGAGCTGGTCAGTGACAGCTTGTCATTCAGTATCACCATGGCGACTACAGTCAGTCTTATGTTATGTTAAGTTATACACTGACAGACCAATATTTCCATCCATGCATGCATAAACATGGACAGCATGTGCTACACAGTTGACTATCCAATATAATCACAGGAAAGTGAGCTGGACTAGCTCCACTGGAACACTGGTTGTATTGTTGGGTCAACTGGCTTTGCCACTAAACACGATGTTGGCTTCATTTGATTTGGGTTGATTGGATTGAACTAATGGATGCAGACAGAAAATAAACAAAATGCCTGCAGATAACCATCATCATCTTTGTTCATCACAGTCTCACTAAAAATTCGTCTTCAACTCTATTTTTGTCTGGCATCTGCCCTCTAGGGATGGGTATAATTAGGACTTTAGCAGTACTGTTGCTAGTGTGTATTATTGACTAGGTACTAGGCTATATACTGTCAGTTTAAAAAGAATTGCTATGATTCTTGTTCAGTTTCATCACTGTCATTACTCTATCTATACTTTATACTGCTGTAGAAACAGCGTTTCATAGTGGACTTGGAGTGCATTGTCAACTTTGCTAAAATCAGAAGGAAACTGAATTTGATTTAAAATTCTGGTCATATAAACTGCAGCTATGACAATGAGAAATGTACAGTATTGTACAGATGGAAACAGCTTTGACCAAACAAAGGAGAGCAGAAATGGATCGCTTGGAAGCTTCAGTTACACATTGCCCTTTAAACAGACTTTAAATGGATTCTACACTTATATTAACCATTGGTGGACCATTTGCAGTAATTCACTTGTACAATGTACACCAGAATCAGAATCATGGTTGATTTGTTTGGATAAGACATTATTGTAGTATGCTGAAATATGTTCCCACAATTTATTTTTCGGCTGCAGAAGAATCAGGAAAGAAAAGGTACAGAAACAGACAGTGTGTGTGTGTGTGTGTCATTTGGCACTTTGCTGTGCTGACTGCCACATGGAAGTGTGAAGCTAATCCAAGCCAGTTCCACTGCAGTCCAGCAGAGCTGATCAGAGGCAAAGCAGGATGAGAGGGCTTTGATTCAAGCCTTCAACCCCTGAGTCAGTGTGCGCCTGTACAACACATATATTGTGTGTGTGTGTGTTTTAATAAGAGGAAGAGACAAAGAATGAAGGTTCTCAAAGTTCTCAACTTGGGGGTTGGCACCCCCAAAGGCCGTTGCAAACTTTTCAGTGGGTGCTAAATAGTTGTGCTGAACAAAATAAAATATTTTGGCATTAAGTAAGCGTTGCAGTGAAATGAGAGACAGGAAGAATCTCTCTGTGTTGTTAACCATTTGATGACATAGAGTTATCTTTTTTATTATTAGTACATTGACACATATTATTGGTCATTGTTTGTCATTGTCAATCAATCATGGGCTGACAGGATCAGAGAGATCTGACAGTGCTCTCAATCACAACACAAACTAGTGTGGGCGGGACCTTATGGCATGGGCCGGAGTTGCGGGACGGGCTGCTGCTGAGCTGTAAATGGATAAGTGTAAGAAATACTCGGGTGGCGCTGAAAAACTGCGACTTAAAAAGCTCTCTGGAGGTGGAAGCTGCTATAGTAGTAGCAACTCAAAAGTTCCCGTTCAAGCTGAAAGCCAGCTGGATGGCAGCCGTCTTCCAGCTGACTTCCAGCCAACTGCCTGCCAAGTTCTGTGGCCGGAGTGACCCCCCTCCTTTTCCTGGGCGTGTCTATTTTTTACTGTAACCCCACCTATTAATTTAATTACAGGGTATGACCAGGAGAGGGCGCTTCTCTCACAGAACTTTTTTACAGTTGTTCTACCTGGAGATGACGTAGCTTACACACCTCATTAGCATTCTCGTTGCTCAATCTTTTGTTTGCACTTACAGTAATGGGCTTTTTGGTCTCCCAGTGTCACAGATCACAGAGCGGAAAATGCAGCTGGTTTGACTACTGCATACTATACAGTAGAATTTATAATTTGAGCGTGTTCATGAATTGAAATTAAATTTAAGGTGTTTATATCTAACATGTCACCATTTACCAAATCAACAACATCTAGGCTGTTCTGCCTTTACTAGTGGTGGGTCGTTATCGCCGTTAACGTGCTGCGCTAACGTGAGACTCTTATTGGGCGATAAAAAAAAAAATATCGCCGTTAATCTATTCTCAAAGCTGTTCCAGCCTTTCAGGTCGCTTTTTTACTTTTTTCTCTTTTGTCCGTTTTTGTTTTCTTCACTGTAACTCTGTGGAGTCCTGATCTCTCTAGCAATGTTGTTTTTAGAGAGTTTTTCTCATGGTTTTTCTTGGTGTTGTTTTTTAAATGCCGCTTCCACCTGGACAGCTGCCTCATTAGCGTGATTAATCTATGGCCACCACTAGTCTCTCTCTTCTCTTCTGCTCGCGCACTCTCTCTTACTTATCTGCATGTAAACAACAAACTAACCCTTTAAAAAAGTTACAAAAAACGGACGTCACAGGGCTGCCAGGCCTGTGTGTCGAATAGTTTATGAAGTGTCCGTGCTGCATTTAGTCCATGCTGGACGGAGCCAGACCCCGGTGGTCTCCTCCGCGCCCAGCATTCAACAAGTCACATTAATGTTATGAAGTATTTTATTTATTATTGGTTAACTGTTTACCAAATCAACAACATCTAGGCTATTCTGTCCTCACTGTACATAATTACTGAAGTGTCTCTTCTCTCAGGCTCACGCACTCTCTCTCTCTCTCTCTCTCTCTTTCTCTTGCTCGCTCCTAATCTGCATGTAGTGAAAGCCACAGCTGGGCATCAGTATCCATCATACTGTACAGTATACTGTACTATGAATATGGCCACTATGGCGTTGGCACTATGGCAGGACGGACGGTCCTCTCTCTTTCAGGCTCGCTGCAACTCTAAGACACTGAGGCACTCACGTGAAGGGAGCGTGAACAACTCATGCAATATTTGTAATAATAACAAAATATACTCCTCCCCATGCTCTCTCCGTCTCACTCTGTCTGTGAAACGTAGGTGTGAACTCGGGGAGAGAGAAGAAAAAAGAACGGCTCCCAGCCAAACGTGACTCGGTTCCCATCGTTCATGTTAATGAGCCGTTCAAAAGATTTGGTTCGTTCGTGAACGTCACAACTCTAATACAGGGTAAGTAACGTTAGGCTAGGCCACGTTTTGAGACATATCCAAAACAAAGTAGAAAACATTTTTAAATTGAATGTGATGTAACTTAATTAACTGCATACTTGTGACAACGTATTAGCCCAGAGTTGAAGGGCTGTGACTGTTGGTAGTTGTGGTTGATTTTGTTTAAATATGCCGAATTGTGATATTATGGGATATTATTGTTCAGATGATTTAACTAAGCTAGCTAACAGCTGCTAACGTCAGCAGTAAACATTATTTAAGCTGTAAATAGAGATGCAGAATCAAGCTGTAATGTAAATACAGATGAGATACTTTAATTTTAGCACAAAATACAAGTAAACCTGCAGGAAATGATTAGTTTACATTCTTCTGCGGTTTTGAGTTATATCCCCATCCAATGATAATGATGACAATAATAATAATAATATTTTTTATTATAATGACAATGATGATAAATGTATGTATGTTTAAAGGTTTATGTGAAGAAACATACTATATGTGTGATAAAATGACAATTGGTAATTCATAAATGTCTTTTTATATTCTCTCCTACCATCATCTCCTGTCAAACAGGTTTTCCTGACCTGCTAGAAGTTCTTCTATGATGCTTGAGAGAGAGAGAGCTTTGTCTTGTCTTTGTGAGTTTATTATGCAACTTGTTTTGTCTCAAATTAAAACAAAAGGTTTGATTATGATTATTTCCTGGTTGAAGATTTTCGTATAGAAGATTTTAATTTCAAACATCTGCACATCTTTTAAGTTCAATTAACAGTTATGCAGGTAGGCCTTAGGGCTCTTTTGAGACTTAAGTCATCCTTCATGATAGATAAATTTGTTCACTAAGTGTCACTACACCACAAGAAGGCTACATGGCTACATATACTTGTCAGTACACATATACTGAGTACAAGTTCTGTTTGCTGTTTCTTGCAGGTGATGAATTTGGTGAGGAGTGGAGCTGGCTGGCTGCGGTCGAGGAAGTAGGGCAATATATACATGTGCATATACACATATATGAGAATGCATATCTATTCAGACCTGTAATTCATGTCTTAGACTTTTTCACACAGCTATAGATTTTTATTTCTCTATTTATGGTTTCATAATGACTGGGTCACCATTAAAACAAATGAGTTTCAGCTCTAACACGGGACTCACACAGGAGGCGTTACAGCAGCGGAACGGCAGCGCCGCGGTTTAGCTGTGTCCTTTGCCTGGCGTCAACTCACACCGGACGCGTGTCAGCGGAGCGAGTCGGCCGTATTCACGCGAGATCACGAGATCACGCGAGAATCCTGGACATAGGCGAGACCCCGCGATAAACTTTGTATAAAGAAAACAACAACAACAAACAGCTGACTTTGCTTCTCCGACGTGGAGGAGATTCTAAAAAGCATCTGTTGTGTCATAAATTATTGTGTGTTGTTCCACTTCAACAATTAGTCTCTCGTCGTTCATATTGAGACCCTTTGATCGATCTTTGATCACCTGGTGCCACCGGTCATGACGTAACGTTGATGTGAAGTTGTAAAAAGCTACGTTGATTCTGTGTCGGATTTCCTGTCTGGTGCGCAGTGCTCTGTTGAAATATACGAAGTTTAGCAGCGGCTCGCGGCAAAAATAGAAATCCTGCGAAAAGCTTGCGCCATGGCGCGGAGAGCTGCTTCTAGGACGCTTCTGAGACGCGCCCTGTGTGAGTGCTCTCATTGACTAGACTGGCGGCTATTTGCTACGGGGACCGCGGCACTGCCGTTCCGCTGCTGTAACGCCTCCGGTGTGAGTTGGTCTTAATGCTGCTATTGTCTGTAATATGTTTCTATTTAGATTATTTGACAGGATATTTTGTTATTATTGTGCGAGTCTGGTTTCAACTAATGCTGGGCTTACACCAAAAGATTTTCACAGTCACAGACTAAAAACTGAAAGGGTAGCATGAGGGTTCTTTCCGTTAGTCTCATCCCACCTCTAGTCATGACACAACTTCTGTTGTGATTTGACACTATAATGAATAAAGACTGATTGATTGATTGCTATAGCTGTCAGTTTTTGAGTTCATAGTTACGTGCTTTATTTGTTAACTGCTATTAAGGAATATGACTCTCCTTTGTAGTATGCATGAGAGGAGATGCTGTGAGATTTGTGGACTTCTAGTAGTGTCTGCTGTTAATGCTGATAATGTAGTGGGCTGGTCTGGACAGAAAATGCCAGGGCTAAATTTTTGTCCCAGTCCACCCTTGCCTCAGTCTAACATAGGAACAAAGAAGTAGACAGAGATGTATAAAGTACTGGAGTAAAGGAGTGGAGTAGAAGTAGAAGTGCTATATCAAAAAACTGACTTGAGTAGAAGTTGAAGTGTTCTTTAAACACCATACTTAAGTAAAAGTACTAAAGTATTCAAAAAATGTTTTACTTAAGTATTGCAAGTAGAAGTATGTAAAAAAAAATGCTACTCAAGTACTGAAAGTAAAAGTACAAGTAAAAGAACAAGTACAAGTACTGTTGTTTATATTATTTCAAATATTTATTAAGGCACAACTTCTAATGTTACAGTGTTACAATGTTCATGGTAGAGTTCTGTGATTTCCCATGGTCTGTGAATGCGTCTGAATGAATGCGAGAGCGAGGGGGCGGGGAAGCAGGTCAGAGAGAGCGCACCTGGGTGTCAGGTGTATGACGTACGGCGCACGAGCGAGGTTGATGTGTGAGACCGGGACTGTAACCAAACCGTTCAGCAATAAATGCAGTTTGTTCAATATCGCCTTGTCATTCATCATGTGTCCGGCTGGACGCTACAATAGTAACGAGTAACGATTCAGCACATGAAAAATGTATGGGAGTATTAAATTCATCAAAAATATGTAGTGCAGTAAAAGTAGAAGTTGGGGAAAAAAATAATATTCCAAAAAAGTACAGATACTGCATTTTAGTACTTAAGTACAGTACTTAAGTAGTTCCACTTCGTTACTATACATCTCTGGAAGTAGAGCAGAGGGACAGAGCTGCTGTAGCCCAGAGGAGCTGTAGGATGATACAGCAGGCACAGAGCCGGATTCTGCTCTGATCCAGTGCAGTTTACTTTTGGGATTAAAATTATATTCATACACATACACTGTTTATACAGAGGCTGGACAAAAAAAGTAGCTTGGAAAGAAATAAGTAGCTCAAAGTGGGTGTGATTAGCCTAATTAAAGACTCCACACAATATTACAAGGAGACAAGATATACAGTTAGGCCCAGAAATATTTGGACAGTGACACAATCTTCATGATTTGGGCTCTGCATGCCACTACATTGGATTTGAAATGAAACAACTACAATGGAATTGAAGTGCAGACTTTAAGGTTTAATTCAAGCGGTTGAACAAAAATATATGAATAAACATGTAGGAATTGTAGCTTTTTATATACAAACGCTCCTCATTCCAGGGGCTCAAAAGTAATTGAACAAATATAACCCAAAGTAAAATGTTACTTTTCAATATTTTGTTGAGAATCCTTTGCAGGCAATGACTGCCTGAAGTCTGGAGCCCATGGACATCACCAAACGCTGGTGTTCCTCCTTTTTGATACTTTTCTAGGCCTTTACTGCAGCTGTCTTCAGTTATTGCTTGTTTGTAGGTCTTTCTGCCTTAAGTTTTGTCCTGAGCAAGTGAAATGCATGCTCGATTGGGTTGAGATCTGGTGATTGACTTGGCTATTGCAGAATATGAGACTGCTTTGCTTTAAAAAAAACTCCTGGGTTGCTTTTGCAGTATGTTTTGGATCATTGTCCATCTGTACTGTAAAGCGCCGTCCAATAAACTTTGCTGCATTTGGCTGAATCTGAGCAGAAAGTATATCCCTTTACACTTCAGAATTCATCCGGCTGCTTCTGTCTTTTGTCACATCATCAATAAACACAAGTGATCCAGTGCCATTGTAAGCCATGCATGCCCATCCCATCACACTGCCTCCACCATGTTTTACAGAAGATGTGGTGTGCATTGGATCAGGAGCTGTTCCAATTCTTCTCCAAACTTTCTTCTTCTCATCATTCTGGTACAGGTTGATCTCAGTCTCATCTGTCCAAAGAATGCTGTTCCAGACCTGGGCTGGCTTCTTTAGGTGTTTTTTGGCAAAGTCAATTCTGGTCGTTCTATTTTTGAGGCTGATTGATGGTTTGCACCTTGTGGTGAATCCTTAGTATTTACTCTCATGAAGTCTTCTCTTTATGGTAGACTTAGATACTGATACACCACCTCCTGAAGTGTGTTTCTCACTTGAGTGATGGTCTGTTTCACCTCCATTGAGAGCTCCTTTGACCGCATGTTGTGTGTTCACAGCAACAGCTTCCAAATGCAAACGCCATACCTGGAATCAACTCCAGACCTTTTAACTGCTTAATTGATGACAGATTAACGATGGAAGAGCCTATGCAGCCTTGTTTTTTTTCCAGCCTTCTGAGTTAATTGTCCAATTACTTTTGGTCCATTGAAAAAGAGGCAGCTGTTGTGGAGAAATTGCTGAAGTCAAAGGTCTATGGTGAGGTCAGGAGGGAAGAAAGTGTTCAGGAGCCTCTGATGTCTTATGCTGTATTATTTATTGACGCTTGGCCAAGGAGAACTAGAGACACTCTCAAAGTACACCTGAAGTGCTTGAGTCGGTCTCGCATTCTGACGAACTTGTGATGGTGGATAAACTTTAAACCCAAAGATCACACCCCAAATACTATACGCCCCAGAATTAGTCAAAGAAAATGTCTTTACTCTTGGAGGTGTTATTGTCAGCATATTCTAGTCTGGAGACACAGATGTCTGTTTACGCAGATTGGAATGGCAATAACAAGCTATCTATTATGACTAGGAAAGCAGCAACAGGCCTCTTCGACCCTGGCCACCACAGTGTTGCGATATGGTGGCACCTAGTCAAAGACAAACAATTAATACTGCCGAGGACCACAAGGCTCACACGTGACATCAAGTAACCTAAGGATAGAAAATTCCATAACAATCCCCTCTTATTGATCATAAGATCAATACTAACTACCGAATAATAATAATTACCAAATTTAGAGACCACCAGGGAGTACAGTCAGAATGGGATTGACACAAACATTATAAAACATTTGTAATCACACAGAATTATTCAAAAGGCCATCCATAAAAATCATCTTTCAAACAAAGCAGTCGGTTTAGATTAATTCATACAATCAGTGAAAAACCTTAAGAACCCCTCTTATGTACCCCATCATCCTATTCCCATGATGTGTGAGTTCCGCTTTCAGGTCAACAAGGGCCTTTAAGCTAGCGAAGATCCCCTACAACACCAAGGTGTTAAAGAAGGTCATCAGGGAGGTCACAGATCATGTGCAAATATGCCACTGGGAGAGGAGAAAGATCAAATTTATTTTATTTTCTATCACCTAGTAGATAAATCCCTAGCAAATAGAAGGGGTTCCATAAAACAATTAATTTACAATTTTTTAAACAAATTTCTTCTCTCTTTATAATCAATCACAACAATCATCGTTGAAATCAAGATATTGGAAAATCTTCAACCCATCATTATGTACAGTTGAGGGTCACCCCCATGGAGAGGTTACTAGCACATACGATGCATGGTGGCGTGGAATCCATCTTCGTAGAAGATTGACATGAACAGTCGTTATCCATCAGTTGCATATCATCATAACATAGTTGTAACTTTGAACTTTTAAACATGTATTACATTACTGTGAAAACATCATTGAAAATTGATTTTAACACTGATTCATAAAATGGCAAAATGATTAAAAATCACATCTTTTAGAATATCAAACAACCAGTAAAGCCAGAATTATCACACAAAGTTAACCTAAAATGGAACACACAGGTAACAGAAAACTGATTTTATCCCTGAAGATAGAAAATATTTCTTCTCAATTTTATTTATTTTTATTCATCCACTTAACCCCCTGTTGCTCCATAGACACCATACATTTACAGACCATAGGTCTCCTCTTCACCAACTTCCCCAAGAGAAAGATCATCCAGGCCAAAGCCTTAAATCCTTTCCTCAAAACCTTCAAAATCATAATACCGCTTACCCACTGGATTGGCAGCCTCTGGGCGTACACACACCTGGTTTCCAAGAGGTTTTGAACAGTTTGTTTGGGCCAGAACTATTTGAACTCTATATTCAAAACCTAATTTTACGTATTTTTGTGTATGATTAATGCGAAAAGTTGTAGTATAACTGAAACTGCTCAGTAGGTACTGCTCATTGACTGTTTTAGCAATGTAAAAGGCAATTTCAGTATCATGTGGAGACTACAGGGTAGGCAGGAGTATAGCACTCATCTGCTTCATCTTCAAATCTCGTGGCCAAATCATTCCAGTTGAACACTTTATAATCCGCTCTAGTGAATGGAATTGGATGAGACATCGGTGAGTGTATGGACGAAGGCATATTTTGACATAGCCAACAGTTACTGATATTGCGATCGCAAGCATAATCATTCATTAGACTGAAGGCCGAATTAGTTTTTTGGAGGTCACCTGTACCTCTATCACTCCTTGTTGATTTAGGTTTGGCTACATCAAGTGTATTTATGGAAGAAAATTGACCAGTATATAGAAAACTGTCACCCTTATCAGTTTCACCATAGTACAGATCTTACCGCTCTACACCTCCCCTGGAACATCTCGGTAATTAACAGCCCACAGTTTATAATAAGGATAACTTTTCAATGGCTGTTTAGTGAAACACCACAGCTCCAGAGGTTCAGTCAAAGGTACAGCAGCTGTGAATGTTACCTTCATTACCTGGGTACACTCAGCACTGTCTTAATCAGAGCTTTGTCATGCGTTGTCCACGACCATTTACCTTGAGAGAAAGTCAGGGGGTGATCATCACATCTGTCAATTGGACACTCAAACATAACAGGGTTAATAGTTTGGTTAGTTTGCTTAATAGGCAGTTTGGTTAAAGCGCAGGAAATACAAGTCCTCATTGCCACCAACACCTGGTTCCACCTGGAAGACAAAAACATTTTTTTTTTAGATATTTGATTAATACAAAATTTCCGTCATTAAAAGGATGAATTGGTTCCTCTGATGGTTTCGTGAGCCGTTCAGACTCAATGATAATGATAAAATTCAAAACGTCAGTTAATCTTTTTACATATTCAGCCATAAACTCATCCGTCCAAAGCAGAGAAGTTTTGTTTGGTGTCAGAGATTACCTTGTCCCTGTGGACATTAGTCTCCCCATTAACATCTCATGAGGACTCAGTCCTGTTGTTGCACTTGGTGCGCTTTGGATGGAGTACAGCACAATAGGCAGTGCATCAGGCCATTTCAGACCTTTTGTTAGTACTGTTTTGGTCAACCGTTGTTTGATAGTTGTGTTCATTCTTTTAACTTGACCAGAACTTTGTGGGTGATACGGAACATGTAACTGCAACTTGAACCCTAAAATTCCTGACAGATCCTGCATGATTTTTTTATACAAAAACAAAATTTTATCACTATCTATATTCTGTGGCACCCCAGACCTGGGGATCACCTCTTTTAGCAGACACTTAAGAACTGTTTTTGTGTCTTCTTTTCTTGTTGTGAAACCCTCAACTCACTTTGAGAATCGCCCATATTTTTCATTTTTCACATTCACAATTCACATTTTCATATGTACAGTCTATTTGCAAAAATAACCTGACAGAGGTTCCAGATGGTCATGCCTCACTGTGTTCTTCTTCTATCTGGTCTGTTGACACGTCATACAACTGTCTACAAGTGTTTGTGAGACTTGTGTAATGCCTGGTGCAAACCATTGTGAACGAATAACATCATTTATCACCCCTCTTCCGACATGTGTTGGTTCATGTGCCACATGTGCCAAGACATGTAGGAGAGCTCTTGGGCAAACTGGTCGCCCATCCGGGTGGAGCCACAAGCCAGACTCCGAATCAACTGCACAACCTTTACGCAACCAAAGACTTCTCTCCCTGTCATCAGCGTGATTTTGCATTTTCACGACATCAATAGCGGAAGGTACTGGAATTGGATTGACGGGTTGTGTGGAAGTATATTGATGGACCATGGAGGAGGAGGAAAGTGCGGCTTGTTTGGCTGCAGTATCAGCCATTGCATTTCCTTGTGAAACAGGATCCTATAGTGTGGGCTGCACATTTTACAATCGCAAGCTGTGACGGGCGCAAAATAGCCTCTAATAGATCATTTACCAACGCGTGATGCTGTAATGGCTTACCAGAGGATGAGACAAAACCTCTCATTTTCCATAATTGTCCAGAGTCATGCGCAGCGCTGAATGCGTATCGCGATTCAGTGTAGATAGTGGCAACTTTACCAGAAGCAAGTATGCAGGCTCTACTAAGAGCATACAGCTCAGCTGCTTGGGCTGAAGTTCCATGAGGCAAAGATCCTGCTTCAATGACTTCAGAATCATTTACTACTGCATAACCAGCCAAATGTATGTTGTCCGATGGTCTGCTAGCCGAACCATCAGTATAAAGAACCATATCAGAATTTGGTATCGGAGCAGAGTAGCTGGATTTATTGGAGGTGAGCGCTTTAAAGCTATGTGGGGACTTGAAAGAATTATTGCCTCGTAACCTGAGCGACGTGCTGCCGTCATGTGTTGTGTTGCAGATGTGTTCAAAATGTGTAATACTGCATGTGGAACGTGCACGACACAGTCATGAGCCAGTAAAATGGGAGAAGATTTGTCGATTAAAATGGCAACAGCAGCCACTGCTCTTACACGGGACTCACACCGAACGCGGAACGGCAGCGGAACGGTACTTTGCCCGGCGCCAACTCACACCAGACGCGGATCAGCCGCGGAACGGCAGCGGAGCGAGCCGGCCCTATTCACGCGAGATCACGAATCCTGGACATACCCGAGACCCCGCGATAAACAGTGTATAAAGAAAACAACAACAACAAACAGCTGACTTTGCTTCTCCGACGTGGAGGAGATTATTAAAAGCATCTGTTGTGTCATAAATGAGTGTGTGTTGTTCCACTTCAACAATTAGTCTCTCGTTGAGACCCTTTGATCGATCTTTGATCACCTGGTGCCACCGGTCATGACGTAACGTTGATGTGAAGTTGTAAAAAGCTACATGAACTGCGTATTGTGTTTTATTTTGAAAGGGGGCGGAAGTTTATTATGTTGATTCTGTGTCTGGTTTCCTGTCTGGTGCGCAGTGCTCTGTTCAAATTGACGCGGTTCAGCCGCGGCTCGCAGAAGAAATAGAAACCTTGCGGAAAGCTCGCGCCGTGGCGCGGAGAGCCGCTTCTGGGACGCTTCTGATCCGCGTCTGTTCCGCGCCCGGTGTGAGTGCTCTCATTGACTAGACTGGTTTCTAAATGCTACGGTGACCGCGGCGGTGCCGTTCCGCTTCCGTTCCGCGTTCGGTGTGAGTTGGCCTTTAGACAACCTGGCATACCGAGAACTACAGGGGTCAGTCGAGAGGAGTTGTACACAACAGGACGATAATGAGAACCATGTTTCTGTACCAGAATGCCAGTGGCGAAGCCATCTCTCTCATGCACATGTAGATGGAACGGCTGATGATAGTCAGGCAAACCCAACGCTGGAGCCATTGTGAGAGCATTTTTCAGATCTTGAAAGGCTTTGTGCATTTCCTCAGTCCACTGTACCACAGGTGGAGCTGATTGCAGTGTGGCGGCTCGCCATAGTTGCATATTCAAAAATCCAGTGTCTGCAGTAATTAGCCATCCCCAGAAAAGAGAGCATCTGTTTCTTGGTTGTGGGGGGAGGCATGTTAACTAGCAGTTTCATCCTCTCCGGTGACAAAAGGCGTTGTCCATCCTTCAGAACATGACCCAAATATGTCACATCCGGTCGACAGAATTGCAACTTTGCCAGTGACGCTCTGTGACCACACTCAGCCAGTCTCTGTAGCAGCAAGATAGAGTCTGTGTGGCAAGCTTCTTTTGATGGAGAAGCTATTAGGAGGTCATCAGCGTACTGCAAGAGAGTGGAGCCACCTGGCAGGTGGAGCCCATCTAAATCTCTTTTTACAGCCGCCGAATACACCGTGGGACTCTCGAAAAAACCCTGCGGCAACCGTCGCCAAGTGTATTGTTTACCTTTAAATGTCAATGCAAACAGATACCGGCTATCTGGATGCAACGGTATCGAGAAAAATGCAGAACTCAGATCAACGACTGCGTAGTGCCTGGAGTTAGGTGTTAAAGAAGCTAAAATCGAATTGGTGTCAGGCACAATTGGAGCTGCAGGTACCACTATATTATTAATCGCTTGCAGGTCCTGCACGAACCGCCATTCATCAGGGCGATTTGCTTTGGGAATTGGTAAAATGGGAGTGTTACATGGGCTGGTAGTTTGAACTAGCACATCTTGATCCAATAGAGACTGAATAACAATTTAAATTCCTACTACAGCTCTGTGAGGCAAATTGTATTGTCTAATCATAGGTAGCTTAGCATTAGGCTTAAGTGTGACTTTATGTGGCGGAGCCGAATTTACAAAACCCACATGATTTTTATGTTTAGCCCACAAAATAGGTGGAACCTCAGACAATTCAGAAGGAGGTCCATACTGTGTGGGAAGAGGCGGCTGATGAGTAACAAATGTAGACATCGGTAATTGCATATGTTCATCTAAGGACAACATATACAGTTCCTCCCCTAAATATGTTACTGTTTGGTGTTGAGAAGCTGGTACAGCTTCTCTCAATGCCTGGCACTGAGCCACCATGTCTACAAGGTGTTTCAGCTCACAGCCAGGGTGTGACGGCCACAACGATATGTGGACATGAATTTTCAACAATAAACAACCTCTGCTGTTCACTAGATAATTGGACTGGTATGGCACATCCCTGCGGACCAACAAACAAACATTGTTCACATTTTAACCCCTCTTGTTTATTTAAAAACCTGGAAACCAATTGTTTATACTGCTCAGAAGGGTTAAATGCTGCAGTACAATGACAATGCAAAAGAGGCCTCATTGTAGACATCAATGTTGCACATGCCGGAGATGATTAGGCGATTTTCTGAATATCTGAAACAGTGAAACTGGGAAGCATATTAAAACCTATCAATTCCCAGCAATACAAACTGTCTTCCGTACTCTGCAAAAACTGAAATGCTAGAGCAGCTTTTTCATCAGGGAGGGTCAAAAACAATCCATCCAGGATGCACTGAATAGTAGCATGCAGTTTACAAAGCAGATCCCTCCCCATGAGATTAATTGGGCTTTTATCATATATCAGAAAAGAATGCATCACTTCAGAGCCTTCAACAGTTATTTTAGTCCTCTGAGATAACGGTTCCGCAATGGGAACCCCAGAAACGCCTACAGTGGTGATAAAGTTGGATGTAGGTGTGCATACATGCTCTGCAGTTTTTACAGTAGAAATAGTTGCTCCACTATCTACCAAAATTTCAACAGTATTTCCATTAACTTGAACGGGCATTATCGGGTCTTTGGGGTGAGGCAAGTGAACTGGATTAAGTGTTTTTCTGGTATTCTTCCATGAACTCAGAAGTCCATTGTTTTCAAACTGCTATGTTGTCAATCATTATATTTACAAGCATTTATTGAAGATGTCTGTGACACTTCAGAGGCAGGGGCAAAGTTGTTATCCTATGTGCCTCTGTGTTTCTGGTCTGCCTAATCAAGTGTAACATCAGATTTAGGCATTTATGTAGTAGCGTAAACAAAGTGTGCTTTTTTAGCTTGACATATACAGTTATTTCTATTATTATTTGAGCACAAACTGCACAATTATCGATTCATAATGAGCACCATGATTGGAGTTAAAGTTGATTCTGAGTTGATTTAAAGTGTGTGAAACATATTCATCAAGTTGAAACATGTGTTAATCAAGTTTAAAGAAGATTGTACTACACCAAAATAGTATGCGATGATTGTTACAATACTTAACTTCAAACACTTGAAACATTTTTTCTTTGCAGTAGAAATAACCTATATCCTATGAGAATAAAAAAGGTTACTTTTTAAATGAAGTTAAACAGAGCTATCTTTAACAGTATAATACTTGAAGAGGGAGAGCAGAGATGTTGTTTTGTTTTGGCTTTACTATCTGCACTTCCTCGTCACTAAGGTCTGTGTAAGGCTCCTCCTCTCTGGGTCTGGCTCCTTCTCCTTGTAAATTTGACTCATTACACTGTCTGCTGTCTTCCTTCTCCTGTCTGTGCATAATCTTGACTTTCCTTTCTAATTCACTACTGCAGCTGTTAGTAGGAATAGTTCATCCTCTGCCTTAGTTTGTGATGTGCTTGGTTGTTCATCTACAGCAGGGGTCGGCAAATAAGTTTGGACGCGGGCCAATTTTTTTTCTGACAATTCCATCGCGGGCCATGACCATGCGCGCGGGGGGGGGGGGGGTGATGATGGCTGAGCGTCCTGATTGGCTGAGTGAGAACCGCACGTGTGTTCTGCGTCCTGATTAATTAAGGGAGTACTGTACAAAATGCGTGTAATAAGGTGTATAAAAGTGTGTGGTTAGGGGTTTTACGGCCTTAAAACATGTATGATAATTGCACTTACTTCGCGGATTTCGTTTACGCCCACTGCGTCTGTCATGAAACAGGCAACCTGCCCTAGCAACGTGCCGTAACTAATGTATACAGCAGCGCAGATCTGCCGCTGATGTGCATTCACATTCATATTTGATATTTGAGCCGACCTTGTTTGGTTTTGTTTTTTTCATTTAATGAAAAATATTTGTTCACTTGTCCGTTACAAGAGGGACACAGGACACTTTTATTTACCACAGGTTACAGCGCACGCACGTGCCAATTAGTGTTCCAACCTGTGCGTCAAGTAAAGAGGCTGCGAGGATGTTCTGGCTGCTGTCACGTTAAATCAAATCAAATCAAATCAATTTTATTTGTATAGCCCAAAGTCACAAAATACATTTGCCTCAGAGGGCTTCACAATCTGTACAGGGAGTGACACCCTCTGTCCTTAGACCCTCGGTTCGAGTGAGGAAAAACTTGCCCACAAAAAACCTTTAACAGGGAAAAAATGTGGAAGAAACCTCAGGAAGAGCCACAGAGGAGGGATCCCTCTCCCAGGACGGACAGACGTGCAATGAATGTCACGTGTACAGGACAATTCAACACAAACAAATTGTACAATGACTGATAAAATGACAATGAATTACAATGAATGATAAAAATGATTACAGTAACAGATATGGTAGTAATAATATATGTAGTGGGCGTCGTGCAGGACCACAGCAGCAGCCACGATCCACGAGAACCTGCTGGACGACAGAGCACAGAAACTCCGGGGAAGTTTGGTTAGTAACATGCATTATTGAGACATGTCCACAGATGGAGCGAGATAGAGAGAGAAAGAGATAGAGAGAGAGAGAGAGAGAGAGAGAGCGAGAGGGAGGGGGAGAGAGAGAGAGAGAGAGAGAGCGAGAGAGAGAGAGAGAGAGAGAGAGAGAGAGAGAGAGAGAGCGAGAGAGAGAGTGAGTGTGAGAGAGAGGGTTTCCAGTAAGGGAGATGTGACTACATCTTCAACCAATACCGTGCCTGGCTAGGCATAACCCTGGGGGGAGGGGGAGTCCCCCGGCAGTCTAATCCTATGGCAGCATAACTAAGGGATGACCTGAGCCAGCCCTAACTATAGGCTTTATCAAAAAGGAAAGTCTTAAGTCTACTCTTAAAAGTGTTGACCGTGTCTGCCTCCCGAACCCAGAAAGGTAGTTTGTTCCACAGAAGAGGAGCCTGATAGCTGAAAGCTCTGGCTCCCAATCTACTTTTGGAAACTATAGGAACCACAAGGAACCCAGCATCCTGAGAGCGCAGTGTTCTAGAGGGGTAGTAAGGTATTATGAGCTCTTTTAGATACGATGGTGCCTGACCATGAAGAGCTTTGTAAGTAAGGAGAATAATTTTAAATTCTATTCTAGATTTAATAGGCAGCCAATGCAAGGAAGCCAAAATGGGAGAGATGTGATCTCTGATCTTGGTTCCTGTCAGAACACGTGCAGCAGCATTCTGAATTAACTGTAAAGTCCTAAGAGACTTATTAGAGCAGCCTGATAACAAAGAGTTACAATAGTCCAGCCTTGAAGTAACAAATGCGTGGACTAATTTTTCTGCATCCGCCTGAGAGACAATGCGTCTGATTTTAGCTATGTTGCGTAAGTGGAAGAATGCAGTCCTCGAAATTTGTTTTATGTGGACGTTAAAGGACAAATCCTGATCAAAAACAACTCCAAGATTCTTTACAGTGGAGCTGGAGGCCAGGGTGATCCCATCTAAAGTAACTAAGTCTCTAGAAAGAGAGTTTCTGAGGTGTTTGGGTCCAATTACAAGAACTTCAGTTTTGTCTGAATTTAACATCAAGAAATTGTAGGTCATCCAACTTTTTATATCCTTAAGGCATGCTTGGAGTTTAGTTAACTGATTGGGTGCATCAGGCTTGATCGATAAATATAATTGGGTGTCGTCAGCATAACAATGAAAATTGATTGAGTGATTCCTAATAATGTTCCCTAAAGGAAGCATATATAAACTAAATAGAAGTGGTCCAAGTACAGAACCTTGTGGGACTCCATGACAAACTTTGGTCTGCATGGACGATTCATCATTGACGTGAACAAACTGAGATCGATCTAAAAAATACGACTTAAACCAGCTTAGGGCAGTTCCTTTGATGCCAATTTGATGTTCCAGTCTCTGTAAAAGAATTTGATGGTCAATGGTGTCAAATGCAGCACTAAGATCTAACAGGACAAGTACAGAGATGAGTCCTTTGTCTGATGCCATTAGGAGGTCATTTGTAACTTTGACTAATGCGGTCTCTGTGCTATGATGCACTCTAAATCCTGACTGGAAATCCTCAAATAGACTATTGTTATGGAGAAAGTCACACAGCTGATTAGCTACAGCTTTCTCAAGTATCTTAGACAGAAAGGGAAGGTTTGATATCGGTCTGTAGTTGGCTAAGACCTCTGGGTCTAGAGTGGGCTTTTTAAGAAGAGGTTTAATTACAGCTACCTTAAAGGACTGTGGTACATATCCTGATAATAAAGACAGATTAATCATATCCAATAACGAATTACTAACTACAGGTAAAACATCCTTGAGCAGCCTGGTTGGGATGGAGTCTAAGAGACAGGTTGACGGCTTAGCTGCAGAAATGATTAAAGTTATTTGATGAAGGTCGATGGGAGAAAAACTGTCTAAATACATAACAGGTTTTGCAGCTGTTTCAAAACTTGCTTTATCAGAATGCAGATCAATGCCTGTTGAGGGCAAGAGGTGATGAATTTTGTCTCTAATAGTTATAATCTTATCATTAAAGAAGCTCATGAAGTCATTGCTACTTAGACTTAAAGGAATAGATGGTTCAGTAGAGCTGTGATTCTCTGTTAGCCTGGCTACAGTGCTGAAGAGAAACCTGGGGTTGTTCTTATTCTCCTCAATTAAAGAATGGTAAATGGTAAATGGACTGTACTTATATAGCGCCTTTCTAGTCTTCCGACCACTCAAAGCGCTCTACACTACATATCTCATTCACCCCATTCACACACATTCATACACTGACGGCATTGGCTACCATGCAAGGTGCCAACTGCTCATCAGTTTAAGGATCTAACCATTCATACACATTCACACACCGATGGCACAGCCTTCGGGAGCAATTTGGGGTTCAGTGTCTTGCCCAAGGACACTTCGACATGCAGACCGCAGGAGCCGGGGATCGAACCGCCGATCATCTGATTGGTGGACGACCCGCTCTGCCTGTGAGCCACAGCCGCCAAGAAGAGTAATAGGCTGCTCTGGCATTACGGAGAGCCTTCCTGTATGTTTTGAGATTATCTTGCCAGACTAGATGAGATTCTTCCAGTTTAGTGGCACGCCATTTGCGTTCAGATTTACGTGCCTCTTGCTTTAATTTACGAGTCTGCTGCTATACCATGGTGCTAGCCTTCTTTGTTTAATTATCTTCTTTTTCAGAGGTGCAATAGAGTCTAGAGTTGTCCGTAATGAGCCTGTAATACTATCAACAAGATGGTCTATTTGTAAATGGCTAAAGGAAGCAGACAAGTCCTCTGTTACAGTTAGACATGGCATTGAATTCAATGCTGAAGGAATCACTTCCTTAAATTTGGCTACAGCACTATCAGATAAACATCTGCTGTAGAAGCTTCTACACAAAGGCTTATAGTCCAGTAATATGAACTCAAAGGTTATTAAAAAATGGTCAGACAGAAGAGGATTCTGTGGGAAGACTATTATATTGTCAATTTCAATGCCATATGAAAGAACAAGATCAAGAGTGTGGTTCAGACAATGAGTCGGTTTATTTACACTTTGACAAAAGCCAATTGAGTCTAATAGAGAGATAAAAGCAGTACTAAGACTATCATTGTGGTTGTCCACATGAATGTTAAAATCACCTACAATAATTACTTTATCTGTTTTAAGGATCAAGCCTGATGCAAATTCTGCAAATTCAGATAAAAATTCAGAATAAGGACCTGGAGCTCGATATACTGTAACAAATAAAATTGGCTGCGAAGTTTTCCAGGTTGGGTGAGTGAGGCTAAGAACAAGGCTTTCAAATGAATTATAATTTAGTTTAGGTTTAGGATTTATTAATAGACTTGAGTCAAATATGGCTCCAACTCCACCACCTCGACCACGTTACTTATCAGCTACTTTTCAATAAATGTTGTGAAATCTGTGGAATTGTTGTATTTTGACAGGAAACATGAGGTTTGAAAGATATATTTAAATATATATATATATATATATTTTTTTTTTTTTTTTTTTTTTATAAATCAACGTCATCTAGCGGGCCAGATATAATTTGATGGCGGGCCAGTTTTGGCCCGCGGGCTGCCAATTGCCGACCCCTGATCTACAGTATCATTGCATTGCAAGAGGGCCTTGTATTTAAAAGTTGCAGAAAGACGAAGAGCGCTTTTCCATTGTTTTTTTTGTTGTTCCAACAGTGTTATCCGGACCTTGGCTAAAATACTCAACAAATCATGGGGAGTGGAAATCTTGGCTTGGTGCTTTGCCCAGCCATACATCATAGGTTTTGCACAATTTTCCAAACTATCAACATGTCGCTGCTTTATCTTAGCCATTTCTAAAGCTCTGGTTTGCAACTTAGCTTCTAGTACTTGCATTGACACATTTGGCACTTAGATCAGTTACCTTTTTAAGTCACTGGATTCAGACTTGCAGCTTTTGTCACTCACTCTCACACCACCACTACATCTTTTTACAGACCAGTCAACCACACTTGCATACATTATTGGATGCCTCTGGACTCACAGGATGGATTTCCACCATTAGGGTTAACATTTATCTCAGCCATTAGCAGCTTTACTTTCTCAAATGTTCCCTCATACGGCCACATGCCATTCATCCATTCACACAAAAGAGAAGTAAACGGAGACACGAAATCCCATCCTTCCAGTCTACCGACAATTCCAACAGAAAACATCGCCTTAAACTGCGATGCCTGGTCAGATGTGTGTGTGTGTGTGTATTTGTTTTAGCACACTGCTTATCAATGACAGGTTGACCATCTTATTTCACATTGGTTGTTTTTTACAGAAAAATATTTTGTCTTTGACATATTTTCAGATTTGTCTACTGTTTTGGACAGATCATTACCCATTTTCGCTTGCGCAGTAGGACATTACACATACAGACAAACATATTTCAAACCACAATACAGCAGCATCAAAGGTCAGTCTCCACACCTTTCTAACTACAGCAGAGGTGTTTTGAGGTGAAAGGATGAAAAATGTACTTATTTTTCTCTCCCAGTGTATACACATTTAAAATCAACGTTTCCCAAAGGACACAGAGCAGATCCCCAATCTTGATTCAAACAAGGGTGTATTTAAACTCCCCCGAAAATGTCTTTTCTATAGTTTAAACCTCAGGTGGGTCTCTCTGTGCCGAGTGCAGCCCGAAACTGCCCCGGAAACAAACAGCCACATAGTGGCAATGCAGTGGGTCATAAACCCAACCTGCCCCCCATCAGATCCACTGTACACTGCTCTGTAATCAATTATTGTTACAGCTCCAATTATTTTTCGAGTCGTTTTTTTATACACCATTGTCAGCTTTCTTGATTTCTCACTTTAAATCAATATGCCGAATTGAACATCTAACTGGGATGTTTGTATGACACATACGTTCCAAACAACGCCAGAGGTTTCAGCCAGGACATTGTCCCCAAGACACTGAAGCTCCTGACCCCCTGGTGGGTCTTAGATGTTTTTATATTCCAGGCAGATTAAATAAGCACATCGTTTTTTATGATTTCGTCAAACGCAGACATGGTAAGGCATAGTAATAAAACTTTGCACCTACCACGTCTTTGTTATTGTCAGCATACTAGTCTGGAGACACAGATGTCTGTTTACGCAGATTGGAATGGCAATAACAAGCTATCTATTATGACTAGGAAAGCAGCAACAGGCCACGTAACTGTTTTTTAAGAGTTATATCTGTTTGATGCTTTATGAAGCCTGCAGTATGAAACACATTCAATTTCTGAGTATTCCTCTGAACGCCATAGTGGCCATATTGATAGTACAGTATACTGTACAGTATGATGGATACTGATGTCCAGCTGTGCCTTTCCCTACATGCAGATTAGGAGCGAGCGGGAGAGAGAGAGAGAGAGAGAGAGTGCGCGAGAGAAGAGCTTCAGTAATTATGTACAGTGAGGACAGAATAGCCTGGATCAGGGGTCACCAACACGGTGCCCGCAGGCACCCGGTCGCCCGTAAGGACCACCTGAGTCGCCCGCCGACCTGTTCTAAAAATAGCTGAAATAGCTCCACTTACCAGTGGGCTGCATCTAATTTATTTTGATTGCTATTCTTGTTTAAATCACACTTATATGTAAACTGGAAATGACAATATATATAAAAAAACTTGTTTAAAAAATTTTTTTAAATAAAAAATGTTTAATATAAATGAACTATGACCTAGTTATAGTTCAAAGGTCAGTATGATGCGCAAGACATAGCGCCTGCGCAGACGCTACGACGACACAAGCGGGCAGCAAAAATGTGGAGATGACTGACCCATAAAAAGATGGCAGAAAAAAGAAAAAAACATAATTTTCACGACGAATGGGAGGTAGAGTTTTTTTTTTACCACTGTGATAGCATGTGTTTGTCTTATTTGCGGGGCGACTGTGGCGACGGCAAAGCAGCACTCACTGATGCACATCTGCAAGACTCACTCAGGGTTGCGCTGTCAAGTTACACACCAGAGTACAACATACTGGTAAACAGCATGCAATGCCAGGATTCCCACTAACTGACAGAGAAACGGATACCAGATTTGGTGTCCAGTTCATGATTTGTTAAATGTGTTTGTAAAATGTAACAATTGTTTATGTAAAATGTTAACAATGTAAAAAATTGCAGATGCAGATGTTAGTTCAAAGTTCAAAATATAATCAGATTTATTTAAACATCTGAAAGTTTATTTTTGTATTTTACATGATTTATTATTTGTACAAACGTGGTGCAAAGTAATTCATGGTTTGTTAAAAAATGTTATTGGCTAGTGAAAATGGGACATTGTGATTTCCTAGGACTGTTGTAGTAGTGATCTTAAAATGTTTTTGAACATTTTTTTTTTTATTTGAAAAACACTTGCACTAAGACAAAATATAGAAATAAAGTGTTGCATATTGATATTTATCTGTTTCCTATCTTGTTAAATCATTGTTGATATTCATTGTGAGAAATCATTAAAATGATCAGTGTCTTCGCAGAGATTAATATCATTAATTATTAATAATGACATTTAGTTAAAGGTAAATTGAGCAAATTGGCTATTTCAGAAGTGTGTATCAAACTGGTAGCCCTTCGCATTAATCAGTACCCAGGAAGTAGCTCTCGGTTTCAAAAAGGTTGGTGACCCCTGGCCTAGATGTTGTTGATTTAAACAGTGACTATCGGCTAAATGGCGTAAAGCGTAAATGGAAAGAATTACGGGTGAATCAAATATGAAATAAGTCAAGTATGTTTGGTTTTAATAAAGTTTTCAGTATAATCTTATGAAACCATCAAACATATATATTTAGGCATTCCATGAAAGAGGCTAAGCCAGGCACAAAACAGGAGCTCTTCGAGGACAAACAGACGTTTTGGCAAACGAGAGTCACCATGGACTTTTGCAACAGACTAATCTCTGGACTTTCAAAAGTTGTGCGGTGTATTATTATAATGAAGGGGGGCATAGTGGAAAATAAACAGTGGTGTCCATGTAGAATAAAAACATATATACTGCAAACTTTATTAAAAACAAACATACTTGACTTATTTCATACATATTCTTTCCATTTACGCTTTCACCATTTAGCCTAATGGACGAAAATGAAAAGGAGTCATTCATGTTCATGAGCACACTCAAATCACAAGGCTACTGTATAGTAACCAGTACTTAAACCAATTGCACTCTCCGCTCTGTGATTTGTGACACTGGGAAACCAAAAAGCCCATCAAGTGCAAACAATGAGAATGCTAATGAGGGGTTTGTATGGTTTACCTGGCCTAAAGCGTGCACTACAGTAAATACCTGCATAACAAAGGGCTTCTAAAACGCTCGTCTCTGCAGCTCTATGTGGCGCACAACAACAACAAGCCCTCCCCTCCAAATAAACTGTTAATTAAAAAAAAAAAAACTCTCGCTTGTATCGGCAGGTCTGACACACAGGCCTGGCAGCCCCGTGACGTCTGATATACCGTTTTTTGTAACTTTTTTTTAAGGGTTAGTTTGTTGTTTACATGCAAAAGGAAAAAATAGACACACCCAGGAGAAGGAGGGGGGTCACTCCGGCCACGGAACTTGGCAGGCAGTTGGCTGGAAGTCAGCTGGAAGACGGCTGCCATCCAGCTGGCTTTCAGCTTGAACGGGAACTTTTGAGTTGCTACTACTGTATATTCATAATGAGGAAATGTTTATCGAGTTAGCATTATGTTTCCCTCAGAACATATTTGTTAAAATTAGAACATTGAAAATTGTCAGATTAGTTGTATAACAATATAATTTCTAGGAGAGTTGCCAAAAGATATAATCAAATAAAATGTGATTGTGTCTTTTTAACAAGTCAATCTGCTGTAACTGTGGAAATCAATGTCTGTTTAAATATTTGTCCTGTAACAGATTTGAGTCTCTGATGATACAGCCATCATCAACCACCTTTACATCAATGTCAGCAAGACGAACATGGTAATCAACATAGTGAGGAAAATGCCTCAGACCACTGGTGGGCATCCAGGGATTGAATATTGAGAAGGTGGGAGCATACAAACCTGGGTGCTGAACTCAACAATAAATTGGACTGGACAGAGTCATTCCGACTTACTGAGGAGACTGAGGTCTTTTGGAGTGTGCAGGACTCTGTTAAAAACCTTCTGTGGTGGCCTCCGCTATTTTCTATGCAGTCATCTGCTGGAGAGGGGGAAGCACTGAGAGGGACAGAAAAAGACAGCGGATAACAAGGTTATATAACCCTCACCCCACACTTGGTGTTGTTCCATCCCTCAGTCTGCTTAAGAATGCATGCTTAAGATGTTCTCATCAAATGGGAGAGGCCTAATCCACTGCAGCAGCTATTGGCCCATCCCTGTTGTAGACCAGGACGTGCCAGAAACAGGCCTCACAGCGATTTTCCTTAATCTTCATTCTAAAACCTGCACTTGGATAGAAAAGTGTATTGATTTTTTTTTTTGTCAGTTTTAAATTTGTCCAATCATTTTGTTTTTGTTGCATTGTAAAGTTCAGCTTTATATTACTGTCTTTAATACAAGCCTATGAATAAATGAGGGCCTGGGTCTTTCTACAGCTAAGATAAATAAAAGTCCCAGTCATTCTCTTAGATTTATTGAATTATGAATGCCCTTCAGTGTCATAAATCAATATCAGTTCTGATTAATTCTACTTTGCCATTCATTTGTTCACTGTTGCATTTCTTGCACATATGTATCATTTGTCTGTACTTTCACATATCAACACCATCCAAACAAAGTAAATGCATACAAATAAGTAATAATACTTTCATTAATTTCTACTGGGTATGTAGCTGTCAGTTTCTGAAATCAAACTGACTTGACTCAGAGTCACAATCACTGCATCTCAGTCTCGCAGTCAAAGGGTAGCTAATTTTAAAACCCAGCATGTACTCTGCAGCCAAGCCGCAGGATTTATTTGTTGGAGGTTTAATGACAGCGAAAAGACTCCAGTATGTGCTGAACTCCAGGCAACCTGCCAGTTTGCATCTTCTCACTCGACTTATCTGTCACAATTAGATCAATAATGTTCTACTGTTGATATTTTAGGCAAAAGCACTCACTTTCAGGCCAAGTCTGCATTGATGCAATACTTTGTGAATTGAAATACATTTACAAAATAAATAAATAAATAAATAAAATATCTTCAAATGTTGATTACTGACACCCCATACATGGCCGCTATATGGACAACCAGCATCACCTTCTGCTGCTGAAGGTAATCTGCTCCAGACTTTCTGTGCTGTTAGACTGTTAGTCTCATCAGTAATTTGACTGTCCTCTGAGGAAGAATGATTATGTGTTGGGTTTTCATACACATACACTTTTTAGTGGCACCAGAACACCTGCCACTAACAATGATAAAATGCATTATGTCACAGAGATCACAGATTGATAATTACTGAAACTGGAACATAGATTCTGGTTAAAGTTGTCTGCTCATGGTTTCACATGGTCTACTCCTGTCTACAGACTTTAGCTGTCTCAGTGCTGCTCTGGGAGCAGACCTTGAATTAGTTTTTTCTTGGGTGTTTCAATAGTCAAAAATCTTGCATTTCTGGGTTTCCTTGTTCACATTTGTAGTAGTTGGACTAAAGGCAGACATATATATTTTTGGAGACAGAACTGTCCAGACTTTATAGTGCTGCTATTTTCTGTTTGTCTCAGCTCCTGGTGACTGTGGGTGTGGCCGTGTTGTAGTTGATGTAAGCTAGTTCAGATAATGCTGACCAGAGCCCAGTGGCAAAGCCCTTTAGCTTTCCCTGATGAGAGATATAGATTTTTTTATCAGAGGGACTGACTACTATGTGTCAGCTTCTTGAGCCTCCTTTTTTTCATTTTTTCCCCCATTGGCCATGAGCAATGCCAAAGCCATTATATTGTGCTACTGTATATTAATATAATCATGTACTTATAACATATAACACCTTACTGCTTTGAATGATGTTAAAATAAATAAAATATTATAATTATAGTATTTAGTCTGAAGTCTGTTTTAAACCACTGGGCGTTGCAGCTGAAAGAATACCTGTCATAGCCTACACACCAATGATGCGTCTAAACACCTTCATTTAATGGAATGCACAAATGTAATTGTAGTCATAATCTACTTGTGCTGTCATGGTGGGGCAGTGATATAATCATTTGGCAGCTGTAACTGTATTGCCCTTAGTCTGGATTATGCTCCTACCATAAGTAAGTAAGCCACACAGTGAAGTTATTTCCTTGTTGGCTTTTTAACGTTCGGGAAGTTTAGATAGGGTCTTTTACTTTGAAAATCAGCCATACTCTATATCAAATCAAATCAAATACAATTTTATCTGTAGAAGAAGAATTAAAAGACTGCAGGCTGAGGAGTGGACATATAGATTTTACCTGCTTGTATAGCCATGCCTGTTTGGTCACCTCTGCTCTGGGATTCCTACGCATAGAGTTAGAGTGCTTCTCAAACAGCCGTCTTTCTGGGAGTACGAGATGTCTGGAGGTTTGAAGACAAGAGGGTTTATGTTGGTTATATCTTTATTAAATAACATAGCACCAGGCAAGTATACATGAGTATCAAATCAAATTTTATTTGTATAGCCCAAAGTCACAAAGTACATTTGCCTCGGAGGGCTTTACAATCTGTACAGGGAGTGACACCCTCTGTCCTTAGACCCTCGGTTCGAGTGAGGAAAAACTTGCCCACAAAAAACCCTTTTAACAGGGAAAAAATATGGAAGAAACCTCAGGAAGAGCCACAGAGGAGGGATCAGTACAGAAGAAATCAACAGAGACATATTGTACAATAACAATGAATGATACTCTATATGCCATTTGTGACTGACTTCCAGCCAGTTGATGCATATTCTCGGCAGAGCAGACTGGACAGATGCTTCTAGTGCAGGGGTCTGCAACCTTTAACACCAAAAGAGCCATTTGAACCCGGTTTCCACAAAAAAAAACCCACTCAGAGCCGCAAATACTTTTTGACATCTAAAATGGAGAAAAAACGCATTTATTAGAAAGTAAAAAATAAACATACACTTATTAGTGCTTTGACTACACTTTTGAAGATGGGCTATAAAGTGTTACTTATGAAATCCACAAAGTGCTACAGAGAAAATTTAATTTAATTTCTAATGAACACAGTTTGAACATTCTGAGTTCTTGAAAAATAATAACAATGTCTAAATGTCTCTTTCAAATAAATTAAAAGGCTGAACTTAAATAATCCATGTAGCAAACAAAAGCAAAAACGTGCTACAATGTCCTCACAAGCTTTTCTTTTCTTGGATTTCGAGCATATTTTAAATTCAAGCACCATCTGTTTATCTTTTAATAACTGCATAACAACATTTGTACAGAAATTCACATTCAATCAATTCACATTCTTTTGCTTTTTTTTGCACTTTTTGCAGTTTGCACTTTTTGCTGGTTCCTTAAAAAAAGTTATATTAAACATTGCTCATTCGAACAGAGTCCATAGTGGATTGTAGATTCTTACACCAATGTTACAGCAAACTTGTTTTTTTTACTGTTCAGCAAAAAGAAAAAAAATCTAATTGTTCAAGAAATCAATGAACTTGATCAAATCACTTAAATGATTAAATAAAAGTTGGCAATCAAGATGATGATCACTCCAAGCTTTTACACTCTCTCAGAGCTAGAAAGCCTGAGCCACTGTCTAGAGAGAACTGCCACATTCAGGGTATGTAGCAGCACCTTGACCTGAAAAACCTAAATTGGGAAAAAAAAAGCACTGTGTCACTAAACAATAAAAAATAAATATTTGCAAAATATCTGCATAAATATTTATTTTACCTGGTTAATGGGACTTCTGCTCCTGAACCTCTGCGCTCAGCGTCTGCAAATCGGGGCTGTACGAAGTCACTTTCATTTTTACGCAGGACTGTAAGCTGTCATCTGCGAGGCGTGAACGGTGTTTGTTTTTAATGTAGTTCATGGTGGAGAATAGCTGCTCACATGCATATGTGGATCCGAAGATCGACAGGACTCCAAAGGCATATTTCTTCATGTTCATGTAGGTGGCATTCCAGGTTTCAAACACGAGTTTGTCCGGTCTTGGAAGGTTCTCAATATCACTCCATTTGTGATTCTGAGCAAGAGTGGCCTTCTGACGGGCAACATCTTCAAGATCATCTGTCAAGCGTTTGAATTTGGATACCCACATGTCTTTGTCAGCTATGTCAGCCAACTCCAGCTCCAGATCAGGTTGACTTACACCTGCAAATGCAGTCACATTTAGCAGGGATGGATCGATGTTTAGGGGAGTGACGGGGAAGGACAATGTTGTTTTTTCCTCTCTGAACTCACGGAATCGTTTTTTCAAATGACGCTTGCATTGTGGTGATTGCAGACTGCAAATACTCTGAATTGATCAGCTTGTGATCTTGTTTGAACTCCCTTAAAGAGGGGAAGTGAGACAGTGTGCCTCTCTGCAAATCTCTGGCTAAAACTGTCAGTTTGCGCTCAAACGCCAACACCTCCTCCAGCATGTTTAGCGCTGTGGCTCCTCTCCCTTGAAGAATCGTGTTCAGCGTGTTCAGGTGTGCTGTCATGTCCACCATGAAGTGCAGATTTTCCAGCCACTCTGGCTGTTCCAGCTCAGGAAAGGAGAGTCCTTTGCTTCTCATGAAAGTTTTCATCTCTTCCAGACATGCAGCAAAACGTTTCAGCACCTCTCCTCTGGACAGCCACCGGACTCTGTTGTGCAGCAGCAGATCAGAGTATGTGCTCTCCACCTCATCCAATAATGCACGGAATTGGTGGTGATTTAAACCATTTGCCATTATTTTATTGACAATTTGAATGACAACATTCATGACCTCTGTGCATTCTGGAGGGAAAGTTTGCGCGCACAATGCCTCTTGGTGCAGGATGCAGTGAAAAGTCAGCAGCTTTCTATCGAATGATTTCTGCAGCAACGCCACAAAGCCCCTGTGCACTCCAGTCATACTTGGTGCCCCATCGGTAGCCACTGACACTAGGTGGGTTGTTTTTATTTCTTTGGCTCGTAAACACTAAAAAACAGCCTCACAGACGTCCTCCCCTCGTGTCTGGCATCTTAGTGGTATCAGCTCAACCATTTCTTCCTGCGGTCCAGTGGAGTTCACATATTGGCAGAACAGCGCTATTTGTTCAATATCATTTTTGTCTTTTGACACATCACAGGCGATTGAGTACGCTGCAGCTGAATTGATGTCTTTAATTTGCTGTTTTGTGATATTTTCTGCCATTTTTATGGTTCTGTCTTTGGCGGTCTTCGCAGAGAGAGGCATCTCTCTGATTTTCTGCACAATTTCAGACTTGTTTTTAAAGTCCGTGAAAAGGGGGTTCTGAAATCTTAAGGAATGATTCTTTCATATATTCTCCATCTGTGAACGGTTTCCCATGCCTGACTATTTTCATAGCGGCCACAAAACTTGCATATTTAGTTGAATTTGAAGACTTTACCCACCTCTTGAATTGATTTTTCGTCAGATCAGCCTTCCGCGTCAGTTCCATAACAACTTTTTTTCTCTCTTCTCCCTCAGGATATTTTTCAGCAAAGGCTGCGTGTGTATTGTTGAAATGTCTTGCGACATTCAGTTCTGTAGCCAGGCTAACAGAGAGCCACAGCTCTATTGAGTGATCTTTTCCTTTAAGTCTAAGTAGTAATGAGTTCATGAGCTTTTTAATGATAAAATTATAAATATAAGAGACAAAATTCATCGCCTCTTCCCCTCAACAGGCACTGATCTGTATTCTTACACAGCAAGTTTGGAAACAGCTGTAAAACCTGATATATAGGACTGTTTTTCTCCCATCAACCCTCATCAAATAACTTCAATAATTTCTTTATCGAAGCCATCAACCTGTCTCTTAGACCCCCTCCCAACCAGGCTACTCAAGGATGTTTTTGCCCTTCTTTATTGAATACGATTAATCTGTCTTTATTATCAGGATATGTACCACAGTCCTTTAAGGTAGCTGTAATTAAACCTCTTCTTAAAAAGCCCACTCTAGACCCAGAGGTCTTAGCCAACTACAGACCGATATCAAACCTTCCCTTTTTGTCTAAGATACTTGAGAAAGCTGTAGCTAATCAGCTGTGTGACTTTCTCCATAACAATAGTCTATTTGAGGATTTTCAGTCAGGATTTAGAGTGCATCATAGCACAGAGACCGTTAATATGACGTCCACATTTGTACCTCATCTGGACGTCTGTTAAGGACCACATCTAGACGTCATCAGAACATGCAAAATAGATCCAAGATTTAGACGTCACTATTGGACCTCTTTTAGACGTTAATATGACGTCCACATTTGAACCTCATCTGGACGTCTGTTAATAGAATGTAATTTTGACACCTGAAACGCACATGTGTATCTAATCAACATGGGTACGGTCTAGTATTAACCAAAATATGTTTAATAATCACCATATTTGATTTTGTAAAAGTTTGTATTTGATTTTGTATGGATTTCAAAAAAGGAGATGAAAGACACATGATATAAATAAACATGGACACAAAAGGTGATGCCTTGGGAGTATTATATTTTATATTATAATAGTTAATTAGGAAAAAAATGTAATTTTTACTGGTTTTCTCCAGAAAATATACATTGCCCTGCTGTAATAAAAATCGTGTACTACTTTTAACAGTAAAATACTAATAATAATAATAATAATTTATTTGGTTTAATAAAAGTCACGTCATTCACATTCAGGTGTTCTGCCTGTAAGTAGACCTGACAGAGTTGAGAAGTGCATACTGTTGTGCCCCCTGCACCTGGTCTGCTTGCACATGCGCAGTGGAAATCTGCCGGTACTTTGGAGGCGGCGGATTTGAACGGGCCAATCAGCACGCTGCATCTGAGGACCCGTCGGACTCTGAGTTTGTACAGAGAGACTTCTCATCCACCCTTATCCATCAGAGCTGCTCTCTTTCTCAGGTATGGAAATATTGCAGAACATTTTAGAAAGCTAATAGTTTAAATTGCACTCAGTTAATTGAAAGGAGATTTAAGGTGAAAAAAAGAGAAAAAAACGTTTTTGCTGTATGCAAACCGTGGCGTTTAAGATGTATTCATGTAATGTATGTGCAGAAACAGTTAAATCTGTTAAAGCATTTGTTCTCAATTGCAAACTGCATAGCAATGAACTGAGGTGTATGTTCAAGTGTGTTGCAGCTAGTTGCAAGCAGGTGTGTACTGGTTATGCAGCATTAAAAGCGCACTTCTATTGTCATCATAATAGCATGCCAAGTTACTCTGGACAGAACTTTAACGAGATTAAAATGCACAGTTTCACTTTGTGAACAGCAGTGTGAGGGGATAAAAGCTTTGGGTGTTCACTTGAAGGAGCATATAGTAGAGGGGCGCCAAGCGCCCTGTGAGAGGGTGCACCCGTGTGTTGAGTGTAAAATCTTCCTTTACCTCTCACATGTCGAGAAAACATAAAAAAATTTGTGAAACAGGTAATGAAGATGCTCAGAGTGCTGTAAGTGCTACCACACAAGAATCCAGTGTGCCAGATGCAGAAGACACAGTCACAGGCGGACCAAAAGAGGTTGAGATGGAGGCTGTGCCGGCAACAACCTGCCTTATTGTGTGTGGTATGTCTGAACCAAGTTTACAATGTAGTTAAATGGTTGACACAGATGCACAGATCTGTAAAATATATTTGTTAATGTTGTTTATTCTCAGGGCCCTTATGCTTCACTGCTGACTGCTTCATGTTGAGCATTGATCAGAAGATTGTCAACGACCACATCACTGCCTTCCCCTGTGCCATCTGCCTCATGTTTGGCAGTTACTATTGCTTCAATATACACTACCCAGTGGGACTGCGATCAACACTGGAGTTCCTCCGGAGGTAATTCATAGATAGATACATACATACATACATACATACATACATACATACATACATACATACATACATACATACATACATACATACATACATACATACATACATACATACATACATACATACATACATACATACATACATACATACATACATACATACATACATACACACATAAAGAAAATATTCACCATATAGATTCTAATGTTATTAGATACAGAAATAGAATGAATACAAAAGACAATTGAAATCAAAATAAAAATTGTGCCAAATGTAAATGTACATAATTGAAACAGTGCCAATACAAACTGCAAATGTTTTGTGTTATTGTTTCTATGCTGTCGCTGAGCAGTGTTATAGTGTATATTTTTTATGGTCATGGGGACAGAAGAGTTCTTCAGTCTGTTTGTGCAGCAGGATAGGGGCAAAAGCCTGTCACTGAACACACTCCTCTGTCTGGTGAACGTTCTGTGTAAAGTGTCATCCTCTCTGCCACAGACTCCAGCTCTGTGTCCACCACGAAGCTGGATCTTGTGGTATCTTTCTGTTAAGATATTTAAAAACATAACATATTAGACCCCGTAATATTTATCCTTTCTTCTTTCCTTCAAGGTGTTTCTTTTCAATAAATCCAGAGAGAGGAACGAAAGTTGAGCACAGCAAAAGGAGGATGTCTTTGCTGTGAACCCAGGAGTCCTCACACTCATCGCTGACCTTGCAGACCATGAGTGGACCATACTTCGTGAGTCATGTGATGTGAGGTGTAATGTTGTTGTAATGTTGCAGTATGTATGAGTGTACACAGTGTAAGATGTGTAAATTTTTTCCATCTTCATGTACAGCCTTGCAAATGAGGTGAGGTGGTTGTTTATGTTGGAGACTTTTTTATATGTGTGTATATATAAATAGCAGATAACACTGATAACACAAACAAAAAGCAGGGTTCTGGTTTTATGCTGCACCACTGTCACGGCTTAATGAACCTGTGGTGATTTTACTGTTACAAGTTAAAAGATCTGAACAGCAAGAACAGTCAGTAGCATTTTAGCTTTTACTTGCTATTTCAGAAAAGATACAGTGCTGCCCACATCTGTTAGAAGGTTCTTATTACTGTGCATTTATGTCAATTTCATGTAGCATATTCTGTGTATTCGGTGTGTACACAGTGTTGTGATAAGTTTGTACAGCCTCACAAGTGTTTATTAAATGGAAAATTACAATGAAAAAGTTTGGTTTTTGGATGTTTTATGTACAACGTGCTTATAGTTTCCCATGTTTTCACCACTAGACAAAAATGGTAACTTATTGTTTTTCTGCTCTAATCGATTGACAATTTTACCAAGTAAATTTGCACATTTAAATTTACAGTTAATCCTTTTGTATTTCATGGCACAAACTGTAATTTTCTTTAATGTTAATTTTTAAGCAAAACAAGTTTTTTTTCCAGGGGTAAAAACCTGTAGTTTTACAGAACATTATGGATTCAAACACAATAATTAGCCATAAAATCAGCAATGCTGGTGCTCTTTTGACAGTGTAGTGTTTTACAGTGTAGACCACGTACAGAAAAAGACATCATAAAAACTTCGAAACGGTCTCCAAGACGTCAGAATTGGACGTTGATATGATGTCCAAAAAAAGACGTAAAAAAACTTTCATTCTGCACCTTCAGGAGACAGGTTTGGACGTGCAATTTCGACTTAATTTGTACGTCAGGTGAACGTCCAAACTGAAGGTCGGCAGGACGTCAGAATCGGACCTCCATATGACATCCGAAAAAGACTTAATAAAAACTTTCATTCTGCACCTTCAGTCGACCTGATTTGGACGTGCAATTTCGACTTAATTTGTGCGTCAGGTGAACGTCCAAACTGGAGGTCGGCAGGACGTCAGAATCGGACGTCTATATGACGTCCGAAAAGGACGTAAAAAAAACTTTCATTCTGCACCTTCAGGCGACCTGATTTCGACGTCGAGAAATTACGTTAAATATACGTCATTTCAAGGTCTCATTGCGCAGTGGGTTGGTGACCCAGGCAGCGAAGTGTACGGCGTCAATTTTGTTCCAAATTTGGCTGTTTCATGTTTTTGGGGTCATTTCCAGGGGTCGTATTTGAACAAACTCCTATTAGGGCTTTCATCCTATGTGACTGAAACTTGCCGTGTGTGTTCTTAAGGCCTCACAATGAAAAGTTATCAAAATCTCTTTTCATCAGAGGGCGTGGCCATGACGGTGCGTCAAAGTCAACAGTGCCGATTTTTTCGAAAAAAAATGTGACTCCATTGACTTTTTGGCAGATTTTCAGGCAAAAGTGTTGGCCTCTCATATACTTTCTCAGAGCCGTCTGAAACTTCTTGTGGTCATTAAGACCAATATTATGCAAAATTCGGCTGCATAATATTATTTAGGGGGCATGGCAAAAACGCTCCATAGCGCCCCCTTGAATTTTTCTTTGAGGCAGCCCTGCCTCAGTTTTGGACACAGAGTTATGAAACCTCAGCCGAAGGTTGAGGTTACAAATCACTAATCTCTACAGTTCAAGTCCATGTTTGCACAAAACACAGATGGAGATTTGAGTCGAAAAAAAACACAAAGTGTTTGGAGCTCCTGTATCTGGCTGCCACACAAGTAGCACCATGGCAATAACAATTAATGATAAGTGTTATCTTTAAAAACAAAATATTGATATTATGCAATCAAACATATAATGTCCATGCTCTCATTACTGTAACAGAAATACAACAAAATATAGCTGCAAGCAGCGATGGGGGTTCCTAACAGCATAGCAGGCAAGCCTATGCTCAGAAAGGTGTCATGAGTCCATACACCAAATTTCATGTAAGGCATCGCAGAGATATTGGCCCACTTCCTGTTTGGTGGCTTCGCTGCCATTTTGGATTGGCTGTTACGGCAAAATCATTTGGAGTTCAGACATGAAACTTCAACCATCAGCCAGCCATGGTCTGAAGACCATATCCGTCAAGTTTCATGTAAATCGGACAAAGTGTGTGCCCTCTGTAATCATAAGCGTGTTTTTGACTAAATTCAAAATGGGCGCCAAATCTTTATGCATGTATTACACAGTACTGGAATGTCTGAGATTTCAGTTAATACTGGAATTAAGTTTAAAGTCCAAAGAAATATGAAGACATGAGCAAAAATGCAATTTTGCTAATTATAGTGCCCGCCCCCACCCCCCCACCCCTCAAAGATGTGAGTCTGTGTTAGAAGTTTGAAGTCAAAAAATTTTACTGTTGCAGAGATATGGCCTCACTTCCAGTTTGGTGGCATCGCCGGTGAGTTTGATTGGTTGCTACGGGAAAACGGAAGTGAAATAAAAAAATCCACATGATAACTTTTGTGCAGCTTGGTCTGAAGATTCTATGTGTGTGGCTTGTGGAAATCACACAATCTGTGTCAACTGAAATGCTTTTTTAAGATTTTTGCTAAAATTCAAAATGGCGGAAAATCCAATATGGCGCAAATTCAATCAGAGGGTGCATTATGCTTGTCTTGAACCAAGGATTCCAACGGCATCTCATTTGTGAAATTTGGACCAACGGGTCCAAAGTTATGAAGCTAAATTCACTATAAACTTTGACATGTTGGTGGCACAAGAGACATTTCAATGTACGGGCATGATAATTCTTGAAGACCATATCCATCAAGTTTCGTGTAAATCGTACACAGCGGATAAGCTTGTTTTTGACTAAATTCAACATGGCCGCCAGATTTGTATGCATGCATTACACAGTTCTTTATCAAATGTATATGGATGTCTGAGAATATCAGTCAACACTGGAATCAAGGTTAAAGTCCAAAGCAGTATGAAGATATGAGTAGAAATGCATTTTGGCTACTTGAGGTGTACCGCCCATTGAATTTCAAAGGTCACCAAAATGCTTGGGCCTCTCAAAGATGTGGTCCTGAGTCTGTGTTAGAAATTTGAAGTCAAAACATCAAGCGGTTGCCGAGCTATGGCCTCGCTTCCTGTATCACGACACCAAAACATAAATCAAATCAATTTTATTTGTATAGCCCAAAGTCAAAAAATACATTTGCCTCAGAGGGCTTTACAATCTGTACAGGGAGTGACACCCTCTGTCCTTAGACCCTTGGTTCGAGTGAGGAACTAACTATAGGCTTTATCAAAAAGGAAAGTCTTAAGTCTATTCTTAAAAGTGTTGACCGTGTCTGCCTCCCAAACCCAGAATGGTAGTTTGTTCCACAGAAGAGGGGCCTGATAGCTGAAAGCTCTGACTCCCAATCTACTTTTGGAGACTATAGGAACCACAAGGAACCCAGCGTCCTGAGAGCGCAGTGTTCTAGAGGGGAAGTAAGGTATTATGAGCTCTTTTATATATGAGGGTGCCTGACCATGAAGAGATTTGTAAGTAAGGAGAAGAATTTTAAATTCTATTCTAGATTTAATAGGTAGTCAATGCAAGGAAGCCAAAATGGGAGAGATGTGATCTCTGATCTTGGTTCCTGTCAGAACACGTGCAGCAGCATTCTGAATTAACTGCAAAGTCCTAAGAGACTTATTGGAGCAGCCTGATAACAAAGAGTTACAATAGTCCAGCCTTGAAGTAACAAATGCGTGGACTAGTTTTTCTGCATCCGCTTGAGAGACAATGCGTCTGATTTTAGCGATGTTACGTAAGTGGAAGAATGCAGTCCTTGAAATTTGTTTTATGTGGACGTTAAAGGACAAATCCTGATCAAAGACAACTCCAAGATTCTTTACAATGGAGCTAGAGGCCAGGGTGATCCCATCTAAAGTAACTAAGTCTCTAGAAAGAGAGTTTCTGAGGTGTTTGGGTCCAATTACAAGAACGTTTTGTCTGAATTTAACATCAAAAAATTGTAGGTCATCCAACTTTTTATATCCTTAAGGCATGCTTGGAGTTTAGTTAACCGATTGGTTGCATCAGGCTTGATCGATAAATATAATTGGGTGTCGTCAGCATAACAATGAAAATTGATAGTGATTCCTAATAATGTTCCCTACAGGAAGCATATATAAACTAAATAGAAGTGGTCCTAGTACAGAACCTTGTGGGACTCCATGACAAACTTTGGTATGCATGAAGGATTCATCATTGACCTGAACAAACTGAGATCGATCTAAGAAATATGATTTAAACCAGCTTAGGGCGGTTCCTTTGATGCCAATTTGATGTTCTAGTCTCTGTAAAATAATTTGATGGTCAATGGTGTCAAATGCAGCACTAAGATCTAACAGGAAAAATACAGAGATGAGTCCTTTGTCTGATGCCGTTAGGAGGACATTTGTAACTTTGACTAATGCGGTCTCTGTGCTATGATGCACTCTAAATCCTAACTGAAAATCCTCAAATAGACTATTGTTATGGAGAAAGTCACACAGCTGATTAGCTACAGCTTTCTCAAGTATCTTAGACAGAAAGGGAAGGTTTGATATCGGTCTGTAGTTGGCTAAGACCTCTGGGTCTAGAGTGGGCTTTTTAAGAAGAGGTTTAATTACAGCTACCTTAAAGGACTGTGGTACATATCCTGATAATAAAGACAGATTAATCGTATCCAATAAAGAATTACTAACCAGAGGTAAAACATCCTTTAGCAGCCTGGTTGGGATGGGGTCTAAGAGACAGGTTGACGGCTTAGCTGCAGAAATAATTAAAGTTATTTGATGAAGGTCAATGGGAGAAAAACAGTCTAAATACATATCAGGTTTTACAGCTGTTTCCAAACTTGCTGTATCAGAATGCAGATCAATGCCTGTTGAGGGCAAGAGGTGATTCATTTTGTCTCTAATAGTTATAATCTTATCATTAAAGAAGCTCATGAAGTCATTGCTACTTAGAACTAAAGGAATAGATGGTTCAGTAGAGCTGTGATTCTCTGTTAGCCTGGCTACACTGCTGAAGAGAAATCTGGGGTTGTTCTTATTCTCCTCTATTAATGAAGAGTAGTAGGCTGCTCTGGCATTACGGAGAGCCTTCCTGTATGTTTTGAGATTATCTTGCCAGACTAGACGAGATTCTTCCAGTTTAGTGGCACGCCATTTGCGTTCAGATTTACGTGCCTCTTGCTTTAATTTACGAGTCTGCTGGCTATACCATGGTGCTACCCTTCTTTGTTTAATTGTCTTCTTTTTCAGAGGTGCAATAGAGTCTAGAGTCTAGAGTCCGTAATGAGCCTGTAGTACTATCAACAAGATGGTCTATTTGTGAGGGGCTAAAGGAAGCAGACAAGTCCTCTGTTACATTGAGACATGGCATTGAGACATGGCGGGTTCAATGCTGAAGGAATCACTTCCTTAAATGTGGCTACAGCACTATCAGATAAACATCTGCCGGGCTGTGGCTTACAGGCAGAGCGGGTCGTCCACTAATCAGATGATCGACAGTTCGATCCCCGGCTCCTGCGGTCTGCATGTCGAAGTGTCCTTGGGCAAGACACTGAACCCCAAATTGCTCCCGAAGGCTGTGCCATCGGTGTGTGAATGTGTATGAATGGTTAGCTCCACAAACTGATGAGCAGTTGGCACCTTGCATGGTAGCCAATGCCATCAGTGTATGAATGTGTGTGAATGGGGTGAATGAGATATGTAGTGTAGAGCGCTTTGAGTGGTCGGAAGACTAGAAAGGCGCTATATAAGTACAGTCCATTTACCATTTACCATCTGCTGTAGAAGTTTCTACACAAAGGCTTATAGTCCGGTAGTATGAACTCAAAGGTTATTAAAAAATGGTCAGACAGAAGAGGATTCTGTGGAAAGACTATTAGATGTTCAATTTCAATGCCATATGAGAGAACAAGATCAAGAGTGTGGTTCAGACAATGAGTCGGTTTATTTACACTTTGACAAAAGCCAATTGAGTCTAATAAAGAGATAAACGCAGTACTAAGACTATCATTGTGGTTGTCCACATGAATGTTAAATTCACCTACAATAATTACTTTATCTGTTTTAAGGATCAAGCCTGATGCAAATTCTGCAAATTCAGATAAAAATTCAGAATAAGGACCTGGAGCTCGATATACTGTAACAAATAAAATTGGCTGCGATGTTTTCCAGGTTGGGTGAGTGAGGCTAAGAACAAGACTTTCAAATAAATTATAAACATCAAACGGTATACAATGTACAACACAATGTATGGCGACATAGATTTAGAAAAGTAAGTAAATAAACAAATCAAATTGTTGCCAACTCCACCTGATTCTTGTTCTAAATGTCCCCAGGAGTTGTCAGAAAACAATTCGATTTGTTTATTTAATGACTTTTCTAAATCTGCATAGAAAAGAGATTATTATTTGATTTCTGAGTTTCCAAGGTGCACTTGAAATCACTATGTAGCCGCTCACGCGCTTTACCGTACAAACCGATGTAGTCAGGGACTAGATTTTAAAGTGTAGTTAGCGTTACTGCAGTACTGTATCATATTGAAGTTATTGATTAATATTCCTAATAAAAAATCCCAGAAATTATGAAAAGTCCTAGTAAACACTACACAGTAAAAAAAGGGGACCATCTCAACTCAAATTTTGTAGGCAACATGATGCAAGAGAATTTTAAGTTTACTCAACTTGTCTCATCTGCTGTTGGCCTAACAAGGGTTTTCGAGTTTAAAGTTAAGTTCAGCCAACTTACTTTTCGTTGTTGACCAAATTAGATTATTCTTCTTACAATAACAAATAAATGTTTGCTTTGATAACATGTATTTCTACATTTAAGATTGATGTTTTTTTCAAGTTACCTGTACTTTAAAAAATGCTATATATAATTGCATTTAAATGTATTCATGCAAAAAATTATCACACACAAATCATTGTCAACTGAAAAAAGATTTATTTGTAGAGATAAAGATCACAACGATTGTGTCTCTCTTGCAAATGAAACAGACCATTTGGCACTGTGCAGAAACAAGTACTCAGGCTGCATCACAAACTAAACCACCTGTGATTGCTGTATCCAAGTGTGTCAATCACACATTTTAATTTTACAACAAAGAACAAAAACACTTTAACCTTTACCTGAGCATTAAAATCAAGTAAACCTTTACACCTGAGTGTCAGTGTTAATATCTGGATTACAGACTCTACTTAAATTTTGAAAGCCTTAATCATTCAACAAATGTGTACAAAATTTCAAATAATTAAGTGTTCTGAAAGGAATCTGAAATTCCACAACACAATAAAAAAAAATAAAAAGAACCTATTACAAGGACCATCTGAAGACACAGGTGTAATCCTTACCAATTTTACCATAAATGAACAGAACTGCTCACATATATGCACATCTTTTAGACTGAACTGACATGACCAAAGAGCAAGAAACAAGTCTAGAAATGTACAAAAGTCTAGTCACTAGACTTACGTTTCTAGACTTGTTTAAACAAGTCTAGAAACGTACAGAAGTTTACTGCAAAAGCTTTGCTTCCAGCATCCAGACCCAAGCTTGAAAAAAGATGGCCTGAATTGCTTCAAAGATGTACCTCAGTGATTTAGGGTTTTCAATGTTCATGGCATACAGAAGTCCGAAGAGGTATGCAAATGCTGTGGAGGTCAGGTAGGTCATGGAGCACAATGGCCCCTTCCAACACAACAGCGGTATCTTGCACAGTTGTTGGTGTGGTGGCACCATCATCTTCATAGATGATTAAAAATCCCAACAAATCCCACAGCATCCTCAGGATCAGTCGCCTCAGGAAATCAGAGACATTATTAAATACACAGGAAAGTAACTTTGGATAAAGTAACTTTGGATAACCAATATGCAATACCAGCCTGTATATAGGACCTCTATGTAAATAATCAGCTAAATACCTTACACCACCCCCCTCTTCTATTGTTTTTTATTTTCTTTGTTTGCATTAGTACTTATTGGGGTCCATGCAGCGAAGCTGCGGGAACCCATTGTGTTTCTACCTTTTCTTATTGGGGTCCATGCAGCGAAGCTGCGGGAACCCATTGTGTTTCTACATTTTCTTATTATTGGGGTCGATGCAGCGAAGCTGCGGGAACCCATTGTGTTTCTACGTTTTCTTATTATTATTGGGGTCCATGCAGCGAAGCTGCGGGAACCTATTGTGTTTCTACGTTTTCTTATTGGGGTCCATGCAGCGAAGCTGCGGGAACCCATTGTGTTTCTACCTTTTCTTATTGGGGTCCATGCAGCGAAGCTGCGGGAACCCATTGTGTTTCTACGTTTTCTTATTATTGGGGTCCATGCAGCGAAGCTGCGGGAACCCATTGTGTTTCTACATTTTCTTATTATTGGGGTCGATGCAGCGAAGCTGCGGGAACCCATTGTGTTTCTACGTTTTCTTTATTATTGGGGTCCATGCAGCGAAGCTGCGGGAACCTATTGTGTTTCTACGTTTTCTTATTGGGGTCCATGCAGCGAAGCTGCGGGAACCCATTGTGTTTCTACCTTTTCTTATTGGGGTCCATGCAGCGAAGCTGCGGGAACCCATTGTGTTTCTACGTTTTCTTATTATTGGGGTCCATGCAGCAAGCGGCGGGAACCCATTGTGTTTCTACGTTTTCTTCTTCTTATTATTATTATTTCTTCCGCCATGGGAGTCTATGGAAGCCCATAGAACCGTGTGGTAAAAAGTTGTCAAATTTGGCACATTGACTAAGGACAGTCATATGTGTAATGTCACCAAGTTACATGTTGCCAGTAAACACAGTATGGCGCCACCAACGGGTCAAAGTTCAAGGTACATTTGTGCATGTAACTCATGAACTGTAAGCCCGATTTTCAAAAACAAGGTATCGTTGGAATCCTTGGATCATAGGGAGTTCAATGCATTTTCTTATTGGGGTCCATGCAGCGAAGCTGTGGGAACCCATTGTGTTTCTACGTTTTCTTATTATTGGGGTCCATGCAGCGAAGCATGGTTCTATGGGCTTCTATGGAAGCCCATAGAACCGTGTGGTAAAAAGTTGTCAAATTTGGCACATTGACTAAGGACAGTCATATGTGTAATGTCACCAAGTTACATGTTGCCAGTAAACACAGTATGGCGCCAACTCATGAACCGTAAGCCCGATTTTCAAAAACAAGGTATCGTTGGAATCCTTGGATCATAGGGAGTTCAATGCATTTTCTTATTGGGGTCCATGCAGCGAAGCTGCGGAAACCCATTGTGTTTCTACATTTTCTTATTATTGGGGTCGATGCAGCGAAGCTGCGGGAACCCATTGTGTTTCTACCTTTTCTTATTATTATTGGGGTCCATGCAGCGAAGCTGCGGGAACCCATTGTGTTTCTACGTTTTCTTATTATTATTGGGGTCCATGCAGCGAAGCTGCGGGAACCCATTGTGTTTCTACGTTTTCTTATTATTGGGGTCCATGCAGCGAAGCTGCGGGAACCCATTGTGTTTCTACCTTTTCTTATTATTATTGGGGTCCATGCAGCGAAGCTGCGGGAACCCATTGTGTTTCTACCTTTTTGGGGTCCATGCAGCGAAGCTGCGGGAACCCATTGTGTTTCTACCTTTTCTTATTGGGGTCCATGCAGCGAAGCTGCGGGAACCCATTGTGTTTCTACGTTTTCTTATTATTATTATTGGGGTCCATGCAGCGAAGCTGCGGGAACCCATTGTGTTTCTACGTTTTCTTATTATTATTATTGGGGTCCATGCAGCGAAGCTGCGGGAACCCATTGTGTTTCTACGTTTTCTTATTATTATTGGGGTCAATGCAGCGAAGCTGCGGGAACCCATTGTGTTTCTACGTTTTCTTATTGGGGTCCATGCAGCGAAGCGAACCCATTGTGTTTCTACGTTTTCTTATTATTATTATTGGGGTCCATGCAGCGAAGCTGCAGCGAAGCTGCAGCGAAGCTGCGGGAACCCGCCCCAAAGTGTGCCAACAAAATTTGGTGTCATTTGTCCACTAGGAGGCGCTGTAATTGACAAAATTGCATTTTTGCTTGTTTGTCTTGATGCGTTTGGATGTGGCGTTAAATTTTCATGTCTACTAATACAGTGGAAGGTCACAATTCAGGTCGTATCCAAAATGTTCACGTCTGCGTAAGATTGTGGCTGCCATATTGGATTATGTCAAAAGTGAAACAAAATTTTCAGCGGTCACAAATTTTGACGGATTCTCACGAAAATCGGCACAGAGTATATTAAGACAAATCCGCACAAAAGTTATTAGACGGATTTTTCAATTTCAACTTTGTTTGCGTGCTACAGCCAATCAGAATCAATGGCGAAGGCAGCGATTTCGATGTGAGCTCATATCACAGGAACACTTTGGCAAAACAAAACCAAATTGCATGGCATGCTTCAAGGCTGTGTCCTAAGTGCAGGAAACAAATATGGTGTCATTTCGTCTCTAGGGGGCGCTATAATTAGCAAAACAGCCCATAGGACCGTATGGTAAAAAGTTGTGAAATTTGGCACATTGATTAAGGACAGTCGTATGTGTAATGTCACCAATTTACATGTTGCCAGTAAACACAGTATAGCGCCACCAACGGGTCTAAGTTTTAGGTACATTTGTGCATGTAACTTTTGAACCGTTAGCCCGATTTATAAAAACAAGGTATCGTTGGATTCCTTGGATCATAGCGAGTTCAATGCACCATATGACGTCATGATGCGCCATGATAGATTTCGCGCCGTCTTGGATTTTGTTGAAACTGAAACTAACTGTTCAACGGTCGCAAATTTGACGGATTCTCACGAAAATCGGCACAGAGTATATTCAGACCAATCCGCACAAAAGTTATTAGACGGAGTTTTCAATTTCGACTTTGTTTGCGTGCTACAGCCAATCGAAATCAGTGGCGAAGGCGCCGATTTCGATGTGAGCCCATATCTCAGGAACGCTTTGGCGTAACAAAACCAAATTTGATGCCATGCTTTCAGGCACTGTCCCAAGTGCACGAAAGAAATCTTGTGTCATTCGGTCACTAGGGGGCGCTGTAATCCGCAAAAATCTTTTTGGATGAGAAACTAAATTTTCATGTATGCTAATAATTACTATTATTACATTACATGATTGCATGATCTGCATGGGCCCCTCATTGCTGCTTGCAGCTATATTTTATTCTATTCTTCTATACTGTATTTTAAATAATCCACTTACACGTTTGCACTGAAGTGAGTTGCTTTCAATCTTATTGTTCATGTGTATAGTGTCAATTGTACATGTGTATAGTGACAAATTGTGATTTGGAGTTGTGATCTGTAGAACACATCCCTTGTCATGTTACAACAGAGTCACCCATAAACCTAAGACCTAAGTATGTGAACGGGACTCAGTCATTATGATTACCTGGTACAGAGAAAGAGAATTACTCTGTTTGTAAAAAGCAGTCAAACTTCCAAAGGGATTTCCAGGCAGGATGGTATGAAGGAGATTATAACAACTAAATTAGAGACAATCACTTACCAAACACTTTAGGAAAAACTTGGATGCATCCTCGTGGATGAAGATGGGTAGTCCTCTCAGAGCTGCTGTCTTTCGTTGAGATACAATGTCCCTTGTCTAAAGATCTCACGGACGGACGACAGACAGACAGACAGACAGACAGGGCCATTGCAATACCTGGCCCAACCCCCTCCGGGGGGCCAGGTAATTATGGCTATAGAGTGCTGTTTGAAATTGTGAAACCTTTGGAATTGTCGTTTTCGGCATTAATGGTTCATAAAATGTGATATTTTAATCCAAATGACTAGTATGGACAAACAATACTCTTACTCTCATATCTTGTGTGCCATCAGCTTAAGCAATGTTGTGTTCATCTACACTACTGACTTGTATGAAGCTCATGTGAGATTTTATGACCCATTTAAGGCAGAAAACCAGGCAATTCCCAGGCCAGGGTTCACATACATACTCCTCTTAAAGCACCTTCCTCACCTCTTCATCAAGTTTATCCAGTAGGTCTTTCATTGCTGGACCAAACGCTCCCTTCCTTGCCCGGTAGAACTTCAATAGACGATTGGCATATTTGTCAAGTGATGCACGGAAAGTTACCGGGAAATCCTTGCTTGTGATACGTTGAAATTCTTCAGATATCTGAAAACATGAAAATAATGACCAGTACTGCATAACCTTTCCCCACCCATTTTACTTACAAAATGTTAACGTTTTTAATGACCCTGATATTTCCATTACTTTTGTCTAAACGGAAGTAAATAGTCATCAAATTCTGTAGCCAGTTGATATCATGAACAAATATGCTGTCCATCTCCAGTCTAAATGCTAATTGAAGTTCAAGTTTATGACTTCCAGGCCGGGAGAAAGGGTGTGTGAAATCTCAAGACTTTACCAGGTTTTCCATAATCATACAACAATACAATAAGAATCCAATCCAATCCAATTAAATACAATTCACATGATAAAGCCTTACCTCCAACGGTGAAAACAGTGCAGGCCTTCTCTCCTGGACCTCCGACACCATAAGCTGCATCTCCACAATTTCCTTACGGCGTAGGGCAGGGGTCGGCAATTAGCGGCCCGTGGGCCAAAACTGGCCCGCCATCAAATTATATCTGGCCCGCTAGATGACGTTGATTTATTAAAAAAAAAAAAAAAAAAAATTATATATATATATATATATATATATATATATATATATATATATATATATATATATATATATATTTAAATATATCTTTTAAACCTCATGTTTCCTGTCAAAATACAACAATTTCACAGATTTCACAACAGAAAAGTAGCTGATAAGTAACGTGACAGCAGCCAGAACATCCTCGCAGCCTCTTTACTTGACGCACAGGTCAGGAACACTAATTGGCACGTGCGTGCGCTGTAACCTGTGGAGAATAATAGTGTCCTGTGTCCCTCTTGTGACGGACAAGTGAACAAATATTTTTCATTAAATGAAAAAAACAAAACCAAACAAGGTCGGCTCAAATATCAAATATGAATGTGAATGCACATCAGCGGCAGATCTGCGCTGCTGTATACATTAGTTACGGCACGTTGCTAGGGCAGGTTGCCTGTTTCATGACAGACGCAGTGGGCGTAAACGAAATCCGGGAAGTAAGTACAATTATTATACATGTTTTAAGGCCGTAAAACCCCTAACCACACACTTTTATACACCTTATTACACGCATTTTGTACAGTACTCCCTTAATTGATCAGGAAGCAGAACACACGTGCGGTTCTCTTTTTTTTTTTTTTTATTCTTCCACTAGTGCAAGCCACTCCTCTTCAAGTGTATTATCGTCATGGTGGTCAGGGTAGTCTGGGACATGATTCACTTCTCCCCTTTTTGGGCTTTTTGAGAGTGAATGGGCCATCTTCCCCATCTCCATGTCGCTTTTTCCTGTTCACATCCATCTCGTTGCAGCCTGCCTCACGCAGTTTTGCCCTGTAATTGCCAATCTTGTACCTGAGACTCACAAGCCATGCATCGTAGCCTGTTATGCTGTCTGTGTCTCTTAGGCATGGATACTTGAGTACCAGAGCAGATGCCACAGATGCAACTTCATCTTTGGCAGGGTAGCCTCCTCTGAGGTCAAAAATGGCCTGTGCAAGTTTATCCAAAATTTCAGTTTTCATAGCTCTGCTCACCTCAAGAGCCTTCTTTTCTTTTGCATAGACCTCATTTCCTTTCCGCAATTTTAGCTCAACGTCATAGGAGAGCTTTGGGATGGGGAATAGAGAGGGCCACTTTCTGTTCTCTCTCAATGGGCTCTTGACAGAGTCTGCCTGGAGAGAAGTGCTGGGCCTGAAGTCTTCTGAATAAACACTGGCTGTATCCAAGGAGATTGATCCACTGATAGAATGGTCAGATTGGGAGAAAACAGAAGAAGGGAGAGAAGAGGTCCACATAGTATGCAGGACAGACATTGTGGTCAACAGGCATAAAGCATTTCCAAAATCAGGATCTTCAAATTGAAGTGTGAAATCTCTCTCGAGCTGTAGTCTTTCTTTAATCACCTCAATCAGCTGGTCCACAGATTCTGGTATTTCTTCCAGTGTGAGCCGTCTGGCTTCTTTGGGGGAGAGGACTATCCTAAGTAACAAACCCTGGAAAGCAGGCAAAAAACAGAGACCAGATTTACCATCACCACAATGTTACTTATAATTACAGACTACATATAGTCTATATAGTGTATGAGTGCCACAAAATGTATGCATGCTTTAAAAAACTGTGAAGTAGGTGGGTATTAAAAATCATTTAATTTTCAAAATGTAACAGAATTACAAACATCATTTTATTGTTTTGTCTTGTATTGTGTTGTCAAACTGACGTCTACGCTATGAGACCTGCAACAGTCACTGAATTCAGAGCAGCCATTGAAAGTGAATGCAAGCAAATACCAAGAGAGTTGAACAGTTGAACATACTTTTCAATTATTTAAAGTGTGTATACATTTTTGGGACACACTGTAGTAATACTGTAAATATGATATATGAAAAGCAACATACCATTTTCAGTTGACTTAATTGAGGAGGAAAGTCCTTGCAGTCACCATCAATTTCCCACCAGCTTTGTACAGTTGTAGAGGATGGTAATCAGCACATCTGGAATCAGGACCCTAATTTCAGAACTGTGGTGTTCACCAACTTCATAGTACCTCAAATGTGAGGAGAGCTTTTTACAAATGAATGTTACTTCCTCTTTGTGGACAAGAATGTATACAATCTTATGGAACTCTGGTAATCCGCTGCACTGCCCAGAAGATAAAATCATGCCCTCGGCATACTGTGTAGCATACAGGTGAACCTTTTAGACAGAGACACAGTGTGAAGATTTGGGTACTTCTCCTCAATTTTGATCTTAAGCGATGAGTCCAATTCTGAAACCTTTACCACTTCCACTTTTTCCACATACAGCTTAGCTTTGAACAGGGTTTGACTGTCTAAATGGTAGGCCAACATCTGCTGGTGTTTTGAGGAAAGTGTGAGTAGCACAATTTCCAATTGTGTGTGTCACGGACCACCTTTTAAGAAAAAGCAGTGTTTGGCCTCGTATCGCATCGTCCAAAAATCCACCAATCGGCCCATAACAGCCAATTAAATACAGGTAATGGTCAATAAAGTGGTGTTTTGGCTTAAGTCGAAAGTCTGGAAAAGTACTTGTCAACAACTTGCAGTGATCCTGAAGTTTAGAGGACAAACAGCACAATGCTTCCTCTGACAGTGTGTGTGAAACAACAATTTCCTTAAAATCCATTAAAATCTCCCAAGCAGGCTCTTCTTGTGGTATTTTGAATCCAATAATAAAAGGAAGCAAGCGCAACAATGTCCAGTTCTCATGTCCATTACCGACAGCGCTTCCTTTTTCAAAACTTGCCTTCGGAATTTTGTGTGGTTTGTTTATTTTGTCTGTATATCTGTAGGGAAATGACGTTATGTAGTCATTTAGTGAATCAAATGTAATGAAACCTTTTGATATCAGATTTTTCAAACACAAAGACAATTCCACTGGAATGACCCCCTCAAAAAAATCATGCAATATATCTGGAGGATATCCATTGACTGGATGAAAGAACAGAAGATGCTTTCGAAGTACACACTCCCTTTTTACACCATTAATGCTATGGATGTCCTCATTTTGCTTAAGCTCCTCTAATAAAGTGTTGTGCCCATCAACATCCCTCAGTTGAAAGTCATGAACATTAGTTATGGCAATTTGGTCTTTACTTAATCAACAAAACCGGCAGAATTTCTCAATAATGAAACTTTCACAAAACCCTGCAAGACCATGTGCCCCGAGGTTATCAGCACACACACAGAATACAGTGCACTTAACAAACTGGTCCAGTACTTCAACATATAGTCCCTCATCAACACCGAGTAGAGCTAGTTAAATTGAAGGGAGATTGGATCGGAACTTGGCAGGTAAATTTAAAACAACCCAATACACAGCTGTGATCTTATGAAGCTTTCCAGAGGTGCCTAGCGGATTTATATACCTCGAAATTATCGGTGTACAATGCCAAACTAATACAATGGGTTTCCTGTCCTAGTAACTACTTTTCCTTGTAATACTTCCCATCTTGAAAAGACTTGTAGAGGCCAAGTAGAGGGTCTTGATCAAATACAATTTTGTCAAAAAAATCTGCCTGCCTAAACAAAACCTCAAGTATCTTACGGATCGATACATAAACAAAACTATTTTTATTAGAAGGATTGTAAAGATATTCTGTGGGTTGTATTACAGAAATATGAATTTCTGCGATAATCTGTAGAAAGACAACATTTCTTTGATGTTGTTGATAACAGGGGATTATTATCAACTAAAGCATTAGAAACATCTTGCAAAATCAAATCATTTACTTCAATGTTATGCCTTAAAAAGTACCTCTTTAACACTATTCACATCCTTGGCACTAGAAAAAGACAGAATGTTATGCAAATCTTCTACTAGAATCTGAGTTGCGCTTCTAGAAATATGCAACACTGTTTGCATAGAAAGAAACATCCACATTTTCCTCAACCTCAACATTGTCCTCAATCTCATCTGCGTTCACATTATCCTGCGATGACCCTTCCAAATCAACTTCTTTATTTAAAGTGCTGCTTCTTACTGTAGTTCGATAGTCTTGAGGTAAGCAATTTCTATGATTTCGACTTCAATGGGAAGTAAGTGTTGGACGAATGTTAGTTTTAAAGGTGCATCTACGTATGGGACATTGCACAGTTTCCTGATTCTTTAAATGGTGTCCAAGATGCTTCAAAAAAGTATTTTCACTGCATGTCTCTCTAAAGTCACATAGTTCACACTGAAATATTGAACTTGGTGCATTTGCTGTCTCTCTGTGTGACCTGGAAAGGTGTGATCTTAGTGCACCAGGTATTCTGAACACACAAATGCACCCTGTGTGAATGCACAGCCAGTTAGCACCTTTATGACGAAGCCGACAATGTTTCAGTAGCAACTCTTCTGAAGAACTCTCAAATTTGCAGAATTTGCACAGCATAGAACCCACTCCTGAAACACAGAAACACAAGACACAAATTCTTCAGACATTGTTTCGATAATATATACATTACCAACATATTTTTTTGCCATGACATATGAATTCAATGTGGAAAAAAATATTTGTAGACATTACAGACACTATATGGGTTTTAAACTGTTATGTTCCTTATAGTATTTAGTATAAAATCACTTATTTAATTACAGTGTTTTGCTTTGTAGCCGACAAATTACAATACCAGATCACCTGAAACCCAAACACTTAAGACAGGATAAATTTGGCTTTAAGCATGCTACCTCACAGTTTTCCATAGCCCCAAAAGCTATCGCGCCGTATTGGCAGGACCCAAGCCTGGCCCCGTCTCTGCCAGACTAATAATGAACATGTCTTCACCAGTGTGGCAGAAGATAACAACAGCATTGCTGTTTGCAAAAGTTATTCAGCGACGATTACGAGAGGAGGAAAGAAGACTTCGAGTTTTAATACGACGCGATGTTTGAAACAAGCGATATTAAAAGAATATGAAGCAGCCGTGGTAGCAGCTAGCGGTGCTGCTAAGGCTAAAACAACACAGAGTGTGGATGATTGACTGTCACCTGTCGACCAATCAGAGTCAGGCGAATCGATTAGTACCGCCCACATTCACCTTTGACCCACCAATGACGATCCAGAATGAAGTAAACCCAAAGGTAGTATATCGCAGCAAGAGGTCTCACTTCACTGTCAAAGCCATAGACATATATACATAGACGCCGCATTGAGCGCTGAATCGTACGTAACCCTCGCCGCCATATTGGTTCGGGCAGATCTGCCGGTAAACTAATACAAGGAAATGGACTGAACTTCATAAAGCGCCTTTCTACAAAGTGCTTTAAGTTAATGTATCTTATACACCCATTCACACACACACTAATATATCTGGGAAACAAACAGGCACCAAAAACAACGTATATATATATATATGTGTGTGTGTGTGTGTGTGTGTGTGTGTATATATATGTATGTATATATATATATATATAATATATATGTGTGTGTGTATATGTATGTATGTATATATGTGTGTGTGTGTGTGTATATATATTTATGAAGTTCAGTCCATTTCCTTGTATTAGTTTACCGGCAGATCTGCCCGAACCAATATGGCGGCGCCGTTTACGTATCGCGACCAACGACCAACCCGCTCAATGCGGCGTCTATGTATATATGTCTATGGTCAAAGCCTCTTTGTCTTTATGTAACAACCAGGAGCTTCATGACTGATTCAAACTAAAGCAGAGACATAGCAGGAGACATTAGCAGAGACATAGCAGGAGACATCAGCAGCGTTTCTTCACGCTGGAATAAAACTTGATACAAAACAGCAAGGATAAGACATACTGTATCGTTTTGTGGATTTTTTTGCAACTCTTTGGGGGCTAGCTCGCCGAGTTTTCATGGCACAGTGATGAGACACATATCTTTGTAATCAGCAGAGTCTCTGCTTTCACGCAACGTTTGTGTGGTTTGGTTCAAGTGGTGGAATTAGCAGAAGCGCTAAAGTGGACATGCACTGTTTTCGTTTTTCTGTTTTTGTTACATGCCCAGATAATTGCTTCGGGATTGAACTATGTTTCGTTTGGGTAGCAATGCTTGGTAGAGTTTTTAGCTGAATTTCTCTGTCATGTTGGTATGCTACATGTCAGGATTGGTGCTTCCTAGCAGACGCTGATCATCTGTATTGTGCATGCACGTCATGCTGTCCCCCGTACAGGGACTTTCGGGTTGAAATATGAAGTTATCAGGACATGAGAAGCAGAAAATTATCGGTATCGGTTGACATTTTTCATATCATGCATCACTATTCTAAACTGTTGTATACTGTAGCTAACGTGGTAAACGTGACTAGCGAAGCTAACACCAGTTAACAATCCCAACTTAGCTAACACAGTTCGTTGGAGACGATAAACATTCACAACAACTGATTCATTTTATATAGGTCTACAGTAGCACATGACGACATTAACACTATCCACCTTGTAAAACAAGCAAAGAAACACCAGTACTTACCATAAAAGACAATCACTATTTCCAGCAAGGCAAACGTTGAAGTTATTGGTCATGACCAGGTACGTTCCCCGTTAAATTGCCCCTGCGCAGAGGTATGGAAACCCCATACAGCCTTGCAACGCGCATGTCTGTGGGGTAGAAGTACTACCAACTGGGAAATCTTTGATATTAGGGTGTTAAAATTCTTGTTAGGTCAACGTGATATCAGCATGTGAGAAAGTGTGTTAGGCCAACTTGGTTTGGTTTGTTGTAAGTGGAAGATGACATATCTGAGTCAAATTAAATCTATGTTACATCACACCCAGCCAGTAAATTTTTTTACAGTTGATGTTCTTGGTGTGGCTCTAAGGATGGCTCGTTTTGATGAACATTAGGTTGTAGCTTGTTGTCTATCTTACTACGGTTGACAATATGCATGTTTTGTGTTTTAACAACGTTTCACTTAAGAGTTATTGATCCAATATCTTTCTAACTTTACTGAAGTGAAGTGGCCAATGTGGCACCTTTCCTGATCTCGTAATTACGAGAGCTTTTCTCATAATTACGAGCTCTGTGTCTCATTTTTTTTTATCCAGTGAATGGAATGTGCTTCCGTAATTCCACATGCTGTGCATGTTATTATTTATGTCAAGCTAACATTTTTTATATTTTCTTAACATTATTAAGTTTTTTTACAGTGGATTTGGAGAGAGAAGCTTCAAATAAACCAGTAGAAAGAAAGACACTTGTGTCTGCCTGTACTTTGAGGGAATTATAAAACTGCTGTTGTCAATAATTGGTCGTGGTTGTGGGGATACAAATTTAATGCTGCTGTGGATTTGTGTGTGTAAAAGTGGAGTTGATAAAATGGTGAGGTTCCATAAGAAAGGTCAGGAGGTGCCTTTGGCCAGATCCAAGAACTGGACAAACAGTTTTTCAACTTTTGTGGTCTACTTCAAAATAAAAATGAAAGTCATGCACTTTGTTTGAAAAGTTGAAACTAGAGCAAAAGGGCAAAACAAAATCCTTTGACATGCATGATTTTATAGCATTATATGAGCGTCTCACAGAAGAACTATTTCTACAGTGTTTGTGATAGATTATTTACACTAAATCTTTGTGTCCTCCAACCTTCAATGGAACCATAGAGCAGCCAGTCTCACAGCAAATTATGATGGGAACACATTGATTATAGAGTGGATATGCAGCAGGAGCTATTTCTGGGGCTGCACTGGCATCACATTATCCACATAGAATAACAGAAGATGATTACTATCATTATTTTGAAAAATGGGAGTTGAACTTAGATATGACTCAATTTATAAAAACTTTTATATTAACTTCTTATTTTGTTTTTATGATAAGTCTGTTTGTCTGTGCGTGTGTATATGCATGTGTACATACGTGTGTGTGTGAGTATTCACACCTCTTACACACATGTACATCTGTTTCCAGCTAAAAGGTTCTGTTAAACCCGCTGCACACTCTCTGTTCAGCACTAAACAGAGAGAGTTTTCTCAGAATTACTGAAACCAAGCCATTTCTAAAAACCAAATGGATGCCAGTGCACTCAAAAAACTGATCCAAGCCCTTCTTTGGTGTGACACATTCAATTTTTGTTTGATTTGCTTAAATAAGTCTAGTAAACACTAAATATATGTACATTTAATTGTGGTAATGTAATAGTTTCATCTTGACATGAACTCAAAACAAATGCGTTTCATTTGAATTGGGACCGCCCAAGCATGTGCAAGGCAACGCGCTCTCAGGCTCCGTTTCTCCTGGTCCTTCTTCAGACTTCTGACTCAACTTCTGCCAACTCTCCTGCGTGATTTTACTTTACACTACCTGGTGAGTACTCGATTTTGTTATATTTTTAAAAGCTTGATGTGAAAAGACCGTGAAGTGAGACGAATTTTACCGTCAAGTCGGACATTGGCTAGTGGGCTAGCTAGCTAAGATACATGAGGGAGAATGAAGGTGGATAAGTGTCTGTAGTTGATCAGACTAGTGTTATAACCACAGAACTTTCACTTGAAAAGTGTACATTAATATGAATTATGAGCTGTATTTAAAGGATCACTGCAAAAACTGTGTGTTGTTTTGGCCTCCAAAATTAAGTATCAGTCAGGCTCCACTAAATAGTCTGGGTGTTGGATGTCTGGCTCTTGTAAAACCTGAAAACTATTTATCTATTTAAAATAGATGGCCTGCCCTGTTTGAGCAGAGTGAAGAAAGTAAATGTTTGTGTGTCGTCAAGTTTTATTATTGTCCATGGTGATTAATGGCTGCAATTCGTATTGCAATAACCCTGCTTCCCTTTATGACAGTCAAGTAACATGTCTGTGCATTGTTGAACATTTTTCAGGTGAATGCAGAGTTCTTGCAGATCACCACAAAGCCACTACAATCTAAGTTCCTGTCACAGATGGACCACTTCTCAGACTGATTCAGATCTTCCAGAGCAAAGGAGGAGTTAAAGGGCAAAAGATCAAGTGCATCCTGGCAATGACAGACTCGGTTAGTATGAATGCATCAAACTAACTTTCACTGTATTGTGGTGGTTACGTTTTTTTCTTGTTTGTAGCTGTTCATTTAAAGACGTATTTCACAGCTGGAAATATGGTGTTTTCATAACACGAGGAAATAGGTGCTACATGTTCAGAGACAAGGAGCTGTGGAATTTGCTTTTGCCTAAAAGGGAGGGGAGAAAATCTCCAACTACAAGAATGCACTGCAGTGCATCATACCAAAAAAGCTTGCAAGTTGAGTGGTGCTTGGTTTATACAAAAATGGAAATGCAACATTGTAAATTATCATACAAAGATACACACACAGTACACGCAGACACACCTACCTTTATAAGTGGGGATGGATTTGGTTTCACACTCTTGAGTTTTGCTGAATATTTTCTGTGGTAGATTCCAAAAGGATCACTACAATTGCATAGTTTTAAAACTGAAAAATGCCATTAAGCTGCTAACATTATGTTGCTACTCACCATGACAACTGAGGAACTGTTGCTCTAAACTGCTGTATGTAGTAACTGTGCATTTATATTTTGTATATGATTTTCTGCTTGTTGTTTAGAATTTTACTTATTTTTGTTTTCTGTGTTGTTGTTCAGTCCTCTGCAGCTGAGGATGCAGAGAGGGACATGTGTGATTGAGAACACAAAAGTCCTCAACAATGTTGGCAGCGTCATCATGGGGTTCATCATGCTGTTTGGGCTCATTTATGTCCTTGATCTAGCCTTTCCCGAAAACCTCAAGTATACCTTCGAGTTTTTCCAGAAGATCATTATGAACTTGGATGGACACAAACTGAATGCAAAGATACAGCAGCTGAAAATCAAGCTGTTTTCATAAGAGGCAAACACTGTATCCACTGTATCGTCAGTGACAGTCAGCATGGATGTTTTTCTTGTTCTAAAAATATGTTAACTACTTGTGTAGCACCTTTTGAAGTGTGTTCCTATGCATAGGCTGTCACTGGACTCGAAGAAATTGCTTCTTTTTTTTTCTTCTTTTTCTTCTATCAGGTTCTGTTTTGTGCTTCTGGCATGTGTGTTGTACATGTATGTATATTTCATATCTGTTTGTAGGCATTTCATATTACAGTTTATAGTAAGTTTTCAAGTTTAATGTGAGCTGGTTATACCATGCCTTGGCCTTTGCGGATATTGTACTTCTTTCTGTACTTTCTAAACGTGTTAGGTCATACACTGTCATAGATAAAAAACTTAAGAGAAGCTTAAAAACTACATTACATTGAGATTGGTGGGAGAATTTCTATGTTTTGTACTGTTGATGCGTGTTAAATGTGGTATATGTATATTTCATGCCAGTTTAAAGGCATAGTGCAGTTAATGGTAATATATATATATATATATATATATATAATATATATATATATATATATATATATCTATATATATATATATATATATATATATATATATATATATATATATATATTTGTATGCGGTTTTATCAATTGTAAATAAAAACATATTAAGCAGATTTTGTGTTATGTGTATCTGAAATGGGGGGTCAAATGAAGCAATGAAAGAATTTTATTTTAGACCAACTACATTAGTTTGAGTTGTACAAATGTAAATCAGTTTCGGCTAGTTAATGTACTTATTTTGGCTGCATTTGATAAAGATGAGTTCGACCAACTCAATTAAATCATGTTACAAGGAGGTACTTAGTTCGAGTTGGGGCTACATAAATTTAATGTGTGGAAATCCTGCCCAAAATTTATTTGTGTTCATCCAATGAGTTAAATTTTTTCAGTGTGTTTCTCTGTGTCTGCCCGACAACTTTTTGACAAGATTTATATGATAGATACAGTTTAAGAGTGACAGAAGTATCTGTGACTGTGTGGCTGTGTGTGTGTGTGTGTGTGGTGTAGGCTTGTGTGAACATGTCTGTGAGACAGCATGAGTAAGGTGGATGATAAGTTGCAGCCATCCAGTTGGGTGTCTCACCCAGTCCTCTAAACCTCCTTCAAGCCACCTCCATCTCCTCTGTCTCTTTATCCAGGTGCCCCTCCCTACACACCCCTGTGTTTTGCTGAGAATCCCCCTGTGACTAATGTTGAGTCACAATAACACCCCTAATCGTAGTGACTTGCACACACTCACTCAGACACAAAAGAGATTGTAGATGTGTGTTTGATCTGCAGCCTGACCAAAGTTGAAAAGCTGCTCAGGGCTCTTCAGTCAGCAGGGGGCCTCAAACAAACTGTGAACTTGGTTTGGTAGTCCTTATGTATCGTGTGACAGTAAACATGATACAAACATAACATTGTTACTTTGAAATGAAAAAAGATTAGGTCTATCTTTCAATTGTGAAGAAAAAGTTATTTAGATGTCTCTTTAGACGTCTGTGAGTATAGAGAATATCTCTCAAACATTACCAACGTGTATTATGAAGGACTCTGCAGCTGTTTTAAACCATATATTGAATTGTTTTTTATCTTCTGGCTTTCTGGTTGTCTGCCTGTGAAAACCCTTACAAACATTTTAATCTGGCAGTTCAATATATATATATATATATATATATATATATATATATATATATATATATATATATATATATATATATATATTGAACTGCCACACACACACATATTATGGCATGCCGTTCAGGATTAAATTAAACCTTTGAATATATTGAATGAAGTCTGAATATATTGAATGAAACCTTGAATATATTGGATGAAGTCTAAATATATGGAATGAAACTTTGAATATATGGAATGAACCTTTGAATATATTGAATGAAACCTTGAATATATTGAATGAAACTTCACTGACGTCAGACTTCGCGGCAGTGCCTGCAGCCATCTTGTGTAACAGTCTGTAAAATAGAAAGACAATGAGTCAGGCCGCCCGCAATCTAGTTGCAGCGATATTAAGCAATGAGGACATGATAAATACACTTGTGAATGCGTGCCAAAATCCTCCCGATACCGCTGCCCAATACCCTGCCCGTACTTTTGACAAAGAAGTTCGCTCAATTTTTTACCGTGGCAGGCCTACAACAGGCCAGGCAGCTGCTTATCGGGCCAACCTGAGTAAGCCCTCCACCTCTCAGGAGTGCCCCAATACAGCCGTAAGGCATGATCTCATTATGCATTTGTCTGCATCTTGTCCGCTGTGTGAGTAACGTGCCCAAAGCTGACAATGTGTCATGTGCCATGTGGATCATGAAATACGTTCAATACTAAACTAAATATTCACCCTGCATTGGTCTATGAATGTGGATGATTCTTATTGTATCAAAACAATATATGAAGAGCTTCTCTTTCAGTTCATGAAATCCCTGTAGCTGCAGCAGCTTCTCCAGTCCCGGAGAAGTGTTGCGTCAGAGCGCAGTGCCATTATACACTGCCATTCACTGTGTTTTACCTTCATTAAATCACCTAAAAACTTTATCAAGCTAACCATACAGTGTCTTGGGCCCTTTCTTGTGTACAGGTGGAGATTATACACTGGGTGTTGTGGGGCACTCCTGTGAGGTTGAAGGCATGCTGAGGTTGGCCTGATAAACAGCTGCCTGGCCTGTTTTATGTCTGCCACGATTAAAAAGGGAGCGAACTTTCTTGTCAGGAAAACGGTATTGATCAGGGGTATCGGGGGGATTTTGGCCCGTACATGCAGTGTTAATGATGTCCTCATAGTTTAATATTGCTGCAACGAGATTGTGAGCGGACTGACTCGTTGTCACTCACTTTTAGCTATAGCATCCACACGTTACACAAGATGCTGTGAAGTCTGACATCATTCAAGGTTTCATTCAATATATCCAAGGTTTCATTCAATATATTCAAGGTTTCATTCAATATATTCAGACTTCATTCAATATATTCAAGGTTTCATTCAATATATTTAAGGTTTCATTCAATATATTCAGACTTCATTCAATATATTCAAGGTTTCATTCAATATATTCAAAAGTTTAATTCCCTGAACGGCAGGGAAACAACAACAGGTCAGACCTGCCAAGAGCTGAGGTGGAAAAATACTGGAAAGACATATGGGAAAGAGAGGCATCACACAACACCAATGCCCAATGGTTAGTGGACCTAAGAGCTGACCACAGCAACTTCCCAGAACAAGAACCAGTAACCATCTCAATGGTAGACATCCAAGAAAGAGTGTCAAAATGAAGAGCTGGACAGCACCAGGCCCCGACATGATCTAAGATATTTACTACTTAGGGTTTAGCACAGTGTGATGGACAGTAGAGGGAATTTGGATACTCCACCCTCAGAGTGGAATATTTTACAGAACGTTTTAAAACTCAAAGATCTCATTATATTTATTTGAATGCTTTTAAATCTATATTGAGAGAGCCAGAGACAGAATCGTGGGTGTGTCGTTGCTTTAACTGATATTGTTGAATTCATGGCTTGTATCACACTTTTATTACTTTTCTAGATTGCTATATGTTATGTTATGTAATGCTGTCTGTTTGTTTTGTATCTGTTTTTAATGACTAGCTCTTTGTTTATGCTGCTGCCTGTCTCAGCCAGACTCCCTTAAAAAAGAGGTTATTAATCTCAATGGGACCTTTTCTGGTAAAATAAAATAAAACAAGTGTTATGTTTTATAAATAAGCTTTCTCATTGCTTCTCTTAAGATTTCAATGCGTGATTTGGTGACACCGATGGTTACTGGTGGTAACAGAAAATTATAATGATACAACTGTAAACATTTCTTGAGCCACTGCTATGTTCTAAATACAACAGAATTCTCTACATCAAACTTGGTTTATTTTGAGGTGTTCTGTTTCATCAATTCTGCTTAAATAGGTTTGATTATGAGTTATTATGGAAATGTCTTGCCAGACTAGTTTAGTCTCTGCAGGCTTTCCAGGCTTAGCTTCATCTCAGCAGTCCCTCAGCACTGATGGAAACAGCTCTGATCTTTATTTATGTCAAGTATATGTCTGTTTACACTGCAAATGTTGTAGAATATGTGAACAACAACAACGTTGTGGAGTTTCTCAAATTTTTTCTTTGCTTTTGATGCTAGTGGATTTGTCTGTTTCGGCTTTAATTCAATTAAATTTTATTTATGTAGCGCTAATTAATACTTGATGGTGAAGAAGAAGAAGAAGAAGAAGAAGAAGGAGAAGAAATTTCACCATGAGCAAGCACTTGGTGGCGTACCACATCTTTCTCTGTAGTTTCTAATACTTTTTAGGCTTGGGTCTTTTGGTAGCATTTCACAATAAGTCTTGTCCTGTAATCCAGATTTAGTTTGGATTAATGCATGGGTACCCTGACACTCAGTGCTGCTGATATTTCTGTGGACCCTTTGAATGACTGCCATGCAAACTCAAATAATACCTAAATTGACTATAGTAAAAAGGAAACATTAATTTTCCTCTTTTCCACACCACCCAAGAGGCCGTGATGGAGGTCTAGGAAAGAAAAAACACAAGTAAGGGAAAGAAATGGACAGAAAGAAAGTAACAGGAAAAATGGACAGGATGAAGGAGTAAGTGCTTTTACTTGCATAATAAATGAAGGAGTGGGAGAAGAGGCAGGAGCAAGAAAAGAGAGGGAAACAGGGGGGTGGAGGTAGACAGCAGTGAAGGGGAGGGGGGGGGGTGATTCTTTCTGGAGCTTTTGAGGTTTCAAATTTCTTTTTTTCTTTCGATTCTCTGCTCATGTGCTGATTGACTCGTCCTTTCTTTACCCCTCTCTTATTTTCTCCAGACCAGCGGGGATTTCTGCAAATCGGCCCATTCCAGCCAAGCCCCAGCATGTTGTAGGCAGCTGCTACCAACAGGAAGACTGTAGCGGAGAAAGCAATAGAGAAGAGAAGAAAAAGAGAAGAAGAGAAGAGAGGGAGAAAGAAGAGAAAGTGAAGGAAAGGGTGGTGCAAGAAGGTAAGCTGAACTACATGTGTTTTTAATTTGAAATGTTGAAGGGAGAAAAGGAGGGGGCAGAAAAGTGGAGGGATCTCCAGTTTCTGCTCTCTTTGTGTTAAGTTTTTTTTTCGAGGGAGACAGTCGCTATGCTGATGCAGTCGTATGTATGAAAGCTGCAGCTGAAGCTAGACTTGCTGCTGATGTGACGGACTAAATAAAGCCATGTCTGTGGGATGTGACCACTGGGTAGAGAACTGTATGTGTGTATGTCCCAGTCAAAAACCTCATGTTTCTTCATGTAAAAACACATTTGGTTACACTCACAGATTTATGCAGAGAGGACTCCATTGGCAAAATGTATGATCTTTTTTGATACTCAAAACAGTTCTTGTTTGATGTTTATGAGGTAACAGATGTTAGTAAAGCAGTTTAGTGAGGGAGCTCCAGTTTTCTTATTTTATTCCTAAAGTACTGAAAAATGAGATGAGATTGGCGTGTAGAAATGAATACAAAAATATAAGTATGATGTAAGATCAGGAAGAAGTCTGTTCAGACAAACATTGAATGTGTATCTGACTGTTTTTGAATTTAGACTTGAATGTTTGGAAGAAAATAGAAAGCATGAAGCTGCTGCCTCATTTTGTCTTCCTAGAGTTAATCTGTTTTTCCCTTTATGCATTGGTCAGTATTGTGTCTCACACTTCATCCCTGAAATCACAAGATTTAGTTAGTTTTCTATTATTGAATCACTTCTAACTAAACTGAATGCCTCTACATTGTACAGTGATGGAGGCAGTATTACTCAGAAAAGATCAAAGCAAGGCTTCAGAGGACACATTGCTTTGAGCAGTGTGAGGGTCATTGGTCTGGTTTCCCTGGCATCCATGTGTTCTATATCAGGATGACAGGGGATAGAGAAGTAAAATACATTGAGCAGAATTAGAGTGATTTATTTGTTAGCCAACAAATAACATTGAATATATATATATACAGGGTCGGACTGAGAACAAAATTCGGCCCTGGCATTTTTCCTCTGGACCGGCCCACCATTGGACCGATGAACCTGCCCCCAAAACACACTCACTCAAACATTCTCCCACCCATCCATACCGAACCCCCGTATACCCCATAAATAACACAGAACATAGTATGCTCAATGAAGATCATGTTGTACATGTCTACACCTCATTAAACTTTGGAAACAGTCTACTTACAGCAGCGCCGGTCCTGGCCACATTTGCGCCCTGGGCGAACTCATTTTGTCTTCCTAGAGTTAATCTGTTTTTCCCTTTATGCATTGGTCAGTATTGTGTCTCACACTTCATCCCTGAAATCACAAGATTTAGTTAGTTTTCTATTATTGAATCACTTCTAACTAAACTGAATTCCTCTACATTGTACAGTGATGGAGGCAGTATTACTCAGAAAAGATCAAAGCAAGGCTTCAGAGGACACATTGCTTTGAGCAGTGTGAGGGTCATTGGTCTGGTTTCCCTGGCATCCATGTGTTCTATATCAGGATGACAGGGGATAGAGAAGTAAAATACAATTGAGCAGAATTAGAGTGATTTATTTGTTAAGCCAACACATAACATTGAATATATTATAGACAGGTCGGACTGAGAACAAAAGGCGGCCCTGGCATTTTTCTCGGACCGGCCCTACCATTGGACTCGATGAACCTCCCCCAAAAAACACTCACGCAAACATTCGCCCCCCCACCATACCGAACCCTCCGAACCACATAAATAACAGAACATAGTATGCTCAATGAAGAGTGGCATGTTGACACTTGTCTTACCACCTACATTAAACTTTTGCATACAGTCTAACTACTTACAGACAGATCGGGGGTACGGGTCCGGGTCAGACAATTGCGCGGGTCACGTTTTCAGTGTTTTTAAACAAGCGATAGAGGGTTCACAATGATGACAGAACGGGTCCCCCCCCACAGAACACAACCCCTGGATGCGGCTGCGTGTGCGCCTCCCATTCAGTCTGTGCAAGCGCTAAAAGAGCCCCAAAACTTTGACACCTCTGCGCCTTGTCGAACACCCCGCTCCGGAGCGCTTACCCGCTTCGCTAACTGTTAATGAGCGGTATCGAGATTCGCAAGGTTTTTTTCTTTTTCGGGCGCTCGTGCGCCCCCCGCGGAGAATGCGCCCTGGGCGGCCGCCCACATTGCCCATAGCTAAGACCGGCCCTGACTTACAGCACTGATTTGAGCTACAGAGCAGACAACTAACTTTGAACATATAGGAGTGGTGTTTAGCTTGGTAGCTTAAGCAGCCGTTCCACATGTGAAGGCTCGCTGCGGATGTGCAGGTTCGACTCCCGACCGGTGCGGCCTGTTTTCCGCATCTTAACTCAGATTTTCGATGCTTCTCCTTTCCTCTTTTTAGAACCTCTGTCGTCCATAATTTATTGTAATTAATATTCGTGCAACATACAGTATGAAGTTTATCTATAGACTGTATATGAGTCTATCCCTGTTTCGGTTTCACATAAACCTAGCGGCTGCATGGATGCATCCATTTGAGGGGGCAGGGGAGGGGGGTTGTAAATCATAATAGCAAATATTAACCCATATTAGCCAGTGCAACCCAAAGCCTATTCCAAATGGATGCAAATGGGATCCCCCACAGATAGATAGATATATATCTGTGGGGGATCCAGTCGGTAGTAACCACACCGAAAAACTATGTGAATTTCAGTGCCTTAGTTTGGTACCACAACATATATGCAGCTGTTTAATTTCGCCCTCTGTTTACTGTTAGAGCTTTATCCATGTGGGTAGTGTCCCTCTTTACCGTTAGTAAGTTATTTGTTTTAGCAGTTATCACCTGCACTGCTTTATTTATATATATATATAATATATATATATATATATATATATATATATATATGAGAGTGAATATGTAGTATATGTATAATATAGTATAAAAGTGCTTTGAGTGGTTGGAAGACTAGAAAGGAGATAGAAGAAGTACCATTTTAAAAGCAGCAAATATATTCTGTTTAACAGTTTCACTAAAGTCACTGAATAAATAATAAAGTATAGGAATACAATTCTAAAGTTGTGCTTTTGTACAGTAATCAGTGAGGCTCAGGCATAGATGACTGTAGCAGCCCTCACAATCACTCATAGACAGTATCAAACAGGAAGCACTCCACTCCTGCAGAGTCAGAAGGGAGAAAGTGTTTGATTGGATTAAATGACGAACTCTAAAATACCATGAAGACCTGAAAATACATTACCAAACATTTTTAGTCAAGATACTGGAGTATAGGTGACAGGACTTCAACATCAATTTTGACTTTGTGGGGAAAATAAATTTTTTCTTAACACAGGTTTTGTTTTTGTCTGATGTTAGTCCGCGTATTACAAGATACTGTCAGTAAACTGAATTTTCCAGTCCTGTAATAATTTTTTTGGTGGTCTCAAGTCTAAAATGTTATATGGTAAATAAACACAACAAGAAGAAAATAACTAGTGAAAAAATAAATGATATAACTGAATGTGGAGTGAATATCCAGAAAATATCCCAACAAAACAACATTCAGGACTCATAGAGAAGGTGAAATGTGTTAAATAAGTATTAAATATAAGGTTCAAGATGCAGCTTAACATCTCCCACATGAGCTCAGTAGCTGAACTGATCACATGTACTCTGCTGAGATATGCTCTGTGTGTGTGTGTGTGTGTGTGTGTGTGTGTGTGTGTGTGTGTGTGTGTGTGTGTGTCATATGTCATCTTGAGCTGGTATTTTGAAAGTAAGAAAGAAAGAAAGAAAGAAAGAAAGAAAGAAAGAAAGAAAGAAAGAAAGAAAGAAAGTGTCTGAATGCTGCCGGCAGCTGCCTGTGGGAAATGTAATCCATATGTGTGGTCAGTCCAAGCTGCCCCAGAGAAAAAAGAACAGGTCCTTCTCCTAAAGACACGATTCTTTTTACCTCTCCCCCTTGTTTGAATTCCTGTCATTCTGGCCTCACGGACCCTGGCCGCTAGTCAACTGTCTGCAGAAGGAGGGAGGGGGCAAAGCAGTGGGAAGGCGAGAGTAAAATCTGAAAGTGATGGATAGCGATGGGAATCGAGAATTGGTTCTTGTTGAGAACCGGTTCCGTGTCTTTCAATTCCATGGAATCCTTTGGAAGTTTATCTAACGATTCTCTCATTCAAGGATTCAAGGAGTTTTATTGTCATTACAACACATGTAAACATGGGATGAAACGAAATTGGTTTCCCCTGGTCCCGGAGCAGCCCGATATCAAATATAAAAAATAAAAAAAATATATATATGTATATATATAGAATATATATATATAGAATATAAAATATAAAAAGCAAATTTAAATTTAGAGAAAAAAATTGGGGTGCAGGGGCTACAAGGGTCCTCCAGAGTTCAACAGTCTCACAGCTTCTGGGAAGAAGCTGTTCCTCAGTCTGATGGTCCTGCTCTTAATGCTCCGCAGCCTCCTGCCCGAGGGGAGAGGGGCAAACAGAGCGTGTGCGGGGTGAGTGGGGTCCTTCATGATGCAGGAGGCCCTTTTCCTGCATCTGGAGGTGTAAATGTCCGTGGTGGTGGATAGGCTGCGTCCCACAGTCCTCTGTGCAGCTTTAACCATCCTCTGCAGAGCCTTCTTCTCTGCTGCAGAGCAGTTGCCGTGCCACACGGTGATGCAGGAGCACATGACGCTTTCCACCACACATCTGTAGAAGGAGGTCAGGACTGAGCTCCCCAGTCCAGCACGCCGCAGTTGTTAGCGATTCGTCCAATCACAGCTGTGTCATCCGCGAACTTCACGATTAAACAGCTCAGATGTCTCGCTGAGCAGTCGTGTGTGAGCAGAGTGAACAGAAGGGGGCTCGGCACACAACCCTGGGGGGAGCCTGTGCTGAGGGTGATGGTGGAGGAGGAGACGTCATGGATCTTCACAGACTGCGGCCTTTCCGTTAGAAAGTCCAGGACCCAGTTGCAGAGGGTAGAGCTCAGTCCGAGTGTGATCAGTTTCTGAACCAGAGTCTGTGGTCTGATGGTGTTGAATGCAGACGTGAAGTCCACAAAGAGCAGGCGAACATAAGAGTCCTTATTCTCTAAGTGGGTGAGGGCTGTGTGGACCACAGAAGAAATGGCATCCTCTGTGGATTGATTCTTTCTGTATGCATACCTTGTTGGCTTTTTTAACGTTCAGAGGTTTAGGTCTTTTACTTTGAAAATCAGCCATACTGTATATCAAATCAAATCAAATCTTAATGGTGTAGCCCAAAGTCACAGTACATTTGCCGGGCACAATCTGTACAGGGAGTTTTAAATTCTATTCTAGATTTAACAGGTAGCCAATGCAAAGAAGCCAAAATAGGAGAGATGTGATCTCTGATCTTGGTTCCTGTCAGAACACGTGCAGCAGCATACTGAACTAGAAAATTCCCACAGAAATTTTGAGAGTGACAAGTGGACTGTTGCCGGGGGTCTGTATTCAAAAAGCACACCTCAAATAGTCATTTTTAACATGTTTATTTAGACACAGGAGCAGCTAGCGCTAACGTGCTAGTAATTAACATTAGCATGTTAGCAATTAGCATGTATTCTTCGTGACTAAAAATTAGTGGCTAGCACTAATGTGCTAGCAATTAGCATTTGCATGTTAGCAAGTAGCATGTATTTAATTCCTAGTGGCTAATGCTAATTGCTAGCACGTCAGCTAGCATTAATTTTAGCATTGATTGCTAATGTTAGCAGTTAGCATGTCTTTACAGCTAGCGCTAATGCACTGCTGTCTCTGTCTGCCATTTTAGACAGACAAGTTCAAATTAAGTGCCAAGAACTACTAAAATGGCCGCCATTGGGCTTCTGCCTGCCTGCTCTAATCGTCTCCCGCCAAAACGATATATCTGACAGTTTTAGCAGGCGAATGTGAGTGAGACGACAAATTTTCCTACGTTTCTATGAATAAATCGTGTCTGTAGTGGTGCATTTGAGGCCATAGTAGTTGAATACGTTAATTTAACGTTATTTTTTCACTGATTTTTCTCCCTGCTCCTCACTCTAGCTGATGATGTCATCCACTGTAGCACAAACATTCCGCCACATACACACCCATTATAAACACAGAAATTTGACTAAAAACCTGCTCAACTTTAAGCCTTGATTGTTTAAAAACGGTAAAAGCTGTCGATGAGTGTGGGTTTTCCCATTCATTCATTCCCTATGTGAAATTTTTCAAAGCTCGCGAATCTCTTATAAAAGTAATAGCACGGGATTCGGGATCAAGACGCACGTTTTGATATATAATTTGCTGGGGTCCTCTTACTGCAGCGGGACGGAAGATGAATAACTAGAAAATTCCCACAGAAATTTTGAGAGTGAAGAATGGGCTGTTGCCGGGGTCTGTATTCAAAAAGCACACCTCAAATAGTCATTTTAAACATGTTTATTTAGACACAGCTTGCAAGCTCTGTGAATAGTTGACGAGTGTCGTAGGCACTCGTCACTAATTAGCTGCAAAGTCCTAGGAAACTTATTGGAGCAGCCTAATAACAAAGAGTTACAATAGTCCAGCCTAGAAGTAACAAATGCGTTCTCTGCAACCGCTTGAGATACAGTGCATCTGATTTTGGCGAGAGTAACTAAGTCTCTAGAAAGAGAGTTTCTGAGGTGTTTGGGTCCAATTACAAGAACTTCAGTTTTGTCTGAATTTAACATCAGAAAATTGTAGGTCATCCAACTTTTTATATCCTTAAGGCATGCTTGGAGTTTAGTTAACTGATTGGTTGCATCAGGCTTGATCGATAAATATAAATGGGTGTCATTGGAGTGTTTCCTAAACATAAACTTGTCACTGGTATGCATGGAAGATTCATTCCTAAGAAATACAACTTAAACCAGCTTAGGACGGTTCCTTTGATGCCAATTTGATGTTTCAGTCTCTGTAAAAGAATTTGATGGTCAATGGTGTCAAATGCCGCACTAAGATCTAACAGGACAAGTACAGAGATGAGTCCTTTGTCTGATGCCATTCGGTATGTAACTTTGACTAATGCAGTCTCTGTGCTATGATGCACTCTAAACCAGGGGTCTCAAACTTGCGGCCCGTGGGCCAATTGGGGCTCGCAGGACGATAGTTTGTGGCCCCCGCCTTTATATTAAAGTTTAATGTTAGTGCGGCCCGCGAATTTGATATGTATGGCATTTTACAGTGTTGTGTGCGGAGCTGAATGAACCTACAAATCACGGTGGGGTATATGGCTCGTGGGGGCGGGACATTGGCCGGGCCTGATGTAAGCAGAGAAACATTTCTCAATGAAAGATACAGCAGCGTTGCCATGGAGTGTTTTCTTCCGTGACTGGCTGGCTGCCTCGTTTCTACTGGGCACACGCGGACATTCGCCCCAGCACGCTACGTTCACAACACTTAAAAAAAAAGTTCTCTTAAGTTGCTGCCAAGCGGGACATCATACATATATAGACGTATCTAAATGTGAATGTGTGTGTGATATATATATATATATATATATATATATATATATATATATATATATATATATATATACGCACACGTCAATGGCACTTAGAAAGTTAATATGAGGTCTCTCTCTCTCTGACAAAATAAATCAAAGTGATGCGTACGCGGCGGGATAAAAGAAAAGTAAGGAGCTCAATGCAGCCTAATGTAGTCTGTTCCATTCATTGGTCCGGTAACCCGGACCAATTATAAGGTCGCCCCGTTATTTATGGGTCATTATGTTTTTTATTTCCATCACGTTATTTGCATTGTATTCACATTGCCTCACACAATGAGCATTACATATATTTCTATATGATGTAAAAGTAGTCAAAACAAATGACATCGATAACAGCACGGTGTCATTTCCGGGCTTTTATCCGCAGACCGCGTGCTGCGGTTACAATAAAAAGAAGCGGGAATGACGTTCTCCATGTAGTGACACGTTCACTGTCCGTCGGCTAAAGGCTTGATTGAAACGTCAATGCGACAGTGACAACAAGTTGAATTCTATATATTACACAGCCCCAAACATGTCTTTTTCAAGACCTACAGAGAAAGGTTGGTGATGAGCACAGACAATTTCAGGAAAAGTGGGAAATGCAATATTTCTTTGTTGAGCATAGGGGCACCCCGACATGTCTTATTTGCGCAGAGAAAGTTGCTGTGCACAAGGAATACAATTTGAAACGTCATTACACAACTAGACATGCTGAGGAGTATGAGAAATACCAGGGAGATGAGAGAGCCAACCGGATTGCCAATCTTAAACCATGTCTACTGAGGCTAACAAGATTTCTTCAAGAAAGCAACCAAAGAGAGTAATGCAGTCGAAGCTAGCTACATGGTTAGTGAGATGATTGCTACAGCAGGAAGGCCATTCACAGAAGGTGAATTTGTCAAAAAGTGCATATTACAGGGTGCAAGTATAATCTGTCCAGAAAAGAAAGGTCAGTTTAGCAACATCAGCCTTTCTGCCAACACCGTGGCAGAGCGCATTTCTGACCTGTCAAATGACATTTATGACCAACTGTGTGAGAAAGCCAAATGTTTCAGTGTATACTTAGTCGCTCTTGATGAGACCACAGACATCACAGACACTGCCCAGCTCGCAATGTATGTTCGTGGTGTTAATGACAATTTTGTAGTGATGGAGGAGTTGCTCAGAGTAATTCCAATGCATGGCCAGACCACTGCTCAGGAGATATTTTGCCAATTGTGTGATGCCATTAAGAATGCCGGTTTGCCATGGAAGAGGTTTGTTGGGATAACAACCGATGGAGCGCCATCAATGACAGGGAGGAAAAATGGACTGGTGGCACTTGTTAAAAAAAAACTGGAAGAGGAGGGTGTGGAGGAGGCCATTGCGCTGCACTGCATTATCCATCAGCAGGCCCTTTGCAGCCTGAATGAATGCCTGAAGTTTGACAATGTGATGTCTGTCGTTGTGAAATGCATTAACCAAATCAAATCCAGGGGCTTAAAGCACCGAAGGTTCCGTGCATTTTTAGAGGAAATGGAGTCAGAATATGGGGATGTGCTCTACTTCACCGAGGTACGTTGGCTCAGCAGGAGAAACGTATTGAAGAGATTTTTTGAGTTGAGAGCAGAAGTGAAAGCCTTCATGGAGAAGGATGGAGTGGCTGTTCCTGTGCTAAGTGATCCCAAATGGCTCATGGACACATGAGCTTAATGTACTCAACAAGAAGTTACAAGGCCAGGGGCAACTTGTCAGTGCTGCCTACGACAACGTGAGAGCATTCTCCACAAAACTAGTGTTATTGAAAGCCCAGCTCTCTCAGACAAACCTTTGCCATTTCCCAGCATGCAAGGCACTGGCGGATGCAGGCACACCATTCAGTGGTGAGAAGTATGTTGGCGTCATTTTGAAGCTACAGGAGGAATTTGATCACAGATTTGCAGACTTCAAGACGCACAGAGCCACATTTCAAATTTTTGCTGACCCCTTCTCCTTTGATGTGCAAGATGCCCCTCCTGTGCTTCAAATGGAGCTCATTGACCTGCAGTGCAACTCTGAACTCAAAGCGAAGTTCAGGGAGGTGAGTGGAAAAGTAGACAAGCTTGGACAATTTTTGAGAGAATTGACCCCCAGCTTCCCTGAGCTTTCCCGAATGTTCAAGTGGACCATGGGCCTTTTTGGGAGCTTGTGTGAAAAGCTCTTCTCCACCTTGAACTTCAATAAGTCCAAGTATAGGTCCAGACTTACTGATGATCATCTTCAAGCCATACTGAGGGTCTCAACTGCTTCCTCCCTCAAGCCAAATGTGGCTCGGCTATGCGAGAGGAGGCGCTGCCAGGTCTCTGGCAGCAAGAAGTACGCAAGAGAAGCCATGTTCAGAAGAACAGTTCATGTTCTTCAATGTTCCATTCATGTTCAGGACAATTCATGTTCAGAAGAAGGTTAAAGGTTAAAGAACTGTTAATACAGACATTTGAATCTGAATACAGCAGATATAGAAGACTGAAGAAACCACATATAGTCACTAACTAGAGAAATCTAATAATAATTATTATTATTTTCATGATTATTATATTATTTTATTTATTTAGAAGTGATTGATTTATTTTCTTATTGATTCTTAATTTATTTTTTCATAGGTTCTTAATTTATTTCTTTTTTCAACTTTATTTTGTGTTAAAAAATAAAGAGATTTGACAAGATTTTTTCCTCCAGCGGCCCCCAGGTAAATTCAGTTTGAGACCCCTGCTCTAAACCCTGACTGAAAATCCTCAAATAAACTATTCTTATGAAGTATGATTAGCTACAGCTTTCTCAAGTATCTTAGAGATAAAGGGAAGATACCGGTCTGATAACCGGTTTGATATCAGCCTATAATTGGATAAAACCTCTGAATCTAGAGTGGGCTTTTTAAGAAGAGGTTTAATTACAGCTACCTTATAGGACTGTGGTACATATCCTGATAATAAAGACAGATTACTCGTATTCAATAAAGAAGGGCTAACTAGAGGTAAAACATCTTTGAGCAGCCTGGTTGGGATGGGATCTAGGAGACAAGTTGATGACTTAGAGGAAGAAATTATCGAAGTTATTTGACGAAGGTCGATGGGAGAAAAACAGTCTAAATATATATCATGTTTCACAGCTGTTTTCAAATTTGCTGTCTAAGAAGGCAGATCAGTGCCTGATGAGGCCGAGAGGTGACGAATTTTGGCTCTAATAGTTGTTCTGGCATTACGGAGAGCCTTCCTGTATGTTTTGAGATTATCTTGCCAGACTAAACGAGATTTATCCAGTTTAGTGGCACGCCATTTGCGTTTAGATTTACGTGCCTCTTGCTTTAAGTTACGAGTCTGCTGGCTATACCATTGTGCTAACATCCTTTGTTTAATTATCATCTTTTTCAGAGGTGCAATAGAGTCAAGAGTTGTTTGTAATGAGCCTGTAGTACCATCAACAAGATGATCTATTTGTGAGGGTCTAAAGTCTTTTGCTGCATTGAGACATGGCATTGGATTCAATGCTGAATAGGGATGTGTATGGTGTGGGTGGTATGGAGGCAAGGGTTGAGACAAAGAAGTATTGTGTGAGCATAAAGGTAGCCACAAAAAAGGGGACATGGCGACTCCATGAAATGCTATGCTATGGACTGGAGGAGATTGCCAGAGTGGACCATGCAGTGGACTCGGAGTGCCTGGTGAAGTTCTTTCCAGGTGTTGTCAATCCGGGGGAGCTGACCTGCCCGGAGAAGGTTGAGTTACTTATCAGTACCCGGGAAGGTCGTCTTGCCCCCCAGCGGATGATGAGGTGCGGTGATCTGGTGTTGTGGGATGGTCTGCTCAGAAAGACCGTCAGTGGCGTGCACCCGGATCTTTTTGAGGACATCGATGCGACTGCGCGCCGCTCATCGACCCACTATGCATGCTCCATGAGGGTGGGGTCAAGGAGAGTCGAGGTTCTCCACAACGACTGCCCCGGCCTAAGAAACAGCGTGGAAGTCAGAACCACGGCTGCAAGCAATGCTGAGATCGTCAAGTGGCTGCGGTGGGACAGCATTGGTGCCGCCTGTGACCCTATGTGCGGTGGGTGTCGTTGTGGAAAGTGCGCCCCTGGGGGGAAAGAGATGTCGCTCGCTGATGAGAGAGAGTTAGAGGTCATCAGGGGAGGACTGACCTTCAGGTTGAGCGACGACCACAGCGGCAAGCCCCACTGGGATGCCCGGTACCCCTGGAAGGAAAACCCTGCTACCCTGCCTAACATCCGCAAAGCTGTCGAGATGGCGTTCCTGAAATCGGAGAAGCACCTCGAAAGGGATCCGAGATGGAAGCAGGCTTACACGAGGCAGGTGCATGACATGGTATCCAGGGGGGCCGCAGTTAAGCTTTCCAGGGCTGTGATGGACAGTTGGAACGGAGCTGTGTGGTGGGTAAACCACCTGCGCCCAGGGCGCAAATGTGGCCAGGACCGGCGCTGGCGGTGTTGCAATTTTAACCAATCACCGCAATTTTTACGCAACTTCCGCGCAGTCTGCCCGGGGATCCCCTCGTGGGACCTCTCCCCGGTGCTGGCTGGCCTCCGCCGGGCGCATTTTCTCTGCGGCGGTGCGCTGAGACTGGCTCTGGGTCGGCTTGGAAAGGCTCGGGGGCGAAGCTGGCTCACAGCTTCGGCCGCGAGCTTTACAGCGCCCTCCTGCCCGGACCTCGCTGCTTCCCGGGGCCTTGGACTTAGTGCTCGCTGCGCCCTCTCCGGGCACGACTGTCAAATCACAACTTATCGCAACTTTCACTTCCTCCTGCAACGAAAATCGCAACAAAAATGTAAAAAGGACCGCAACTTTTTTTTTTTTAAAACCTCATGCAACATCAGGCATTTTAGGCTGCAACTATTTCAAAAAAGGCCCGCAAAATCCTGGTGGGACTGAATGTTCTTTGACTTTTACACAATTCAGCTTGCACTGCTGTGAAAGAAGCTTAGTGATGCAGGTAGACACCTTTACGATATCATCAGCATTGCAGCAGCATCAGAGCCAGCGACACTAAAAAATGTGAACTGATTAAGAAGGCTGGCTCTGTGCTGGGGACTGCTCTGGAGCACCTGGAGCTGTTTGTACTGTAGAGAGATGGATGCTCCATAAACAGCTCAGCATCATGGACAATACCTCACATCCACAACATGACCATAAGATTTAGTCAGAGACTCCTGCAATTCAAAACTCCAGCAGCACAGTTTTAAAAATAAATTCTTTGTCAGACCAATAATTGAGTGTGCCTGAAAGAGCACACTCTTTAAAACCTCTCGGGCTTATTCTTATTGACTATATGTTATCCACCGCGCTTATTTCTTCTTATTATTATTGAGTGTGCGTGTAAGGCACACACTATATGTTATCCACCGCGCTTATTATTATTCTTCCGCCCTTTTTTGTCTCGCTACTCCTCCCAGAGTTTTTGTCGCATATACACAAAACGGGTATTAAAACGACCGGCTCGGCCAGGAATTGATTGCTATGACTTTTCTAAGAGTTTCGGCAAATGGTTTTGCCAAAAGAACAAACAACAAAGCGACTATGTAGACGTTAAGGAAGGGCTTAGCCTGCTTCAGGTTAAACTGGTTCAGTGATTGGAAATACGGTTTGCAATCCTTCCTGTTCGAGGGAAGGTCAGTTTTGGCACTTACATGCTAATGTTAATTGGTAATGCTAACATGCTAATGTTAACATGCTAATGATAACTGCTAGCACATCAGCACTAACATGCTAATGGCAATTTGCTAATGTTAACATGCTAATGCTAAAATGCTAATGTTAATTTGCATTAGCTACTAAGAATAAAATACATGTTAATGATAACATGCTAATGCTAACATGCTAATGGTAATTGCTAGCACATCAGCGCTAACATGCTAATGTTAACATGCTAATGCTGCTCCTGTGTCTAAATAAACATGTTAAAAATGAGTATTTGAGGTGTGCTTTTTGAATACAGACCCCTGGCAACAGCCCAGTTGTCACTCTCAAAATTTGAAGTGATGTTGCGATCTGCTTCTATGTGTTATTGCCTCCTTATAGTTAAAAACTGCCTTTTCTTCCACCACACTGAGTCACTGTTAAAAGCTGAACTGACTACAGCCTCAGCCTACAATCCTATTAGTAGTTATCTGTAATGGTTGTCTCTTCCAAATGTAATTTCCATTTTAAAAAATGCCTGAAAAAATATTGCAACGATTCAACCAAAGCAAGAATATTAGTTGAAGGAAAAGATAATTCTGTATTTGAGTTACATTTAACTTTTCCCTGTTACCATATTTATTTTATATTATAGTCTACACAATCCTTACAAAGTCTATACCATAAAGTGCTGCTGAATATAAAACAGTCACTGCTGTTCAGTCAGATGTGAACAGGCAAACAAGCACACACACACACACACATACATACACACAGACACACACCTTTTTAGACTTAGTAAGGGGAGGGGTCAAGCAAACTGGACAGGGATATATTCTGGAGTGTCAGTGGCATGATTAAACTGTTTGAGGGTTTTTAAGCTGAGAACAGGAATGGAATTCTGAAGACTGCTGTGTCTGTCCTGTCCACCAGGGGACAATGTGCCTTAAGCTTCCTGTCAGCTCTACAATATAGAAAGTAGGTTGCTGTTGCAAACTGGGCCAGATGTCTGCTGCCTGTATTCAGTGCTTTGAATCATAACCTTTATTTCAGAATAACAATGATCTTTTCCATAAAATATTTCAAACATTTTAATCATCATCTAGTTGCATAGATATTGTAGGAAATTAATTAAATGGGGCAGCAGTAGCTTAGTATGTAGGGATTTTGCATGCAACCGGACGTTGGCTGGTTCAAGTCCAGCATGGAACAAAGTATGCAGGGTCGACTAGTTGCTGGAAAGGCACCAGTTCACCACATGGGCACTGCCAAGGTGCCCTACCCATAACCATACCCCTAACTGCTCCCAGGAGGCTGGTACGTGGCTGCCCATCACTCTAGCATCTCTACACATTTGCACATCTATGACCCCTTTGTGTGTGTGTGGTTGTATTTCTATACAACATATGCAAAAAATCAATAGATTTTCTTTACTTTTTGAGTAAATTATAAATTCCTCAAAACGCTTATCAGGAACATTGTCAACACTGTGTATCCCTAATAAGGAAGGTCCAGCTATCAACAGCTATCTGTTCGAGAACAGAGTTCAGTGTTCTGCGTGCTATCAGCGTTTACTACACACCAGCAACAACTAATTAAGTTGAAGTCAGTTCCTCATGCATAGCAGAGCATGGCCTCAGTTTCTTCATTTACTTCATTACAACAGAGAAGCAGAAGCTTGTTCCCACAAATGCTGCTAATTTGAATCCCCCTCTTGCTCTCTGTCATATCAGTATGTTGATAAAAGACCACCAGATTTACAGCCAGGAGGCACATGATATGTGACAGTAGATCTGGGTCAAGATACACATTACAGATGAAGAACTCTTGTTTCTAGTGTGTGTGTCTGTGTGTGTGTGTTGTACATAATTCAGTCTTAATGAATTACATGACAGACAAATATACTGAAATAAAAACAAAATCACAATCTATGATGACAGATATTTGCCTTGAACATTTCTGTTTAACAAACTGGATGCAGAGGTGACAGGTCATCAAGAGTGGTACAATGCTTTCTTTTACTAAGCTCACCCATACACACATTCACACACCAATGTCACATCCATCAAAAGCAATTGGGGGTTCAGTATCTTGCTTAAGGACACTTCTTCTGTACGGGAAGAACTGGGAATCAAACCCTTTGATTACTAGACAACCTGCTCAACCAGTAGTGGCACTACTGTAGCAGTACTAGTACATATGGTAAATAGACTGTACTGAAAGCGCTTCACACTACATATCACACAAATTCATGCATTCATCACACTGATGCAAGGTGACAACTGCTCATCAGTTTTAGGAGCTAACCATTCATACTCATTCATACACCGATGGTGCAGCCTTCAGTCATTCAGTATCTTGCCCAAGGGCACTACGACAGGTCAATGTGGGAATTTTTCTCCAAATTTATAAAAACTGGCATTACATGGGTTCTAAATGGCTAAATGTAATGTTTTAAATCACCCTGAACCTTTCAAGGCTGATTCTGTCAGAGTCAACTGATTATGCTAAGACATGAATATAAAAAAAGACTATCGCCCACTGATAAGATTTAATCAAGAATTAATTTAAAATGATTTAAAAATAATTTGTTATTACCTGACAGTGAAGCTGTCCTCAGAGCCAGGAAACTGCCCCGGAAGGCTGGCTGGTGGTCAAGGTTGTGTGATTTACAGGCGCATGCTGGGTCATAAACAGTATAATGTTGATTTCATTTCTGGGCCTCATATTGCTTGTTACACCTTCTGGTGACTTCTGGTGATACAAAGCCCAGCCATTGTATATTTAGAAATGATAATCAGTTGTACGCATAGACTTCAAAATATATTCATACAAATGGAATTTATTGTTGTTGGGTTTGGACAAAGGGCTTAACAAATTTATTAGACCACCTGTCATGAAAATGAGAAAACATAAATATTTTAGAAATCTTTTAAAAACTTGTTTAAAACTAAATATGTTATTGTTATTTATTTGGCAAATAACAAACTGGAATGACTAAATTGTCCTTTTTCACACACAGTCATCAAAAAACGTAATAGTTTGTATGGCATCCTTTGGCCTTGATAACAGCTTGCATTCTTGCTGGCATTGTTTTTATGTACTTTTCAACAGTCTCTTTTGTTATTGAGTTCCAAATAGTTTCCAGTTGTTCCCACAGACTTGCTTTACATGAAGCTTTTGTCCCAAATTTGTTCACGAGGATTTAAATCTGGACTTTGACTTGGTCAGTCCATCAGTTCCAGTCCTCCAGATTTTTCTTGGTCAAATAGTCTCTGCACAGCTTATATATGCTTGGGGTCATTGTCTTGTTGGTATATGAACCCACGACTAATAAGATTCAGTCCAGAAGGGATTCCAAGAGGTTGTGGTAGACATTCTTGTTAATGATACCATTGATTTTTACTCATCTACCCATACCAGCACCGTGTTTCACTGTGGGTGCAATGCATCTGGCATCAAAAGTTCTCCAGCTTGTCTGACTCCAAAGCATAGTTGACCACACTGTGAGAACACTTTATGTCTTTCTCTGTTTTTCTCAGAGACCATCCAGCAGCATAATGCAGACTCAACTTTTTACCATTTTGAACAGGAATGATGAATTTCAAACTGAATTTACCTTTTTTTGTGAGCCGGCTCACTGGGCTTCTCTGAGAAGTCAGAAATTAATCAAACATAACATTCATCCACTAAAAGTAATTCTTCTGTTTAGGAATGCAAGTAAATAACTTTAATTTGACATCTTAATGACATCTTCACTTTCATTCATCTGTTTTTTTTTAATTCTGCATTGTTTCACTAGCTTGTTGGATTAAAACTGAATTCATGGTCATCTATGCCCATACTGTGTGATGGATTACTTGAACGGTAAACAAAAGAAGTGCTTTTTATTGAGATTTGATTAGATTTTTATTTTTATTTTTGGATCCACTTTCTCTTTTACTTAACACAGAAACACTTATTCAATTTGCTACACCTCATTCATGTCCCTTATTTCCGCATCTTTGTGCATGCTTGTGGACTGTGTGTGTGTGTGTGTGTGTGTGTGTGTGTGTGTTTAAATGGTAAATGGACTGTACTTTCTAGTCTTCCGACCACAAGCGCTTTTACACTACATATCTCATTCTCCCATTCACACACATTAATACAATGATGGCATTGGCCACAATGCAAGGTGCCAACTGCTCATCAGTTTGAGGAGCTAACCATTCATACACCGATGGCACAGCCTTCAGGAGCAAGTCATCTTGCCACATATCTGAGCACAGTGTGTGTGCTAAATGAGGTTAGTTAGATTTCGGCTTCTGTGTTGTTGGTAGTAAATGTTCCTCACTGTGGCGTTTTCTTCTTAACTTCATATCAGTTTTCATCAGTACTTTAACGTGTCTCTCCTGTCATACTATGTTAAGGCAGTGTTTGTTTCTGTAGTTATGATCGAACTCTGAGTTTACTGTAACTGTTTGCTCACTGTCGTCGCTCTGTCTGTTGCTCTTTCATTAAATCCTCTCCTCTGGTTTGAACAGCAGCAAGTTGTCAGCATTTATCCCTCAAAGTAATCTCAAATGTAGACATATATTTACCACCTTTACTTTTAATATCCACTGAGATCTATCAATTTAGGGACAGACCGTTGACAATTCAACTGCCATTAAAACACATCTTCCAATCAATGATTGCATAACAGAGTGCGCACCAGTCTTTACCACTCGTGTCGCCGCCATGTTCGATTGATTGATGATTGGAGCAGAGAGAGAGAGAGAGAGAGAGAGAGAGAGAGAGAGAGAGAGAGAGAGAAAATTCTCAGCCAAAAGGCAGCAATTGTGTGTGTGTCTGAGAGCGAGAGAAGAGGGAGGGTGAGACAGGTGAGGAAACCAGCAGAGAAAGGCATGCAGTCTGGAGGAGAGACAAGAGGACGGCGATGTGCATCGTTCTCCGCTCATCCATCTGTCCACCTTTCTCTGTTCATCTCTTCATCCCTTTTCTGTCTGAAAAGGGATGTCCGCCCTGTCTCCTGCGGTGTTGGTACATGACTGATCCAGGGGATAATGTTGAAGTTCCGTGTGGACAGGAGAGTGAGGTAGGTGGAGAGAAAAAGGAGGAAGTGACATGCAGGGCTAGAGTTAGAACAAGACAAGATGGAAGAGGAGAGGATGAGGAATAGATTATCAAAAGAAGCTTGGAGGTCAGAGATGACTGCAATGCAGTGCGAGCAAGAAGCATAGGGTAGCCATAAGCCCTGTACTGTGTATGTATGGCTAGTGTATGCACTGTGCCACAATGTGTTGGTTAGTTAGTGTGTGCGTGTCTATGTGAACCATGAGGCACAGTGTGGTGCTGTGCGTCTTGGCTGGTGTTGTACAGTGGTGCAGTGCTAAATGAGGTTAGTTAGATTTCAGCTTCTGCGTTGTTGGTAGTAAATGTTCCTCACTGTGGTGTTTTTTTATCTTAACTTCACATCAGTTTTCAGCAGTACTATAACACATCTTAGTAACTGTAACTGTAAATGCCCTGGTAGTAACTATAAAAACACACCTTGGTTGAATTAAGATAAATTGAGAAAACAATCAGCAACATAAGCTGGCATGACTATCTCTCACTAAACAGTGAAAAATACTATTTAGTGCTCTCAATTAGTCAATCATGACCCAGATTCATATACAATATTCCAACATTCAGAAATATAAAATATCAAATATAAGATATCAATATTAGACCAACCAACTTCAGAAAAACAACTTTCAATGTCTTTAATTCCCTTTTTTAAACATTTGGGACATTTACACATGCAAGAACTCTGATTTCTTTAAATAAAGGTAAAGAATGGACAAGAATATTATGCACACAAGTATGTGGAAAAAGTAGGTGTATATGTTATGTACAGTATATGCATGTCTATTTCTCTATATAAATGTGGTGCATAGATCATACATATGTATGTACATATGTATATATATATGTACATCCATACACATACCATCAACTGTTCTTGTGTCTCTGTGTTTTGTACAGTGATCTGTAGTGTCTTTTTGCTGGTGTAGTCTGTGTTGGATACACATTTTCCTGGTCTTGGGAGATAGAAGGGTAGTAAGGTACTATAAGCTCTTTTAGATATGATGGTGCCTGACCATGAAGAGCTTTGTAAGTAAGGAAAATAATTTTAAATTCTATTCTAGATTTTATAGGGAGCCAATGCAAGGAAGCCAAAATGGGAGAGATGTGATCTCTGTTCCTGTCAGAACACAGTGCAGCAGCATTCTGAATTAACTGCAAAGTCCTGAGAGACTTATTAGAGCAGCCTGATACAAAGAGTTACAATAGTCCAGCCTTGAAGTAACAAATGCGTAGACTAGTTTTTCTGTATCTGCTTGAGACACGATGCGTCTGATTTTGGCGATGTTACGTAAGTGGAAGAATGCAGTCCTCGAAATTTGTTTTATGTGCACGTTTAAGGACAAATCCTGATCAAAAACAACTCCAAGATTCTTTACGGTGGAGCTGGAGGCCAGGTGGTGGGTGATCCGATCTAAAGTAACTAAGTCTCTAAAAAGAGAATTTCTGAGGTATTTGGGTCCAATTAAAAGAACTTCAGTTTTGTCTGAATTTAACATCAGAAAATTGTAGGTCTTCCAACTTTTTATATCCTTAAGGCATACTTGGAGTTTAGTTAATTTATTGGTTGCATCAGGCTTGATCGATAAGTTGATAGAATGATTCCTAATATTGTTCCCTAAAGGAAGCATAAACTGAATAGAAGTGGTCCTAGTACAAAACCTTGTGGGACTCCATGACAAACTTTGGTATGCATGGAGAATTCTTCATTGACGTGAACAAACTGAGATTGATCTAAGAAATACAACTTAAACCAGCTTAGGGCGGTTCTTTTGATACCGATTTGATGTTCCAGTCTCTGTAAAAGAATTTGATGGTCAATGGTGTCAAATGTGGCACTAAGATCTAACAGGACAAGTACAGAGATGAGTCCTTTGTCTGATGCCATTAGGAGGTCGTTTGTAACTTTGACTAATGCGGTCTCTGTGCTATGATGCACTCTAAATCCTGACTGAAAATCCTCAAATAGACTATTGTTATGGAGAAAGTCACACAGCTGATTAGCTACAGCTTTCTCAAGTATCTTAGACAGAAAGGGAAGGTTTGATATCGGTCTGTAGTTGGCTAAGACCTCTGGGTCTAGAGTGGGCTTTTTAAGAAGAGGTTTAATTACAGCTGCTTTAAAGGACTGTGGTACTTATTCTGATAATAAAGACAGATTAATCATATCCAATAAAGAATGACTAACTAGAGGTAAAACATCCTTGAGCAGCCTGGTTGGGATGGGGTCTAAGAGACAGGTGGACGGCTTAGATGCAGAAATCATTAAAGTTATTTGATGAAGGTGATGGGAGTAAAACAGTCTAAATAGATATCAGGTTTTACAACTGTTTCCAAACTTGCCGTATCAGAATGCAGATCAATGCCTGTTGAGGGCAAGAGGTGATGGTTTTTGTCTCTAATAGTTATAATTGTATCATTAAAGAAGCTCATGAAGTCATTGCTACTAAGACCAAAAGGAATAGATGGCTCAGTAGAGCTGTGGTTCTCTGTTAGCCGAGTGCTGAAGAGAAACCTGGGGTTGTTCTTATTCTCCTCTATTAATAAAGAGTAATAGGCTGCTCTGGCATTATGGTGAGCCTTCCTGTATGTTTTGAGATTATCTTGCCAGACTAGATGAGATTCTTCCAGTTTAGTGGCACGCCATTTGCATTCAGATTTACGCATCTCTTGTTTTAATTTATGAGTCTGCTGGCTATACCATGGTGCTAACCTCCTTTGTTTAATTGTCTTCTTTTTCAGGGGTGCAATAGAGTCTAGAGTTGTCCGTAATGAGTCTGTAGTACTATCAACAAGATGATCTATTTGTGAGGGGCTAAAGGAAGCAGACAAGTCCTCTGTTACATTGAGACATGGCATTGAATTCAATGCTGAAGGAATCACTTCCTTAAATTAAATTCCTTAAACATCTGCTGTAAGAGTTTCTGCACAAAGGCTTATAGTCCAGTAATACGAACTCAAAGGTTATTAAAAAAATGGTCAGACAGAAGAGGATTCTATGGAAAGACTGTTAGATTATCAATTTCAATGCCATATGAGAGAACAAGATCAAGAGTGTGGTTCAGACAATGAGTCGGTTTATTTACACACTGATAGAAGCCGATTTAATCTAATAAAGAGATAAACGCAGATCTAAGACTATTATTCTGGTTGTCCACATGACTGTTAAAATCACCTACAATAATTACTTTATCATGTTTTAAGGATTAAGCCTGATGCAAATTCTGCAAATTCAGAAAAAAATTCAGAATAAGGACCTGGAGCTCGATATACTGTAACAAATAAAATTGGCTGCAATGTTTTCCAGGTTGGGTGAGTGAGGCTAAGAACAAGATTTTCAAATTAATTATAATTTAGTTTAGGTTTAGGATTTATTAATAGACTTGAGTCAAATATGGCTCGACCTCCACCACCTCGACCAGTACTTCAAGGAATATGAGTATTACAATGATGGGGACAAGTGGATTCATTTAAGCTAACATATTCATCCTCCTGCAGCCAAATCAATATCATAATCAGATATTAATTCATTGACTAAGACGTCTTTAGATGATAAAGACCTGATAGTCAGGAGTCCACATTTAATTCTCTTATTTTGGACTGTTGGAAATGTTGATTTAATTTTTATTAAGTTATTACGATGATACTTCTGTTTGTTTTATCTTTAAATAATGTAGGTGGACAGGGTACAGACACAGTCTCTATACTAAAGGACTGGGTGGGCAGCTGCTCTAATGGAGGCGCAGAGAAGTGTGTAAGACCGCAGCTCTGCTTCCTGGTCTCAACTCTGGGTTGTCATGGCTTTGGTCGACTAATAAACTTGGCCATATTTCTAGATATGAGAGCTCCATCCAAAGTGGGATGGAGCAGGTTTTCCCCAGAAAGGTGTCCAATTGTCTATGAAGCCCACATCGTTTGCTGTACACCACCTCGACAGCGAGCGGTGAAATGACGACATGCGGCTATACATGTCATCACTGGTCACAGTGGGGAGGGGTCCAGAGAAAAGAGTCCGACATCGTTTTGGCATATTCACACACCGATGAAACATTAATTTTAGTGACCTCCGATTGGCGTTACCGGGTGTCATTACCGCCGACGTGAATAACAATCTTACTGTATCTACATTTATCTTTATCCAGCAGTTTAAAAAAAGACTTGATGTCGCCTGCTCTGCCCCCCGGGATGCATTTAACTTATGGCCCCCGGTAGGGCTGCACGATATGGCCTATAACCAATATCTCGATATTTTTAAGCTAAATCACGATACACGATATATATCTCGATATTTTTATTTCTCCTGTAAATCACTATGAATGTTAAATTCAACCCTTTGATGCAAAAAATCAGTATGATGATTCAAGTAGACCCTTGTATTAGAGTTTTTGGTAATTTGCATGCAAAAAGTGGAAAATCACAATCAAATAAATTTTTAGCAAACCCCTTTATTTCAAATTAGGGTGCTACACTCACAAGATTTAACAAATAAAGTTAAATAATAACATGGTAACCCGAACCACTGCCATATAATGGATCCAGTGCAGTGATGTGCGGGTCCATGTTTGATCGACCTGCACCAACGTTTTAAACTAATCCGCCCGAACTCGGACATCAGCAAATAATTGTGAAATATTGTACCCAACCCGCTTCCTGACCCGAATTTTAAAAAGTAGTCTATACTTTCTCTACCTCCTGTAGAGCTTGTGGCATCTTCGCGCCAGTTATTCAGCCAATAAAGTCTGTGTATTTCACAGAAAATTGTGTTTACTACATAAATTACAAAACTTTACTTGGCATCTTTATTTCAAACGACCCGACCGACTGCGACCCGAATATCATTAAAAATATTGTTTGGTGTTTCAACAGATAGAGACGCTGTCACAACACTGGTTGAAATCAGACGACTAAGCTACATTATGGACAGAGTTCGTTCTAAAGCTGGACATCTTGGGAAGTCATGGTGCAGTGTGCGAACGCAATTTTTTTCAACCAATGTACAGTATTACACCTTATCTTATCATCATACCTTATCCTTTATGTATCTTTATTCTTTATGAATCTTAACCTTTGATGTATCCTATTACAGTACAATCATTAAAAGAAATAAAGAAGCAATCCAGAGTGGTGTGTTTTTCAGTAAACCCTGAGAGTTTGTTGCAGGCAGGCAGGCAGGCAGGCAGGCAGGCAGGCAGGATGGCGGTGAGATGGGTCATGAAAAGAGTGTATTACAACCCGGCCTATCTGTTTTGGAGGTGTAGACCGACTCCATAGGGGTATGCAGGATGAAATGAGAAAGAAAGTCAGTGTGGAAAATGTTAAAGATTTTTTACAAGAGCAAGATACCTACACTCTGCATAAACCAGCCAGAATACATTTAACCAGAAACAGAGTTTTTGTCCCTAGGCCTTTAAACTAATTTCAGGCAGATCTTTGTGACATGCAAAGCATACGTGCATGTTTTAAAGAGAAAAACCGCAGACGAGGTGGTGAAGGCCTTTGTTTCAATCTTCAAAGACAGTCAGATCCCTGAAAAGTTACAAACGGATGCCGGTAAAGAGTTTTTCAACAGGAGATACTTTGATGAAGAAACACAACATTGTACACTTTGCCACAGCCAGCGATCTGAAGGCCTGTTATTGAAAGGTTTAACCGTACCTTAAAAACTAGAATGTGGAGATATTTTACGGCTAACAACACAAGGCGATACCTCGACGTTTTACAGGATTTGGTGAAAAGCTACAATCACAGCTTTCATAAAAGTATAAAAATGGCGCCTATGCAGGTGACTTCCGAGAATGCCTCTCGTGTTTCAAAATCTGTGCGTCACGTTTCCTACGTGACACCGTGATGCGATGCAAATGAAATTTAAAAAGGGTGATCTTGTCAGATTATCCAAGGTCAGAGGGGCGTTTGATAAAAAATATGAACAGAGTTTTACGGACTAAGTGTTTACGGTGGAGGCCTGCATTCCTCGTACTCCCCCTGTGTACAAACTCCAAGATTATGACGGAGAGCCTATCGAGGGCTCCTTTTACGAGGCAGAGTTGCGAAAAGTAAAAATGTCTAAAGACAGGACGTATCGCGTAGAAGAAATATTGAAACGACGTACCGTCAAGGGTCACCCCTCAACGACCCCAAGCCGATCATACCGTCGGATATGGCGACAGACGCAGGATTTTACATCAGCTTACCTCCCAACACTAGTAAAGATGTTTTTAAAAATAACACCAGTTAAAATTACACGGTAGACTTATCCAAGGCTATCAAACTGAACGGAGAATAGGTGGTGGGTCTGTGCGAAATCATTTATCCTCACACATGGTATATACCTCGGGATAACGCTTATATTGAACTAATGGAAAACTCAGATGAAGCTGTAATCCTGGCGGGTGAAGATTATCCTAATCATAGAAAGCCTGGAGAACTCAAAAGTTGAGTCGGGGAGGATATTATGACAAGCCGAAAGACCTCCTGGATCAACTCGTACCGAAACTCATAAAATATGACCCCACAGCCGAGGCTGACCAAGTTCATCGATTTCAAAGGCAACGGTCAGTAAAAAATCCATGCTGGGTCTTAAACCGGGTGAGTGGTGGACCCTCTCTCCCCGTTCGGCTACCTACCCATTTACATAAAAGGAAAAAATCAGTCGGGAGAAGCAAGCCAAAGGGAAGGAAGTCTGCCAGAAGCGGCGATCTCTTTTAGGCCTAAATAATACAAGAAGAAAAGAAATTTCAACAACAAAAGCAATATGGCTTTTTTACACCAGAAATCACCCGAGTGCACCCTGGCGGAGCTGGATTTATTTTCAGCCCCCATGACACAGCTGCCTATCGAAGATAAGGTCTACACTGAAATTCTTCCTCTATCCGGCATCACCGACGGGGGCCACATTGAGTTCTTTATTCCCGGAAATGGTGAAAAGTATTTGGATTTGAACAATACCTTGCTGCATCTCCTCCTGAAAATAACGCCGACGGTACAGACCTGGGGAATGACCCCAATGTGGGCCTGATCAATTACCCTCTGAATACAATTTTCAGTCAGTGCAACGATATTCTGGGGGATAGATTAATTTCACAGTCTAGCGCTACGCATGCGTACAGAGCCATGATCGAAACCCTACTCAATTACTGTGTAGAGTCAATTCAGCGCGGCTCTTTTTTACAAAGACACAGCTTGAGCAATGGACTCTGCTGTGAGAGACTCCTTCTGAATTCGGTGCACATGAGAATCAAGCTGACCCGAGCCAACGACGCCTTTTATCTCATGGGAGCTCGCGCTTCTGTTTTCCGGCTGAGAATACTAGGCGCCTCGCTGTTTGTTAAAAAAGTGACCGGCTCCCTGCTCCGGTTCTACCCCGACCTGTCGGTGGAGGTCCTGCGAAGGCGGCGAGAGTTCGTCACTGTGGGGAAGGCGCTGGCTGGTCTTAATAAATACCGTGGTTTCGCCTACCCAGCCCGCCTCTAGTGTCGAATTCACCTTTTTAGTGTCACCTGTTTTAAGTGTCTTAGTTGTTACTGTGATCTACCTGCTAAACTAGGATTTAGACTAGGTTAAGTATGCCCAGTGACATCTTATGGGGTAGTTTTTTCCTGTCGTTTGGGGACAGGATAGGGGAGGGTAAGCACTGCTGGTTACATTTTTTGTGTTTTATTTTCCTTTTGTTGGATGGTTGGAGCCTAGGTTTACTTTCTTATACAATTGCCTGCATTTTGATTAATTTCCCTGCACTTAGCACCTGCTATCTAATTACTCTCCATCTTTGTGGATCCCATGTCTAGTTCACTTAAACTTACTACTTGGAATGTCCAGGGATTGGGCCATGTAATCAAAAGGAAGAAGATTTAAACATACTTGAAAAAACAAAAATCTGATATAGCATTACTTCAGGAAACTAGGCTATCTGACATAGAAGATTTGAAACTTAAGAGGGACTGGGTAGGCAAAGTTTATTTTTCCTCCCATTCACAGAATAAAAAAGGTACAGCCATCCTTATAAATAAGAACCTTCCCTTCATTTTGAACATGAAGAAAAGGACTCAGAGGGGAGATTTATTTTGATTAAGGGTTCGATTCTTGAACAACGTATAACTATTCTCAATATTTATGCACCAAATATTGATTCACCCCAGTTTATGTCCCAAATGATTTTGATGTTTAACCATCACTGCAAGGGCCTGGGCTTCCTAGCTGGCGATTTTAATTGCATAATGAACATTTCTCTGGACAAATCCTCCTCTGCAAACATGTCTAATCCGCGATCGTCTGCTGTCCTTAGAGATTTATGCAGAGATACCGGATTGATAGATATATGGCGACATTTAAATCCTAAATTGAGAGACTACACGTTTTATTCACATCCCCACAATTCGTACTCTAGACTAGACTATTTCTTTATTCCCAAAGACTTTTTACACTCTGTCCAGACTTGTTGTATGGACTCTATTGTCTTATCAGACCACGCTCCGGTGCATCTGTGCATTAACCCATTATTTAACATTCCTAGAACTCCCATTTGGATATTCAATATGTCATTTTTAAATAGTGATTCTTTCTGCACTTTTGTCCGAAACAACTTATCACAATTCTGGCTCGACAATGAAAGCTCTCCAGTGTCCTCTGCTACGATCTGGGATGCAGCTAAGGCCACTTTACGTGGTCACCTTATATCCTACAGCTCTCATCAGAAAAAGGCCTCAGAGGAAAACAGAAAGAATCTTGAGAAAGAACTGACCAGGCTGGAGCGGATACATAAACAGACACCTACTCTAGCAAACCTAAAGACGCTAGTCGCTGTTAAGACGGCACTTAACTTGGATCATACTCGTCATGTTCAGAAATTATTACTTTACACTAAACAGAAATATTATGAATTTGGCAATAAATCCAGTCGCCTGCTTGCCCACCAACTGAAAAATCAAAATAATGATCGCTCAATTAACATGATAAGAACACAGAATGGGGATGTCACATATGATCCAATGATTGTCAATAGTACTTTCCGGGATTTTTATAAATCCCTGTATAGTACAGATAAGGTCGACGAGGCTGATATTGCTTCATATTTGAACAATATCCCTTTACCTACTATTGCGGAGGAGGATCGCTCCACCTTAAATGCTGCATTCACTCCAGAGGAGGTCTGGGCTGCAATCCAATCCATGCCTAATGGGAAGTGTCCAGGCCCTGACGGGTTTCCACTGGAATTTTTTAAGAAATTCTAGCCAGAGATCCACCCAATTTTTATGCCCGCTGTTAATGGTATCTTGAGAGATGGCATTCCCCCTACCTGGAGATACGCTTCTATTAGTTTACTTCTAAAAAAAGACAAAAACCCTTTAGATTGTTCATCATTTAGGCCTATTAGTCTCCTCAACGTGGACTACAAAATTATTGCAAAGGTATTGGCTCGGAGATTGGAAAACATTCTTCCGAAAATAATAAACCCAGATCAAGCAGGGTTTGTAAAATCCAGATATGGCACAGATAATGTAGGTTGCGTTCTTAATGTTGTTCAGTATCTTAACACACATAAAAATCCAGCACTCATAGTCTCCCTTGATGCCGAAAAGGCTTTCGACCGGGTGGAATGGTCCTTTCTGTTTCTGGTGTTAGAAAAATTTGACCTGGGCTCTAATTTCATTAATATGATTAAATCCTTCTATTCAGACCCAATGGCCACAGTTAATACAAATGGCCTGATGTCTGATGGCTTCCCGGTGCGCAGGGGATGCAGACAGGGGTGCCCCCTGTCACCTTTACTGTTTGTACTATTTATTGAACCTCTGGCCAATGCCATCAGGACTAATTCTGGTGTATCTGGGATTGGGGTGGGTGAGGTAAGCCACACTATTTCCTTATTTGCAGATGATGTCCTTTTATATATGTATAAACCTGAGAAATCAGTTCCGTCAGTTTTGAAATCAATAGCCACATTTAGTGCCTTGTCGGGCTATAAGATCAACTTGGGAAAGTCGGTTGTCACACCCTTTAATATCCCCCACGATATGCCTATACAATCCCCTTTCCTGGTGTCCAGGAGGGGTTTTAAATATTTAGGTATCTTTGTCACCCCTGATTTAAATAATCTGTTTAAAACTAACTACTCACCCCTAATTCAAAGGGTTAAGAATGACCTGACAAAATGGGCCTCCCTACCAACTTCTCTCCTTGGGAGAATCAACACTATAAAAATGAATATTCTTCCTCGATTTAACTATTTATTTCAAAATCTCCCGTGCTATTTGACCTCTGCATTTTTTAAGTCTCTGAATTCTCATATATCTCGCTATATTTGGAACAATAAACACCCAAGAGTTAAGTTTTCTACACTTACCAAGCCAAGGGATCTCGGTGGCTTGTCCCTGCCTTCTCTACAACTATCTACAATACTATTGGTCAGCACAACTTAAAATGATGTCAGATTGGTTTTTGAATAGGAAAGATTACTTATGGTTGGGTCTTGAATCTCATTCTTGTTATCCTACAAAACTCACTTCCCTTCCCTTTATCAATAATATAGAACATTTAAATCATCTCAAGAATAACATAATTGTCTATAACACACTACTAGTTTGGCGAGACGCGAGGAAATACCATAATATTCCTCTTGTTTTCTCTTTTCGTTCTCCCCTGGCTCTGAATCCAGAATTACCAGTACAGATTAGGAGTATTGGTCTGATGGAGTGGGCATCTAAGGGCTTGTCTAACTTTATGGACCTGCTGGATTCCAACTCTGTTAAACCATTTGAGCAAATCAGGGCTGATTTTAATATTTCTCACAGAGACTTTTACAAGTATCTCCAAATTCGTCACTTTATAGGGTCCCTCCTGAGGACAGGCAAGATTCGCATGGGACTGTCAGACTTGGACTTGGCTAAGTCTCCCAAAAAACTGATATCAAAGATTTACGTTTCATTTCTTTATTTTGAACCTTCAGGTTATGACTCTTTGAAGCTGATATGGGAGCGCGACCTGGAGGTGACGTTTAACCCTGTAGACTGGGAAAGAATATGTAGTGGGGTTTTTCCTAAATGTACCTCAATCTCCATACATGAACAGAACTTTAAATTCTTTTTTAGAACCTGTTACACACCTGTTCGCCTCCAGAGAATGTTCCCTGACACCTCTAACCTTTGTTATGAATGTAAAATACATAAAGGTACATTTATTCACTTGTTTTGGTCGTGTGACCGTATCCAGACTTTCTGGAAGGGGGTACACTCTGTAATTCAGGAGGTCACTGGTAAACAATTTTTGCTGACTCCTTCTTTATGTCTCCTCAGTCATACCCCAGATTATCTCTTTGATGCAGACACTAAATCTTTGTTGATAACCCTTTTATTCCTGGCTAAAAAAATTATTTTGCTGAGGTGGTCGACCCCCCAGGTCCCTACAGTCGACATATGGATAACACAGATTTTTGCTCTTATTCCTATTGAGAAGTTGACTCATGACCTTAACCACAAATTAGTCAAGTTTTGGAGGATTTGGGAACCGGTACACTCCTTCCTACAGAAACCATAACTCATAATCGTTTTCTGGGAGGGGAGGCCTGACTGCCTTTTAATGTTATTTTGCTTAATTCTATTCATTTTATACACGCTTTTTACTTGCCTGTCTCCTATCATCTTGCTGATTTTGTATGTATGTACATTTGGGTATATATGGAGGTATGTGTATATGGATGCATATATATGTAAAGAAACATGTTGCAGTGCTCACTGTTAGTTTGGGGTGGGTTTTGTTTTGCTTGCTGTTGTTGTTATTATTATCGTTATTTGCTTTGTTTTGTTTGTTTGCTTGTTCTGTATGTTTTGTTGTCTGTTTTGCTTTCCTAGTGTTTGTACCCAAAAACCAGATAAAACCAATAAAAAGAGTATTAAAAAAAAAAAAAAAGTGACAGTCTCCCACGCCATCCGTCTGTGTCACACTGCAGCTCACGCAGCTGCTCAGTAACACGCTTTACCCCCTGTCGCGCATCAATGTAAAAACCTACTCCATACCGAAGAATTCCAGGATATGTAACCAGGAGAACCTCTTTCTGGGTGCTATGCCCAAATACGTGGTACTGAGTATGGTACACCACGAAGCTTTCACAGGAAGAAGAGACCTGTCGCCCTTCAATTTTAACCACAACATTGTAGAATATCTGGCCCTCTGTCAGGATGGCAGACAGGTTCCGGCTAAGGCTTTCCAGCCCCAATTTAATCAAGGCAATTCAGTCAGAGAGTTTTACAACATGTTTGTCGCCACGGGAAGACACCTGAAGGATCTACCTCTGAGCATCAACCATGAAGAATTTAACGACGGATACTCTTTGTTTTTTGTTTTTATCTCACCCCGGGTGATGACACCGCGTTCTGTTTCCAGCGGGAATTTAAGATTGGAAATGAGATTCAGAGTACTCTTACCACACACCACCACTCTGATTGTCTACGCCTGTTACGATTCCATTCTGGAAATTAACTCTAAAAGGCAGGTGCTGGTGGATTATTATTTAAAAAAAAAAACATGAATAATCATGAACTGGAAAATCTTTTGCATATTCTGCTAGGAGATCAGCTGTCATTACTGACATGTTCCTTTGATACCCTGGTCTACGTTATCGTCAACACACACCCTGCGCACCTACCTGGTGAGCACTGGCTCTCTTTGACTCTGGAAGAGGACGGTGTAGCCACCTTTTTTGACTCTTGTGGTTTTCCTCCGGACTTTGCTTATTACCCCTCAAGCATCTTACAGTTTTTGGAGCAGTGTTCTGACCGGATATTGTACCATGATCATCAGCTTTAACACACCCTGTCCACCGTATGCGGTCAACACAGCGTTTATTATCTCTGCCATAGTATCCTTTGAACGATGACGATGTGATAAAAAATGATCCGACTGGATCACACTTTGTGGAAAAATATCGACGCTGTATCAGAAATCGAAGCTCCGGATTTTTTAACCATGGAACTTGTTCTTTGCCAATGTTTAATCAGTGTTACAACCTGTGAATTATCTATCTATTATTATTACATAACGTATCATGTACATATATCATGAAAATAGCTCTCTGTAGACTGAGTGTGATCAATAAAGCCTTTATTGAGAAAAAATATTTTTGTACATTTACATTTATTTAGGGAGAAAAGGGGATCCAGGAAGATTTATTCTTTTTATGTTGTCTACGTTTGCGTTCTTTTGGGATTTCTGCAGGAGTAATCCAGTGTGGGGATAGGGTTACTGTCCGTTTGGAGACTCGTTTGGCCTCTGGAGAAGCTAATATGTTTTTGTTGTTGTTCTTCTTCTTCATTATCTTGCCCCTCTGGTCTGCTCCAGCGTGGGGAGAGAGTTATTTCCCCTTTTTCAAAACCGCCTTGGGCTTCACCCGTTTTGAGGCGACGATATTGATCACGATCTCGAGGGTTATTCACAGAGGATAAGGGAATGTTGAGGTCTGACAGAGTATTTAAGAAACTCATCCAGCCTCTAGGTGGTGGGGTTTGGGCTTTTTTATAAGGGAGGGAGATGTTTTTAAATAAATCAATCATATGAGACCCTTTTACGGCTTGTCCTTTATAAATAAATTCACCTTTTGAATTCCATTCAGCGTTGCTCTTGGATAATTCATTCATGATGTACTCGGCATTCTTGCAGTCGCGCTGGGGAAGGCTTTTTTTACCTCACTCAGTGTGTCATCCGGATCGGACCGCTCCGTGTCAGCAAGATGGCTTGTTGTAAAATCCGTTGGCTCTTCTCTCGGGTCGCGTTGCAGAGTTAAAGTCACCCAACACTCCTCCTTTTGACCTTGTTTCATCAGCGTGAGATATTTCTGCAGCAAGGTGTCGTATTTTTTTATTTTTTCATAAGAACTCAGCCCCGGCTCATTTAATATCGCTCTCATTTTTGCGTCTAAATCGTCTTCGGCCGTTTATCTGATGGAGGATTCAGGTTGAGTCAGGCGGTTTAACTGATGAGGTGCGACAAGAAACATTTTTTGCGACGTTCTCAGAGCCATGTCTTTTTTTATTAATTTATTTTTTACCTTCTATTAAGTCCACCTATAAGATTTCTGAGGATGGGCACCGCAGCCGAAAACAAAGGTAAAATAAAAACCTCCCGACTGTTTCATCAAGGTTCTGCGTTTCTGACTTAAACCCGTCTTTTTATCAGCCAGCAGTCTGATAATTTTTCGCCGGCTTTTCAGTTTTTTGTATTGAGAAGACAGTGAAATGTTGCCTTATAAAGATTCAGAGCAATCTCACACAGAGCTTGGAGAAAGTCCGGGAAAGAGTGGGCAAGAATGTCTTTACGTTTACGAGGCGTGCCGTGGTACAGAGCTTTAAGTAGGGGTGCATTTCTTCTTATACGCGCAGACATGCTGCTGCTGATGATGATGATGATGATGAGACTTACTTTGTTCTGGGAACATATACGACCGGCCACTGTAGAGGCAGTATACCCGTCCTCAGCCTGTACGGTTCTGGACAGGAAGGTGTGAGATCGACCAATAAATACCCCAGGGGGTCTTTGGTGGCATCTTCAAAACTCTCTAAAAAGAAGGCTTTTTTGTGAGGGGAAGATTTGATGCGCCAATATATTCATCTGTAATTTGTCCCGAGGTTTTTAAACAACACCAGATAATTACTGTTCAAACTCATGGTACAGCGGTGTTTACCTCAACATAGGTCAACATAAACACAATCATTCTATGATGTCTATAGTGAGTAAAACTTTTTACCACTTCAGGATGGTCGGAGGCTTGAAAAATAATCAAAGTTAATCTTTTTATTATTATTTTTTTGCAGTTCAGCATACATTGGTTGAAAAGAAGTATAAATCCACACAATATTTTCAGGTACACCATTTATTTACATGTTATTTACATAACTGTCATTTACATGTTATGTTCAATAACACTTTTTACAAAATATGTCTTCCCACTCCCACTGGGACCCACAATCATACATGAAAAGGGTGCTGCAAGTCTGGGATCAAAATTAACTTCCTCCATGTTAGCAAGGGGTGACATTTTTTTTTTTTTTAATTAATTAATTTTTTTGTTTGTTGTTTTTTTGTTTGTTTGTTTTGTCTGTCTGTTTGTTTCTCTCCTCCTATTTCACGCCTTGATGCAGCTCATAGTCCCTGATGTACTTTTCTCTGCTTTCCTGATCACTGGCCTCAGGTGGGTAGCCTGAAGCTTCCTGCTTACCTTTCAGGAAGGTGTGCATGTAGCCGACAAAAATGGAGTCGCTACACCTGTCAAAGTGCCACACTTCAATGATCTTACCTACCCTATAACCAACCTCAAGAGCCTTGTTCACTTCAACGCTGACCCACACTACTGTCAATGCTCTGGCCTGCTCGTCATGTATACACACATGTATACCCGTCTGATTGTTGATTTCAGCGCAGGTACGACAGAGGGTGAACACCAATTTACCTCTAGGTGTTTTGTAAGGTAACACAGGGAACAAGAGCCCTCTAGGAGGGTGGATGGTGGCTTTGATGAACCCAAAGTAGGGGGGTGACCTAGCGGATAGGAAAAATTACAGTTCACATACGGATACAGAGAAGTGACATCTACATAGTGCACGGTCTCGTTAGGCCCAGCTGTGTACCCCAACCTCACAGCGCTACCACCAAAGAGAGTGGCGCGGGGGCACAGAAGTTTTGGAGGGAGGAAACTCCAGAGAAAAGCTTTTACACCCGCATGCACATTTGTCAAAGCCGACCATTCATGCTCCCACATGACACCATCTGAACACCGTAAACAGATTTCAATGCAACCATTTTCTCCTCACTAGCCGCATACAGCTCCTCAAAGGGGACTCGCCTCAGAGGGCAAGTGTCGTGGGGGTTAAAACAAGACGGGCAACTGTGGTAAAAGCACTCCAGAAACTCCCGCGCATAAGCAACACCGTCTATTTCGGCATAACTGTCAACAAAGTACGGTCTTACCTGTTTCTCCCCCATATTTAACGCATGCTGGATAAAAACATTATTGCTGCGTGCTACCCACTCCAACCACTGAATGGAGGCATAGGAGTAGCAGTTTTGGTCTGGCACCTGTAGTTATCTGGCGAAGGTATGGCCAGGATTTTGGATGGGAGGAATTTTGTAAGAAATACCTTCATGCATGCGGAGGCGATGGTGATGCAACTAAAAGGGTCTACGCCCGTGTCAGTGAGGAACTGATTTCTGAACAGGATAAAGTGTCAGGCGTCAGAGTCTAATTTCTCTCCGCAGATGTTGCATTTAGGCCGCAGGCATTTATGATTATGAGATGTGAGAGTTTTGCAACTGTTGAGGCAATCTTAATTCACCTCCCCGAATTGGTTGATGCAAGATGAGCACTCAGAAGACGTGGATTTGTTCAAAGTATTTATTCAATTATAACAAAAGCTTTTGGAGATCCTACCACAGAAAATATATCTGTTACAGCAAAAAGCCAAGTAAGATCTGAAGAGTCCCTGCTGCTTCAGTCTTCTTATACTATTCTACACCTGTCCACTGACGTCACTCCTCTCTTCCTGTTCTATACGTTGCTGCCCTATATGGTTATATTTCTTTGAAGTCTTTAGTTGCTTAAAATAGGATGTTTCCCCTTCTAAGGGTGCAGTCCTTTTGCACTGTCTGTGCAAACCTTTCTGAGACATTCCTGAAATAGCCAGTAGAAAAAATAAAAGTGGTCAGCATGAGTATGTGTCCCTGCTGAGTGGCACACTTCAAATCAAATCAAATCAAATCAATTTTATTTGTATAGCCCAAAGTCACAAAGTACATTTGCCTCAGAGGGCTTTACAATCTGTACAGGGAGTGACACCCTCTGTCCTTAGACCCTCGGTTCGAGTGAGGAAAAACTTGCCCACAAAAACCCTTTTAACAGGGAAAATGTGGAAGAAACCTCAGGAAGAGCCACAGAGGAGGGATCCCTCTCCCAGGACGGACAGACGTGCAATGGATGTCACGTGTACAGGACAAATTAACACAAACATATTGTACAATTACAATAACTGACAAAATGACAATGAATCACAATGAATGATAAAAATGATTACAGTAACAGATATGGTAGTAATAATGACAGTAATAATGCGTAGTGGACGTTGTGCAGGATCACAGCAGCAGCCATGATCCACGAGAACCTGCTGGACGACAGAGCACAGAAACTCCGGGGAAGTTTGGTTAGTAACATGCATTAATGAGACATGTCCACAGATGGAGAGACGGAGAGATGGAGAGAGAGAGAGAAAGATATATATATATATATATATATATATATATATATATATATATATATATATATATATATATAGATAGAGAGAGAGAGAGAGAGAGAGAGAGAGAGAGAGAGAGAGAGAGAGGGGGGGTTTCGGTAAGGGAGATGTGACTGCATCTTCAACCAATACCGTGCCTGGCTAGGCATAACCCTGGGTGGGGGGTGGAGTCCCCCGGCAGTCTAATCCTATGGCAGCATAACTAAGGGATGACCTGAGCCAGCCCTAAATATAGGCTTTATCAAAAAGGAAAGTCTTAAGTCTACTCTTAAAAGTGTTGACCGTGTCTGCCTCCCGAACCCAGAAAGGTAGTTTGTTCCACAGAAGAGGAGCCTGATAGCTGAAAGCTCTGGCTCCCAATCTACTTTTGGAAACTATAGGAACCACAAGGAACCCAGCGTCCTGAGAGCGCAGTGTTCTAGAGGGGAAGTAAGGTATTATGAGCTCTTTTAGATACGATGGTGCCTGACCATGAAGAGCTTTGTAAGTAAGGAGAAGAATTTTAAATTCTATTCTAGATTGAATAGGTAGCCAATGCAAGGAAGCCAAAATGGGAGAGATGTGATCTCTGATCTTGGTTCCTGTCAGTACAAGTACTGTTGTTTATATTATTTCAAATTTTTATTAAGGCACAACTTCTAATGTTACAGTGTTACAATGTTCATGGTAGAGTTCTATGATTTCCCATGGTCTGTGAATGCGTCTGAATGAATGCGAGAGCGAGGGGGCGGGGGAGCAGGTGAGAGAGCGCGCCTGGGTGAGTCAGGTGTATGACGTACACTGCACGAGCGAGGTTGCATTCATCACGTGTCCGGCTGGACGCTACAGTAGTAACGAGTAACGATTCAGCACATGAAATATGTATCGGAGTAAAAGTATTAAATTCATCAAAAATATGTAGTGCAGGAAAAGTAGAAGTTGGGGAAAAAATAATACTCCAAAAAAGTACAGATACTGCATTTTAGTACTTAAGTACAGTACTTAAGTAGTTCCACTTCGTTACTATACATCTCTGTCTGTTAGTTGGATTTGGGCCTGTTGTTCAATCTCGTGTACGTCTGCGTTGTGCAAAGGGATCGTCTTTGTCAGTCTCAGGCTCTTCTGGCTTCCGAGGTGTACATGCTATAGGTCTATTTTGGTTGACGTGGTGTCAGCGTCACTTCCTTGTTGAGATCCAGTCCAGTCTAAGTCTGGGTCATCGTCAATGTGTAGCTTACCCTGTGTAAGCTGTATGGAGGGATAAATACCCACCGTGAGCGGTGCACTAGGAGGGGCATATGGAGGTAGAGATGCAGGTTGTGAGTCTGGTCTTACATTATGTTGGCATGATGGCTTCCCTTCGTTCTTATTCAAATGTTCAACGCTCTGCCACCAGACTGCCAGCTCAGACCATCCCTGTCGATCTTGATCTAGATCTTTACCTTATATTTGACTAGCTGTTCTAGCTGTTCCTTCACACTCCTTAGCCTAGCCTCCTTATCTTTTCTCTCTATAACTCTGGCCGTAGCCATCGTTATATTATAATAATAAGAATAATAATATGATTTGTTTTTCAAATGGCTTCCAGGTCCCCAAGGGGCCCCATCCGCCGTCATCTATTTTTCTATCAAATTCACCTTTCATTCTAGACTATCCTACTAGTCCTAGCTAAACTTTAAAGCCAACTGGTTTGTATGGAATAGCCCCAAACAACCAGTCCTATTCAGTGGTAGTCAGAGCAGCCAGTCAGTTTATATGGCATACACCAGAGTAACTGACCTTTGTGACAAAAATGACCACTTCTGTTCACACAGCAAAGGTTTCTGTGGCCCAGAGAGATTACGTTCACACCGCAAAGGTAGTAAAAAGGAAGTACATGCTTCAAGGCCCTCAAACCCAGTAGAATTCGGGGGCCTTGAACTCCCCGGGCCTCAAACCCAGCTGCCAACTCAGGGCACCGTCTTCGCGTCCGCTGACGGCCTTGTCCGCCACGACCAAGGCAGTCTGTTATTTATCTCTTTTGCCAATTGAGGTATTTCACACTTCTTTTACTCAAAACTTCGTTATTTCTGGCCGTTTACCTACTTTGCAACGATCACACGCTTTAAATTTAGAGACTTCACACTCACAGATCCAGGACACTTAATTTGGTATTTTCAATATGCAGAATTCGAGTTAAACAGGCTTCTGCTCACCTTATTTAGACCGGTCTGTGTCCTGTCTCGCTTGTGTGTCATCCTTTAAGCAAAAACCAGCTCTTCCTGCATCCCGGACGAGCCCCCAAAACTGTTGAGGCAATCTTAATTCACCTCCCCGAATTGGTTGATGCAAGATGAGCACTCAGAAGACATGGATTCGTTTAAAGTATTTATTCAATTATAACAAAAGCTTTTGGAGATCCTACCACAGAAAATATATCTGTTACAGCAAAAAGCCAAATAAGATCTGAAGAGTCCCTGCTGCTTCAGTCTTCTTATACTATTTTACACCTGTCCACTGACATCACTCCTCTCTTCCTGTTCTATACATTGCTGCCCTATATGGTTATATTTCTTTGAAGTCTTTAGCTGCTTAAAATAGGATGTTTCCCCTTCTAAGGGTGCAGTCCTTTTGCACTGTCTGTACAAACCTTTCTGAGACATTCCTGAAATAGCCAGTAGAAAAAATAGAAGTGGTCAGCATGAGTATGTGTCCCTGCTGAGTGGCACACTTCTTACTGTTACATTCATTTGCTTCTTTATACATTCTTTAGGCATTGTGATTACTTGAATAGCTGGTGTGTTTGTGCTGTACATCTATATCCACACAACTCTGACATCTTTTGATTGTATCGCATAATATACTGCTATGTGTTTCACCCAATGGTCTTTCTCTAGGCTCCGTGGGCGTAGGGTTTCATGTAGCTTTTGTAGCAGTAATGACAGACATACGGAACCCAGAGAAAGGCTTTCAGATTTTTTATACTGTAATAATGGTTCTGGAACAAAAAGAGAAACAGAGGATTGGATCTGTCGGAGAAAGCTGTCTCAAAGTGAGAGTGTGGCTGCTGATCTGGACTTTTTTCAAATTTGCACACGTCAGTAAAGGTGACGGTGTGATAGCTCAGACCAGCGAGTCTCTGAAACTCTCTCCCTTGTTCTAAGGCCTGATTATCGGTGATTAGAGGATTGTTTACATGGGCCAAGTTGATGGCAAAGCAGAGGTGATCATTCCTGTTCCGCAATGTACAGATGTTGTCTTTTAATTCGTAGTATTTCACAGTCAAAAGTTTTTTCCAGCTTGCGTTTCACACCGCCTCTAGGATCATGCACAACCTAAACCACTAATCCTAACCTAGCATCTGATGCTATCTCAGCATTAGATTGAACCAAGCGTTCCAGCAAGCCCTCAAAAGCAGGTAGGATAGCATCACCATGCTCATCCTCAACAACGACAGAGACATGATTCTTAACATTTTCACTAATCAGCTTTAGCTGTATTACATCATTACGCCCAACCTGTGCTCTGACAGCGCCAGCCAATTCTCTAAGAATCAACATCACATCATCATAAAACTGTGCAAGATCCGGTATGTTTCTGGCAGTGGGAACGGTGAACACTCGTCTCAACTCCAGATTGTTGAACCATTCGCGGAACACGGTCGCCATGTTGGAGGAGGTGGACGGCCTGGGGGGTGAATCAGCCTGACCTCTCATGTTTCCACCACCATGCTGGACATGGACTTCCTATAAATTTGGAGTTTGAAATTAAGCCGATTGAAATGAAGGAGTGGGTGAGGTAGGAGGAGGAGAAGAAGGGGGAACTTGGTTTTCATGTGACTGTGAGCAGGAGGAGAGTGAGGAGGATGGGGTCTGGTCAATCTGTTGGAGTGCCAGTTCTAAAGGATGGAAATCATTTTCAACATCGGAGGAAGATGGGTTTTGATTCAGACGCAGCAGAGTGTCTTCTAATGGTGGGAAATAGTTATTAGCAGTCAATGATGACGGTTTACCTACATTAGAAACAGCTACATCTACAGGAAGAGGTGGGGAGATTTGATTCAATTGCTCAACCATAAACTCTAAATTAGACAGACCAAAGGACTCAAAAAAGGTTTCTTCATCCATAAACAGTTTATTTTAAATGTCACACCACACTATTTGGGCTTTTTCCCAATGAGACCAACCGCAGAGGAGATAATTTGATAAATCAGCTCAAACCTTTGCAGCTTTCCCAATCGTCCGCAGTCAGTGGGTGTGAGTCGACTCCTTCCCTCGCTGTGTCTCTGCTGTCAGGCTGCACTTCCGGCTCTGCGGTTTGGGTCGCACAGCTCCGTGCTTCCGGCTCCGCGGTTTGTGTCCCACAGCTCCTTTGTTCCACATCTGGGAACCAAAACAAATATTTTAATTCACAAGACAATTAAGAGACAAGACAAAAAGATCATTTTATATTTAGAAATCATTGCCTACCTTGATGACGCGCGTAGGTTTTTTTATGGCCTAGGTAGCTCTGAAACAGGACTCCCGAGAGGAGAAACTGAAGGCCCGGGCTCTGTATAAAACATCATTGAAATCCAAATGTCACCCTTTCCATTGTCGGAAATAGTTTTTTAAAACTTTTTTAGAAAGTTCTTGCGACTTACCCGATGCTCCACTTGTAATGCTGGCAGAATCTCCAGCAGGGCGGCTGCGTCGTCCTATCGCAGACGGTTCACACGAGGACGACTTGTTGATGGAGGAGTGCTTGGAGTTGTTGGACTGTCTCCTGCATCACCACCTAATAGATAGCCGGATGCAGGCAGGGTTCTAACACCCTGCAGGAGGGTCGCCCCGCCTAGAAAATCTATATATGTAAGTTTGGAGACGAGGAAAAAGTTAGGATGTCTGAGGCTGTTTTCACAACTGAGTTTCCCGCCATTTCCAGGATATTCTTACAACTGAAGGTCTTATCTGCGTGTGTTTGTGTGACTGTAAGATGCGCTTTTAAACCCAGAAAATGAACACCAGACACCCGTTTACGTTTATTACTTTATTTCAGCCATTTCAGGGGGTTAGCTTGCATCTCTACAACACCAGATGTTAGCTGAGGTTGTTTCCACAACTGAGTTTCCCGCCATCCAAAACATTCCTTTTAACTTTAATTTTAACTCTAAAACTCAATGACTTCATGAGGGGAGAAGACCAGAAATACCTCCTTTCTCTCATTGGTTGTTTTTTTAGATTTTATTGTTATAATTTTTATTTCTACAACATTGGGGTCTTATCAGCATGCACACATGCCCATTTCCAGAACTTTAACTCTAACCCTCCATAACTTTAATGCAATGTCATGCAATGTGTCTCTCTGTGTGTGTGTGTAACCCACTTATAGTAGATACACTGAATGGCTAGGTTCGGAAAGAGCTCAATTACCATAGACCTGAACAGCCAAACAATGAACAACACCAACCACGAAGTGAATTGCAAAAGTAAACTCATTTAGTGAGTACTGCACAACAAAAGTTTACAACATTTATATAAACATTGATATGAAAAATAATAAAGAAAATAAAATGGCGCCTTTAAAATAATGAGTCTTGTTTTTTCTTAGTACCGGTACTGTTCTGTTTGTGTTCAATCCAAATGTTCCTCTAATAGAGTGTTCACAATCAGAAAGAAGAAATACTTTAATAATCCCAGGAGGAAATTATTTTAGTTATAATACTCCAGTATAAGTAAAACAAGTAATCATCAATTACGAATAAATATAAATATATAAATACATAAATGAAGTTTGGACAGCATCCTCCTCTCTGCCACGGTTGTCAGAGTGTGTAGCTCCACCCCCACGACATCACCAGCTCTCCTGACCAGTTTGTTAAGTCTGTTGGTGTCTGCGATCTTCAGTCCACTGCCCCAGCATGTGATAGCAAAGAAGATCGCACTGGCCACAACAGACTCATAAAACATCCTCAGCATTGTCTGGCAAAGGACCTCACCCTCCTTAGGAAAAAGAGTCGGCTTTGGCCCTTTTTGTAGACAGCCTCAGTGTTTCTAGTCCAGTCAAATTTTTTAATCAAGTACACCCCCAGGTACTTATACACCTAAACACTATCCACAGTGACTGAGGTACTTATACACCTCAACACTATCCACAGGAACTGTAGTGGATCAGTGAAGGGCCTGACCATCAGAGTCATGTGCTAACTCTTTTGGGCGTGTATCAATCCTACCAACCAGGTTGGCCCTACCACCAGTTGTAGTTAGCGACGAAAAGTCAATCCAGGTTCTTTAGGATCTTGGGGAGGCTCGCCATCTATGAATCACAGAATGATCCTGAATCACTCAATTCAGGGCTCTGGATCCTCTCCAACAGACTGGATGTTCCTATGGAGACTGGGGGTCTCCAAAAGACCTGACCTGTTTAATTTAATAAACAGGACCTTTAAGTAAACAATCTAATGGTTGTACGAAAAGAACATTAAAGTATAATGAAAATGTCACCTTTAACATTCTGCCTGTTACAAGATTTTTTAAGAAGAACCCTTAAATAAAGAGGACTTGATTCAAAGTTTAAGTTGAATTTAATATTCTTGTACAAGAAGGAGCGTTTAACAGTGCAACACACAAGAGAGTTACAGAGAAAAGGCTCCCCGAGGAGCACTATCAATAGGTTCTTATACATTGTTCAAAAATGGGCTGTCTCTGACACCTCCCCACTGATACAGATAACGTCATAACATTCCTGTTGTTGGTTTATTGCTCAGTAATGAGCACTATATTTTATATCCACATGGTACTCCCCTAGCCTGTCTCTCTTGTCCTTGTACCACTAATTTATAATTGTCTCTCCCTACCAGCCTCAGTAAATCAGAGGCCAACTAAGGGAGGTATGCGAGACATACAAAGAACAGGACAGACACACACTATCTGTATGAGTTAAGACATCTGCACCCCAGTATAATCCTAATTTTTATAACACTGGCCTTGCATTACACTAAAGCTCAATAACTTCAAATCTAGAAATCAAGTATCCTCTCATGAATCATTGGATAATAATTCAAAACAATAACATATCATAAATTGTGATTTAAATCATGAGCAAAATATATTCATTCATTTATCATAATATGAGTTTCTGTAATAAGGATCATGAAATTAACCCCTAACTCACAACTGAAAGAAGAAAATTCCTTCACATTACAATTTGTATTAGAAAATAACAAACTTATTCCCCTCTTTAACTCGGTATTAGAAACATAAATCTCAAAACATTCCCTTCAATCACACATGTTGACAAAATGGCTGATAAACATTTTATTTAGTGTATTAAGTGCACAGGCTAAGGTGCCGAGTGCTCACAGTGCAACAAGCTTAATGCAACAGTCCACCACAGTATATCTTCATATAGCTAACCCGTTCAGCGTATGAGTAGCAGCAGCTAACAGATAAAAAAAGAAAATGTCACTCTCACCGCTGCACTTTATTCCAGTGCTAAGCACCGTTGGGGACTCTCAGCTCTCACAAGATGAAAGACGGTTCGCCCGTGTAACTGCTTAAGCACAGTGCTAAACTGTAAAGAAAGAAACTAGTTGAAGCTACATTAACCTAATTGATTTGCGGTAGTTTTACTACAATCATTATCTTACCACTTTCGTTCAGCGGATTGCTGCCTTCTGCTATTGCTGCTGGAGTCAAACGGAAGTGCAAAAGTGCTGCGTATAAACTTGCCTCCTACACAATAAGCAGAACGTGCAAGTTAATTGGTTGCTAAAAGGCTACCTGCCTTTCGTTTGGTTAGATCTGGTGAACCTGAGTGCTGCCTTCAAGTGCAGTTGGAACGTGTTACTAAATACTAACTACTGACTAACTAATAAAACAACTTTCAGGTTAAGCTTAAGGTTTAGTTACCAAAGTTACACCTGGGTTACGTGTGTGTGTGTGTGTGTGTGCACAGCCAATAGCAATAGAGGGGGGGGGGGGGGGGGGGGCATGCGCACAACCCCCTTCAGCACAGCCAATAAGGGACCCCCCTTATTGGGTCAAAGGTCAAAGTCGTAAAACTGTCAAAGTGGGGTCAACCAGAGTTTGACGAAAGGTGTGAAGTATATCTCTCTCCGGTTCACCAGAAACCACTATATTTCTAGATTACCCCCACTTAGTGACACAACCACTGAGAAACAAACTCATGGCAGCTCCATTTTGTGAAATGTAAAGTTAGACAGGCAAAGGACTCTATTATTATTATTACTGATTATTCGATTATTGTCTTGTTAGATCTTAGTGCTGTATTTAACACCATTGACCATCAAATTTTTTTACAAAGACTTGAACAACTATTTGGCATTAAAGGAACCGGACTAAGCTGGTTTAAGTCCTATTTTTCAGATTTATCTCAAATGACTTCAGAGCCGTCGCCCTGACCACTGTGGTTATGAAGTCCTTTGAGCACCTTGTGCTTTCACACCTCAAAGCCATTATTGACTCCTCCTGGACCCCCAGCAGTTTGCCTACAGAGCTAACAGGTCTGTAGATGACCCATCCTAGCTCTACTTCAGGAGAAGCTCTCCCAGCTGAGCGTACCTGATCACATACTTCCTGGCAGCACGTGAAGCTGGGTAAATATGTCTCTGAGTCTCAGTCCATTAGCACTGGATCCCCCCAGGGCTACGTTCTTTCTCCTCTGCTCTTCTCCCTCTACACAAACAGCTCAGTCCATCAAGCTCCTGAAGTTCACGGACTCATCTCTGATGGTGACAAGTCTGCTTACAGGTGGGAGATTGACCATGTGGTGACATGGTGCAGCCAAAACAACTTAGAGCTTAACGCTCTAAAGACAGTGGAGATGGTTGTGGATTTGTGGATAGGAAGAACCTAACCACGCTTGTCCCCATCACCCTCTGTGACTCCCCGATTGAGAATGTGGAGTCTTTCTGTTTCCTGGGAACCATCATCTCTCAGGTGGGAGCTGAACATCAGCTCCCTCATTAAGAAAGCACAACAGAGGATGTACTTCCTGTGGCAACTGAAGAAATTCAACCTGCCAAAGACAATGATGGTGCACTTCTACACCACCATCGAGTTCATCCTCACATCCTCTAACACTATCTAGTGCCACTGTCAAAGACAAGGGCAGCGGGTCAATCGATTTGCAGAGATCTGCAAATCTTCCATCGCTCCAGGACCTGTACACTTCCAGGACTCTGAAGCTTGCAGGAAAGATTGTGGCTGATCCCTCCCACCCCGGACACAAACCCTTTGGCTCACTCTCCTCTTTTTGGTCATTGGTAGGAGGCTGCAGCCCATCAAGACCAAAACCTCACACAACAAGAACCGTTTCTTCCTTGTCAACAAGGCTCGGAGCGGGGCAGTCGCTAGCATAGTGGTTTAAGCGGCTACCCCGTGTGTAGAGGCTAAAGTCCTCGCTGCAGCTGGCCCCGGTTCGAATCCTGCATCGGACGGCCATTTACTGCGTGTCATTCCCTCTCTCTCTGCCCCCTGCTTCCTGTCTATCTTCAGCTGCACTATCATTAAAAGGCATAAAAAGCCAAAAAAAAAATTAAAAAACAAAAAAAACAAACGACAACTTTAAAACGTAGGTATGCCTGCCTCGTATGGCGGGGAAACCTCCAAACAGCCAGGGAAACAGGCAGACAGACACCAGACACGCCCCTCGTCCTCAGATGAAGAGTCCATAGAGGACGATGGCGGGTCCACCTCGCTAGGGCCGGGGATAGGTGGGGCACCAGAGGTGCTCAGGCGGGGGTTATCAGTAGACGGGCGGATCCTGGAGGGCTGGTCCGGGTGCTGCCGGTGGAAGTCAGGTAAAAGAGCTGAGGCTCAAGGATGTAGCTGGCGGGGACCCACGACCTCTCCTCTGGACCATATCCCTCCCAGTCAACCAGGTACTGGATGCCCCTCCCACAGCGACGAGAGCGGATAAGCCGTCGCACCGTGTGGGCTGGGTCTCCATTGATAAGGCGAGGTGGCGGAGGAGTCGGGGTAGCAGGAATCAAGGGACTCTCCAGAACCGGCTTGATTTTTGAGACATGGAATGTGGGGTGTACTCGCATGGACCTGGGAAGCTTGAGGCGGACTGCAGCAGGGTTGATGACCTTCTGAATTTCGTAGGGGCCGATGAACTTGGGTGCCAGTTTCTTTGAGTCGACCCGGAGTGGTAGGTCCCGGGTTGACAACCACACCTTCCGTCCCACTTGGTAAGCAGGAGCCGAGGTGCGGCGACGATTGGCCAAGGCAGTGTAACGGCCCACCGACCGCAGGAGAGTGGATCTGGCCTGGGACCAGGTGCGGCGACACCGGCGGATGAAAGCCTGTACAGAGGGGCAAGAAACCTCCCTCTCCTGGGCTGGAAATAGGGGTGGCTGGTATCCATAAGCACACTGGAACGGGGAGAGACCAGTGGAGGAGCTGAGGAGTGTGTTATGGGCATATTCTACCCAGAGCAACTGCTGCGACCAGGACGTGGGGTGACTGGAGACCATACACCGGAGAGCCACCTCCATCTCCTGGTTTTTCCGCTCCGTCTGGCCGTTAGATTGAGGATGAAACCCGGACGACAGGCTGGCCGTGGCCCCGATAAGAGAGCAGAACTCTCTCCAAAAGACCGAGGAGAACTGCGGTCCTCGGTCAGAGACCACATCGACTGGAAGACCATGGAGCCGGAATATGTGCTGGAGGACCAGTTCAGCAGTCTCTTTGGCTGAAGGGAGCTTGGGCAGGGGAATGAAGTGGGCCATCTTGCTAAACCGGTCTACCACGGTAAGGATAGTGGTGTGTCCTTGAGATGGTGGTAGACCGGTCACAAAGTCCAGAGATATGTGGGACCAGGGACGATGGGGAACTGGAAGCGGGAGCAGGTGACAAGCAGGAGCCTGGTGGGAGGATTTGTTCCAGTTGCAGACAGGGCAGGCCTTGACAAACCCCTGGGTGTCCAGGTCCAGGGAGTCCCACCAGAATCTGAAGAACCTCCTTGGTCCTCTGGATCCCTGGATGGCAGGTGAGGTGCGTGTTGTGGGCCCACTGGAGCACCTCAGAACGGAGGTGGGCCGGGACGAAGAGCCGGTTGGGGGGACAGGCGCTGGGACCTGGTTGCTCCTCCAGCGCCGTCCTAACTCTCTCCTCAATCCCCCATGTAATGGCGGCGGCCAGGTGAGCAGAGGGAAGGATGGTGTCCGCTGCCGTGGAAACCTCTTCCTCTTCCTTCAGGAACTGGCGGGAGAGGGCGTCAGGCTTAACGTTGCGGGTTCCCGGGCGATAGGAGAGAGTGAAATTGAATCTGGTAAGAAAGAGGGACCAGCGGGCCTGCCTGGAGTTCAGTCTTCTGGCTGACCTGATGTATTCTAGGTTCTTGTGGTCCGTCCATACGAGAAATGGTTGTTCGGCCCCCTCCAGCCAGTGACGCCACTCGTCCAGTGCCAATTTGACCGCCAGAAGCTCCCGATTTCCAATGTCATAGTTCATTTCTGCGGGAGTCAGGCGTCGAGAGAAAAAGGCGCAGGGGTGGAGCTTCTGGTCATCAGTAGCCCGCTGAGACAGGACAGCACCCACCCCGACATCAGAGGCGTCTACTTCCACCAGTAACTGTCTCTTGGGGTCGGGCATACGCAGGATAGGTGCAGAGGTGAAGCGATTCTTGAGGGTCTGGAAGGCATCTGTGGCGGCGGAGGACCAGCTGAAGGGGACTTTGGAGGAGGTGAGAGCTGTGAGAGGGGCTGCCACTGTGCTGTATCCCCGAATGAAACGACGGTAAAAATTGGCGAACCCCAGGAATCTTTGTAGCTGCTTCCGGGAGTCAGGAACAGGCCAGGCGGCGACGGCAGAGACCTTGGCTGGATCCATCTGGATGCTGCCCTGGCCGACAATGTATCCAAGAAAGGAGACTGATGGAGCATGGAACTCGCATTTCTCTGCCTTAACAGCGAGTTTCCAGAGCCGTTGAAGAACCCCCTGAACATGGTGGATGTGGTCCTCCTTGGTCTTGGAGAAAATTAGAATATCATCCAAGTAGACGAAGACATGCTTGTTAAGCATGTCCCGGAGCACGTCGTTGACCAGAGCCTGGAAGATGGTGGGGGCGTTGGTGAGGCCAAAAGGCATCACCAGGTATTCATAGTGTCCAGTAGGTGTGTTGAATGCTGTCTTCCACTCGTCGCCCTCCCGAAATCGCACCAGGTGGTAGGCGTTGCGGAGGTCCAGTTTGGTGAACATGGTAGCCCCCTCCAGGAGTTCAAAGGCAGACGAGATGAGGGGGAGAGGATACCGATTCTTCACTGTTATGTCGTTGAGGCCTCGGTAGTCGATGCAGGGCCTCAATGATTTGTCCTTCTTCTCGACAAAAAAGAACCCCGCTCCAGCAGGGGAGGATGACGGACGGATGATGCCAGCCGCCTGGGAGTCGTTAATGTAGTCCTCCATGGCCTTCCTCTCTGGTGCAGACAGGGAGTATAGACGACCTCGGGGAGGACTGGTGCCGGGTAGAAGATCTATGGCACAGTCATATGGACGGTGAGGAGGCAAAGAGGTCGCCTACGCCTTGCTGTAAAACCTCCCTGAAATCGTGGTACTCTGGCGGGACCCCCATCAGATCAGGAGCCAACGTGGTGCAGAGCCTGGACTGAGGAGCGGAGGCCTGCTTGAGACAGACTTGGTGACAGGCCGAGCTCCAGCCCAGAATGGCTCCCGTCGCCCAGTCTATGTGGGGGTTGTGGCGCCGGAGCCAGGTATATCCCAAAATGAGGAGAGTCCAAGATGTGAAATGTGATAGTTTCGTGGTGGTTGCCGGAGAGAAGCATCTGCACTGGAACAGTCTGATGAGTGACGGTGACCGTCCAGGGCGTTGGCGGGGACAGGCTGAGGCAGCGGAACCCTTTCTATCTCCAACTGCTGGGCCAGCTCTTCATTTATAATGGAGACGTCGGCACCAGAGTCAATGAAGACGGCAAGGGAGTGGGAGCCCCCTGGTAGCAGCAGGCGACCATGGCAGAGGGGGCGTTTCTTGAGGGACAGTTCAGAGGTCGGACTCACCAGTACATCCCTCGCTACTGGTGAGACCTGGCTTTTGCTGGACACCTGGAGACGAAGTGTCCGTCTTGTCCACAGTACAGACATAGGTTGTGTCTTTGACGACGCTGGCGTTCCTCTGGTGACAGAGTGGTTCTGCCAACCTGCATAGGTTCTGAATCTCCCCTCTGAGGTTCAGGCCGGGAAGAGGATACCTCCGGTACTGCACGGAACTGGGAAGGAAGAGGATGCCCAAACCGTCCTCGCCGTCTCTCCTCCCGCCTGGCCTGGATGCGTCGGTCCACCCGCCGTGTGAGTTCGATGAGCTCATCCAATGTGGCAGGGAGATCATATGACACCAGCTCGTCCTTAACATACTCCTCAAGCCCCTGTAGGTAGGCGTCGCACTGGGCCTCGGTGTTCCATTTACTCTGGCGAGCCCTGGTGCGAAAGTCAATAGAGTAGTCAGCCACGGAGCGGACCCCCTGGTGGAGGTTCAGGAGACCGCCCATAGCATCTGGACCCTTGGAAGGTGGGCCAAAAACCTTCCGGAGCTCAGCAGCGAAGTCTCTGAAGGAGCTGCAAGCAGGAGTTTGACATTCCCATTCAGCGGTTCCCCACAGGCGGGCCCTCCCCGTGAGGTGATTAATGGTGAACGCCACTTTGGCCTCCTCAGAGGCGAATGTGTGTGGCTGCAGGGCGAACAGGATTGAGCAGTTCGTAATAAACGGATTACAGATCTCTGGGTTCCCCGCATAACGTTCCGGAGCCCCAACTCGGGGTTCAGAAACTGGACCAGGTGGCGTTGGTTGGAGTACGGCAGCAGGCGCTGTTGCAGGTAGGTTCTGGACCATATTCTGTGAGAGCACAGCAGTGAGCTGCTGGATCTGTGAAGCTAATGCCGCTAATGTCTGCTCCTGGTTAGCGGCAGCCTGTTGTTGAGTGACGGTAGCCTGGCGTACCTCGGCTGTGGTGGAAGCAAGCAATGCCTCATGTCGCTGGAGAATGTTCTCCACCCTCTCCAGGCGTAGCTCTGGCGAAGCGGTGTGTGCTGGATCCATGCTGTGGCCAGATTGTACTGAAACGGGGCTTGTGTAGGACCCAAATGCAGCACAACAGCAAGGGATACTTAGTAATGTTCTTTATTGAGGAACTCACAGCAGGCGGTATGGCAGGTGAGAGAGAGGGAATAAGTCCTGAGTTCAATCGGAGAGTCTGTGGCAACGAACTGGAGCAGGGGGACAGACTGCCCGGGGAAACCTCCAAACAGCCAGGGAAACAGGCAGACAGACACCAGAAACACGGAGGCAGAACTCGTGGTCGGGGACGAAAAGCTGAGGTGATTACCGGGGCAGAGACAGACGAGCAGGTCAAAGGCAGGCAGGGTCGGCAACGGGAGATCAGTCCAGACAAAAGTGCTGGAAAGACTTGCATGACGCGAAAAACAATCTGGCAAAGAGTGTCTGGAGGTTGGTGCTTAAATACAGGGTTGATTACTTATAAAGAGCAGGTGTGGGAGGCGGGAGAAACCATGGTGACTGATGAGGAGGCGGGGCTGACAGGTGAGTGGAAAGTTACTGGGTGCAGGTAAGAGGGAAAAGCAGGCAGGGGACCGGAGTGGATTGTGACAGAGAGAGGCATTGGCTGCTGCTAGAGATGGCTCTGTTGAGGTCAGTAACATTTGTGTACATATTTTAGTTACATCAGCTATGATTACTTTGAAAAGAAGAGTATTCACATTGTATAATAACTTGACAATGGTTATCTGTTTTTGCATAGTTAAACACACTTGCATATCTAATTCTATTTTCCGGTGCAGGCAGAAGACTAAGATGTGCTGGTAATGCTGGTGCACCATAGCTCAAGCACAAACCATCCGATATACTTGACCACGTAATAATAATAATAATAATTAAAGCTGCAAGCAGCGATGGTCGGGCCCTCGCATATGCGCACGTCGAAATGTGCGCACGTCGAAATGTGCGATGTGGACATGGCCCACACCGTTGGCCCAACATTATGGTAATTATAGCGCCCCCTAGAGACGAAACTGACACATATTTGTTTCCTGGACTGGGGACAGCGCCCGAAGCATGAGTCAATTGGTTCGTTTCGCTGAAGCGTTCCTGAGATCTGAGCTCACATGCAATTTTGTTATTACAGCGCCTCTAGTGGACAAAGACACCAAATTGTATTGGCACACTTTGGGGCGGGTATTGATGCACGTGACCGAATTTGGTCTTCGGAGGTCAAAGCGTTCCTGAGATATGAGCTCACATGCAACTTTGTTCATTACAGCTCCACTAGGAGGCGCTATGAAAATCACAGAATATTTTTGTGGAAATGTATTCTAGGCCAGTCTACCGTTGTATATGAGAAGTTTTGTGAAGATTGGAGCATTTTTCACAAAGTTACAGCACTTGCGAAATGGGGAATTTCGTGGCCCCGCCCCTCTGACATAGTAAATCAAAAAGTTATGATTTTGATAACTGTTCATTGTCAAAGCCTCATAAACCCATGCAGCAAGTTTCAAGAAGATCGGACGAAAGCCCTAGGAGGAGTTCAGTCAAATACGACCGCTTCTCAACAGTTCGAAACACAGAAAATGGTGATTTTCATGCTTAAATATCTCACTTCCTGTTAATTTTACAAATTGCTCCAAGAGACTTTTTTGTAGGTCTTGTGATGCCCCATAACTCAGCTGAGTTTCATAACTCTGTGTTCAAAACTGTGGCGGGGCTGCTTCAACGAAAAATTCAAGGGGGCGCTATAGAGCGCTTTCGCCCCTCCCCCTCATTAGTTATGCAACCGAATTGTGCATCATATTGCTCTTAACAACCCCAACAAGTTTCAGACAGCTCTGACAAAGTATATGATAGCCGAACAGTTTTGCCTGAAAATCAGCCCAAAAGTCAATGGAGTCTTGTTTTTCGGTGAAAAAAAAGGCAGCGTCCACTTTGACGCTCCGTCACGGCCACGCCCTTTTATGAAAAGTTGAAATTATTTCTCAGATGTCAAGTCCAAGGCCTTGACAACATCCACACCTAGTTTGAGGTGGATATGATGAATATTGTCCGAGCTGCACGCCAGCTCGTAAAAGTGGTCTTTTTTGTCGTCACTAGGAGGCGCTATGAAAATCACCGAATATTTTTGTGGAAATGTATTTTAGGCCAGACTGCCATTATATATTCAAAGTTTGGTGAAGATTGGAGAATGTTTCACAAAGTTATAGCACTTTGAAATTTTATGGCAAAATGGAGAATTTCGTGGCCCCGCCCCTCTGACATAGTACATCAAAAAGTTATGATTTTGAGAACTTTTCATCGTCAAAGCCTCATGAACCCATGTGCCAAGTTTCAAAAGGATCGGACGAAAGCCCTAGGAGGAGTTCGTTCAAATACGACCCCTGGAAATGAGCCAAAAAACCTGAAAAGTCCAAATGTGACAAAAATTGGACGCCGTACGGTTCACTGTAGCCTGGGACACCAAGAGACTTTTTTGTGCGTCTGGGCATGTTACATACTCCCACCAAGTCCCGTACACGTGGGCGAAACCGTGGCGAGGGGCACCTCCAAAAACGCGCACGTAGGTGGCGCTGTGGAGGCATATGCGTACGTCCATGTGTGAGACCCCCAAAATACGTAATTTTACACCCGACATTGGGGGGGTAGGCAAATTTTCGTGAGTTTTCGGGGGGATATGGGCTGTCGTAAAGGCGATTTACTTTAAGTCTGAAGAAAAATAAAAAAAGGAAGAAAAAGAAAAAAAAAATAATAATAATAGTTGTTAACATGTGTTAACATGCAAATGTTAACATGCTAATGGTAATTGCTAGCACATCAGCATTAACATAATAAGGATAACATGCTAATGCCAACATGTTAATGTTATAATGCTAATGGTAATTGCTAGTGCATCAACGTTAACATGGTAATGTTAACATGCTAATGATAACATGCTAATGATAACATGCTAATGTGAATTGCTGGCGCATCAGCGCTAACATCCTAATGTTAACATCGTAATGATAACATGCTAATGCCAACATGCTAATGTTAATTGCTAGCGCATCAGCGCTAACATGGATAAGGACAACATGCTAATGCTAGCATGCTAATGTTAACATGGTAATTGCTAGCGCATCAGCGTTAAAATGCTAATGTTAACATGCTGATGCTAACATGTTAATGTTAATTGCTAGCGCATCAGCGTTAACATGCTAAGAATAACATGCTAATGCAAAATGCTAATGTTATCATGCTAATGGTAATTGCTAGCGCATCAACGTTAACATGCTAATATTAACATGCTAATGTTAACATGCAAATGTTAACATGCTAATGGTAATTGCTAGCACATCAGCATTAACATAATAAGGATAACATGCTAATGCCAATATGTTAATGTTAACATGCTAATTGCTAGCGCGTAAGTGCTAGCTGCTCCTGTGTCTAAATAAACATGTTAAAAAAAGACTATTTGAGGTGTGCTTTTTGAATACAGACCCCCGGCAACAGCCCACTCGTCAGTCTTAAAATTTCTGCGGGAATTTTCTAGTACTGAATTTTCTGAGCAGTGTCAGTAATAATGTATGGGGGCGACGGGGCCAGAGTCACGCACACTCAAAGTTTCTTCCGAAATTTTTCTAGTTCCGTTTATTCTTCTGTTTTTTCTGTGTTTTTTTCAGTTCGCTTCTCTTCCCAGAGTTTTTGTCGCACATACACAAAACGGCTATCAAAACGACCGGCTCGGCCGGGAATGGTGTGCTATGACTTTTCGGCAAACGATTTTGCCAAAAATTGCCAAATACCACGCCAAAAAATTAATAGGTGTGTATTGCGAGAACTTTGGAGAGCTAGAGTGTGTGATGTCATCTCTAGAGTGCAGAGGGAGAGAAAAAGTCGTCGAAAAATAAATTTGTAAACTGCGACTGTGGCCGCAAATGTGAAGCTACAGAAATCATTTATAGCTAGAAACGTAGGAAAATTCGAGGCGGTCGCAGTGATAACACTGTTGATCCTGTCAGTTATAGTTTTGGCTCGGGACTCGAAGAAGTCCCATGTTAAAAAGGCAGGACATTTTCTGGAGGAAAGCAGAAGTACCGTTTCTCTGAATTGCTCCTAAGGGCACATTTCTTCATTTATCGACAAAAAACGACTATGTAGACGATCAGGAAGGGCTCAGCCTGCTATAGGTTAAGCCGGTTCAATGATTGGAAATACGGTTTGTTCAGAAATCCTTCCTCTTCGGGGGAAGGTCTCAGCATTTTCTCCCAGTCTGTGTCAGGATTTCTAACTAACATTTTAACAGGTGCAAATTAGCTGCTGCTGATTAGGTCCTGGTTACTTGGCAACCTCAGCCTGCTTGAAGGAGAGAGGGGGGAGGGGCCAGCAGGCAGAAGCCGAGGAGCGGCCATTTTAGTAGTTCTTGGCACTTAATTTGAACTTGTCTGTGTAAAATGGCAGACAGAGACAGAAGAGCAGCTAGTGTGTTAGCGCTAGCTGTAAAGGCATGCTATTTGCTAACATTAGCACCCAATGCTAAAATTAGTGCTAATTAACATTAGCCACTAGGAATTAAATACATGCTAATGTTAACATGCTAATGCCAACATGCTAATGTTAAATGCTAGCGCGTCAGCGCATCAGCAATAACATGCTAATGTTAACATGTTAATGTTAATTGCTGACCCGTCAGCACATCAGCGCTAACATGCTAATGTTAACATGCTAATGTTAGTTGCTAGCACATCAGCGCAAACATGCTTATAATAACATGTTAATGGTAATTGCTACTGTTGACATGCTAATGGTGATAATGCTAATGTTAATTGCTAGCGCATCAGCGCTTACATGCTAATGATGACATGGTAATGCTAACATGTTATTGATAACATGTTAATGTTAATTTTTAATCCTAACATGGTAATGTTAACATGCTAATGGTAATTGCTAGCGCATCAGCACTAACATGTTAATGCTAACACGCTAATGCTAACACGCTAATGTTAAAATGTTAATTGCTAGCGCATCAGCGCTAACATGGTTATGTTAACATGCTAATGGTAATTGCTAGTGCGTAAGCTCCTGTGTCTAAATGAACATGTTAAAAATGACTATTTGAGGTGTGCTTTTTGAATATAGACCCCCGGCAACAGCCCACTAGTTAGTCTCAAAACTTCTGCAGGAATTTTTTGTACTGAATTTTCTGAGCAGTGTCAGTAATAATGTATGGGGGCGACAGGGCCAGAGTCAGGCACGCTCTTTTTATAATATTCTGCACACTGTGAAATCTCACTCTTAATACTGTCTGCATAACAGCTCTTTCATTTTTTAAAAACATATTGTATATATTTATTGAGTATTGATATTTATTATAGTGTGCCTGAAAGTGCACACTATATGTTATCCACCGCGCTTCTTCTTATTATTTTTACGCCCATTTTTTGGCTCACTTCTCCTCCCAGAGTTTTTGTCGCACATACACAAAATGGGTATCAAAACCTGCGGTTCGGCCGGGATCGGTGTGCTATGAGTTTCGGCACAGTTTTGCTAAAAATCGCCAAAAACGACGGCAAAAAATGAATGGGTGTGTATTGCGAGAATTTTCGAAAGCTAGAGTGAGTGATGTCATCACCAGAGTGGAGAGGGAGAGAAAAATGAGTCGAAAAATAAATTTGTAAATTGCGATTGTGACCGCAAATGTCAAGCTACAGAAATCATTTATGACGTAGGAAAATTTGTCGTCTCACTCATATTCGCCGGCTTAAGCTGTCAGATATATAGTTTTGGCGGGAGACGCAAAGATGCGGCAGCAACACCCATCGACAGCCTCATAAACTGCCATGTTAAAAAGGCGGGAAATTTTCTGGAGGAAAGCAGAAGTAGCATTTCGCTGAATTGCTGTAGATGGCACATTTCTTCACTTATCGACACAAAACAACTATGTAGACATTCAGGAAAGGCTCAAGATGCTCAAAGTTAAGCCGGTTCAATACGGCTTACGCTCAAATACGGTTTGGCCAGAGATCCTTTTTCTCTCTCTCTTTGTCAGCATTCCCAACTGACATTCTCACAGGTGCAGTAACTGCTCTGCTGATTAGAGTTGGCCAGCAAAGACAAAGACTAGCTGTAAAGATATGCTAATTGCTAACATTAGCGGCCAACGTTAAAATTAGTGCTAACGTTATTATCATTAGCCACTAGGAATTAAATATATGTTAATTGCTAACATGCTAAAGTTAACATGCTAATGCTAACATGCTGATGCTAATTGCTAGCGCATCAACTGCTCCTGTGTCCATATAAACATGTTAAAAATGACTATTTGAGGTGTGCTTTTTGAATACAGACCCCCAGAAACAGCCCACTTGCCACTCTCAAAATTTCTGCGGGAATTTTCTGGTACTGAATTTACTGAGCAGTGTCAGTAATAATGGGGGCCAGAGTCAGGCACACTCAAAATTTCTTTAGAAATGTTCTAGTTGTCTATATTGTACTGCTGTTTTTTTATTCTGCTTATATTTTTACTTAATGTTCATTCTGTACCAATACACCAAGACAAATTCCTTGAAAGTGAAAACCTTGGCAATAAATATTATACACACCAAAGTTAGTCATGGATTTACAAAGATTCTGTGGTTAGAACAATTCTATTTACCTTTTTATATATGCTTCCTTTAGTGGATATTATTAGGAATCATTCCATTACTTTTCAGTATGCCAATGATACCAAATTATATTTATCGATCAAGCCCGATGGCACTGTTGTCTTTGTCTTTGCATTGGCTACCAGTAAAATCAAGAATTTAAAATCCTTCTCCTTACCTACAAAGCTCTTCATGGTCAGGCACCATCATATCTTAAGGAGCTGATAGATTCTTACTACCCCTCTAGAACACTGCACTCTCAGAATGCTGGCTTCCTTGTGGTTCCTATAGTCTAGTAGATTGGGAGCCAGAGCTTCAGATATCATGCTCCTTTTCTGTGGAACTAGCCCCCAGTTTGGGTTCTGGAGGCAGACAGCCTTCACATATTTAAGAGTAGGCTGGCTCAGGAGAGCTTATATTTCTCTCCATCTGTACACATTCATGTCCCACGAATGTATGTTACTAACTTAGCTTCTACCCGGACTTTATCCGCTTTCCCATCTCGCAGGTTCTCATGAATTGTGTCTATGCCTAGTTCAGCATTTATTATCATTTTCTTTATTGCTACCTTTAGTCATAATTCTATTAAAACCGGTCGTAGCAGATGGCTGACCAATAAGCTTGGTTCTGCGTGAGGTTTCTGCCTGTTAAAAGGTGATTTTCATTGCCACCATCGCCAAGTGCTTTGCTGGAATTGTTGGCTCTCTGTAAATATTATTATTTTATATTATAAATAACACTTGCTAGCTCAGAGTTATTTTGTTTTCTGCACACACACACATACACACACACACACACACACACACACACACATACACACAAAGTGTGTTAGAGAGAAAAACCCTGTACAGTATGTGTGTGATGAGGACACACAGATATCAACTACCGTGGCATCAAATGTAACTCTACAGACATGATTACCACTCAAAACGTAGGAAAATTGCGTGTTCCAATGATCCCATGAGCTATGTTGTCGGGGGCTTCATGCCCCTGGTAGGGTCACCCATGGCAATCAGGTCCTAGGTGAGGGACCAGACAAAGTGCAGCTCAAGACCCATGATAAATAAGAATACCAATGGAGCCGGGTCTCCCTTGCCCGGACGTGGGTCACCGGGCCCCCCCCCCTGGAGCCAGGCCTGGGGAGGGGCTTGTTGGCGAGCGCCTGGTGGCCGGGTCTTCACCCATGGGGCCCGGCCAGGCACAGCCCGAAAGGGTGACATGGGCCCCCCTTCCCATCCCACCACCCATGGGAGGGGTCACAGGGGGCGAGTGCTAAGAGAATTGGGCGGCAGTTGGAGGAGGGCACCCTGGCGGTCCGACCCCTGGCTGCTGTGTTTTGTTATTGGACTTCTGTGCTCGCCATGGATTGTCCATAACGAACAACATGTTCGGACATTGAGTCCGAGTGGACCTTGTTCCATGGCTCCATTGTCGAGGCAGCTGACCGGAGCTGTGGGGGATGCTGTCAAGCTAAGGAAGGAGTCCTACAGAACCTTTTTGGCTTGTGGGACTCCTGAAGCAACTGAGGGGTATCGACATGCCAAGCGGAGCGCGGCATCGGCGGTTGCAGAGGCAAAAACTCCGATGTGGGAGGAGTTCGGTGAGGCCATGGAGAACGAATTTCGAATGGCTTCGAGGAGGTTCTGGACCACCATCTGGTGGCTCAGGCGGGGGAAGCAGTGCACTGTCAACACTGTGTTCAGTGGGGAGGGGGTGCTGCTGACCTCGACTGGGGACGTCTTGGGTCGGTGGAGGGATTACTTCGAAGACCTCCTCTATCCAACCAGCACATGTTCCACTGAGGAAGCAGAGTCTGGGAACCCCGTGGTGGTCTCGCTTACCTCTGGGGCTGAGATCGCTGAGGTATTCAAAAAGCTCCTTGGTGGATGAGGTCCGCCGGGAGTTCCTCAAGGCTCTGGATGTTGTCGGGCTGTCTTGGCTGACACGTCTCTGCAACATCGCATGGACATCGGGTAGTGACTGGGGTGGTGGTTCCCCTTTTCAAAAAGGGGGACCAGAGGGTGTAAATGGTAAATGGTAAATGGACTGTACTTATATAGCGCCTTTCTAGTCTTCCGACCACTCAAAGCGCTCTACACTACATATCTCATTCACCCCATTCACACACATTCATACACTGATTCATACACTGACTGCTCATCAGTTTTAGGATCTAACCATTCATACACATTCACACACCGATGGCACAGCCTTCGGGAGCAATTTGGGGTTCAGTGTCTTGCCCAAGGACACTTCGACATGCAGACCGCAGGAGCCGGGGATCGAACCGCCGATCATCTGATTAGTGGACGACCCGCTCTGCCTGTGAGCCACAGCCGCCCTCCAACTATGTGCTCCAACTATAGGGGGATCACACTCCTCAGCCTCCCCGGTAAGGTCTTTGCGGGGGTCCTGGAGATTAGGGCCTGCAAGATTGTCGAACCTCGGATCCAGGAGGAGCAGTGTGGTTTTCATCCTGGTCGTGGAACTGTGGACCAGCTCTATACCCTTAGTGCGGTCTGGAGGGTGCATGGGAGTTTGCCCAACCAGTCTACAAGTGCTTTGTGGACTTGGTGTTCGATTGTGTCCCTCGGGGAGTCCTGTGAGGGGTGCTCCGGGAGTATGGGGTTCCGGACCCACTAATACGGGCCATCCGGTCCTTGTATTCCTGGTGCCAGAGCTTGGTCCGCATTGCCAGCAGTAAGTCGGACTTGTTTGTTGTTTGTTGGACTCTGCCAGGGCTGCCTTTGTCACAGGTTCTGTTCATAACCTTTATGAACAGAATTTCTAGGCACAGCCAGGGCGTTGAGAGGCTGCGGTTTGGATTGGGTCGCTGCTTTTTGTGGATGATCTGGTCCTGTTCGCTTCATTGGAGCGTGACCTTCAGCTCTCTCTGGAGCGGTTCGCAGCCGAGTGTGAAGCGGCTGGGATGAGAATCAGCACCTCCAAGTTCGAGGCCAGGGTTCTCAGCCGGAAAAGGGTGGAGTGCAGCCTCCGGGTCAGGGATGAGATCCTGCCTCAAGTGGAGGAGTTCAAGTATCTCGGGGTCTTGTTCACGAGTGACGGAAGGATGGAACGGGAGATCGACCGGCGGATCGGTGCGGCTTCTGCAGTGATGCAGACTCTGCACTGGCCCGTCATGGTGAAGAAGGAGCTGAGCCGAAAGGTGAAGCTCTCGATTTACCAGTCAATCTACGTTCCTACCCTCATCTATGGTCACAAGCTTTGGGTAGTGACCGAAAGAATAAGATCGCGAATACAAGCGGCCAAAATAGGCTTCCTTCACAGGGTGGCTGGTCTCTCCCTTAGAGATAGGGTGAGAAGCTCGGCCATCCACAGGGAGCTCACATGCATACACACACACACACACACACACACACAGACAAGAAAAAACAAACATGACAACAACAAACAAGACAAAATAAATGACTTTGTAAAACTCTCTGATTAACAGACACAAGACCACACAAGCATGTACGTGCACACACACACACACACACACAGACAAGACAAAAATCTTTCAAAATAAGAGTCCCTTCAAAATAAAAGACTTTGTAAAACTCTCCTTAACACAAGACCACACAAGCACACACAAACACAAGACAAAAGTCTTTCAAAATAAGAGTCCTTTCAAAATAAGAGCCCATTAAAAAGGCAATGTGACACAGCTTGTTGTATTAATACTGAATTTGCTAAGCAGTGTCAATAGCGATGGGGGCGACGGGGCCAGGGTGCATTTAGATACACAGGTTACAATATAATTCAAAAACGATATACTTTTATTATAGACCGATATGAATTCGATATGAATCGATACAGTGTAAGAAGATATGATTTAATTTGATTTGATTCTACTGTTAATATTTATTGTAGATATTTTATAAAATAAAGAAGCCAATTCTATCAAAGTGACTATCTTACAGTAGAGTACATTACTTCAAATATGTAAAAGACCACATATCCCCAAGCATTGTTGCTTTATGGCACTGGCAAAGAAAAAAGAAAAAAAAAGAACAACAAAATCACATCGAAGCATTTATTTTTAGACATGGACCAAAAAAGTCTGGCTGAATCATTTGTTGGAGAGAATCCAGTGGATTTTCAAAATAAAATACCCCGTGCAAACTGCCGGTCGTAAAAACAGACAATAGTGAAACTAATTAACTACGTAGCATATTTCCATACGTAGAAGCATGTTTAGAAGAACATACACCGGGAAAATGGCCAAACCTGAGCAAGTACAGTAGTAGCAACTTAAAAGTTCCCATTCAAGCTGAACGCCAGCTGAATGGCAGCCGCCTTCCAGCTGACTTCCAGCCGGCTGCCTGGAAAGTCCCGGAAAAGGAGAGACCCCCCCTCCTTCTCCCGGGCGTGTCTATTTTTTACTGTAACTCCACCCATTCATGTAATTACAGGACATGACCAGGAGATGGCACTTCTCTCACAGAACTTATTTACAGTTGTTCTACCTGGAGATGACGTAGCTTACACACCTCGTTAGTATTCTCGTTGCTCAACCCTGTGTTTTCACTTACAGTAATGGGCTTTTTGGTCTCCCAGTGTCACAGATCACAGAGCGGAAAATGCAGCTGGTTTGACTACTGCACACTACAGTAGCCTTATGATTTGAGCGTGTTCATGAATTGAAATTAAATTTAAGGTGTTTATATCTAACAAGTCACCATTCACCAAATCATCTAGTGTCACGACCTGGCTCTAGAGCCATGACAAACACACAAGGGAGACACGGATTGAAGGCCAAAATGGAAATGATTTATTGAACTAAACAACAAACATTTTTTACCAAAAACAAACCAAAGAAACGGTGGGGTGTGTCAATCAGTCAATCAGTGGTGAAGGTGCATGTATGCATGGATGAAAATGTGTAGATGTGAGATGTTGTGTGCCATAAGAACAAAGAAAACCAAAAACCATGAGGCAGCCTGGAGAGGTGGGTGGAGCCTGCCAGAGAGAGAGAGAGAGAGAGAGAGTTAATGGGTGCAGCTTTATACTCTCCCTAACTGAGGCCCAGGAGTTTCCACCAATCAGCTGGGTATTGGAGCACACACTCAATTACACAGGGAACCGTCACACTAGTCTGTTCTGTCTTTACTAGTGGTGGGCCGTTATCTGCATTAACGTGCTGCGTTAAGGTCAGACTCTTATCAGGCGATAAAAATATCACCATTAATCTATTCTCAAAGCTGTTCCAGCCTTTGAGGTAGCTTTATGACTTTTTTCTCTTTTGTTCATTTTTGTTTTCTTCGCTGTAACTCTGTGGAGTCCTGGGGCCTCATGTACAAAGCATGCGTACGCACAAAAAAGCGGCGTACGTCCTTTCCCACGCTCACGTTCAAATGTATCAAACGTGAAACAATCGTAGAAATGTGCGTGCCCCACGCCAATTTCATAGCTGTCGTACGCACGTTTCTACAGCTGTTGTTCCTTTGGCGACACTTAGAGGTGAAGCTGGGAAACTGTTAAATGTGAAAACAAGTATTCATCAGAGTGATGTGCACATCGGAGACACACTTATGAACAATTAACACACCCACGTGTTTGCAATTATAAAGGTGGATATAAAAGCATGCATAATGTGATGAAGAAAATGGTATTAACAATGGCAACGTGAGCGTTGTTAGAGGACCTTGTAAATGGTGCAATCCGACGTGAGCGATTTAAGGAACGCATGGATTTACTTGCAAACCATGATAATTGGCTCATAAGACGATTTCGGTTACCAAGATCAAGGGTTACTGGAGTTGTGCGCAGAGCTGCGGCCGGCCCGAGAGCGCAACGGGGGCCGGCGGGCCGGCTACCTGACTACGCTGGGGTTCCTGGCAACAGGGGCATTCCAGCGGGAGCTGGCCGATCGGTCAGGAGTGTGCCAGTTAACCCTGAGCCGAGCCATGCCAGCTGTGTGGGACGGAATCATCCGAATGTTTTCCTGGTACATTAGATTCCCGTACAATTCCGTTGAACAGGCCGGCATTAAAGCGCAATTTGCAGCGAGAGCCGGTTTCCCTGATGTAATCGGAGCTATTGACTGCACACACATTGCTATAAAAGCGCCATCACAGGATGAATTTGTTTATGTGAGTAGGAAACATTTTTATTCCATCAATGTTCAAATCATATGTGATGCGCGAATGCAGCTAACTAACATCGTGGCAAGGTGGCCTGGTTCAACGCACGACTCATTCATTATGACTAACAGCATTGCTGGGAACAGGCTGGAGGCTGGCACGGTGCGCGATGGGTGGCTTCTATTCGTTTAATTGTCCCGTATGTACATACGAAACAATTAAACGAATAAACTCTTTACTCACCCAGAAGCCGTGCCAGTGTGCCAGTGCATATTTGGGCATGTGCGCATTCAAATATGTTTTTGGTTTTCTTTATTTTCTGCTGGTGAAATTAGAGCTGCAGAGCTTTCTAACAAGACCCTGATTATCTCCTTGTGTTCAGTATTCTTGTCAGTAAAAGCGGGCGTAAAATGTCAGCCACAGCGCCACACCTGTCCACACCTGTCCACACCTGTGTGTGCGCTGCTCGGATCCCACGTTATCGCGTTATCTGATCGGACAAAGAGGTGAATCTCGGGTCCGGGCCTATTTAAATAGATTTGCATATGTAAATGGGGGCGTGGACAGCACGTGCGCTCAATTCCACGTTGATTGGAATGTACAAAGAAACGTGCTTGGATCCATGCGAACGCACACTTTGATACATCTGAATATTTTGTGCGTACGACAGTTTCCGGGTTCTGGCGTACGGCAAGTTTTAGTAGGAAATCCACGCAAGTATTCGTACATGAGGCCCCAGATCTCTTTAGCAATGTTGTTTTTAGAAAGTTTTTGAGTTTTTCTCGTGTTTTTTAAATGCCGCTTCCACCTGGACAGCTGCCTTTGTTTACTCCGGGAACAGCTGATCGCGCTAATGCCGGGCCGGCATTGGCGCATCAATCTACAGTATCTATGGCCACCACTAGTCTTTACATAATTACTGAAGCTCTTGTGCTCGCACACTCTCTCTCGCTCATCTGCATGTAAACAACAAACTAACCCTTAAAAATTTGCAAAAAGAATTGAAGAATAACAACAGCAATAATACCTCCTATTGAATATTTGATCACAGTTTGATCGTTGTGAGACGCCATTTAAAGAGGGAGAATACCTGGTGATTAACAGCCCTTTGGAAGCCCTTTGTTATGTAGGTATCAACCTTTTGTTTGCACTTGATGGGCCTTTTTCCCCCCACGTGTCACACAAATCAGAGCGGAAAATGCAGGACAGACAATCATGGATGTGACGTCTTTACTGTGTTTTACTGGCAGCTTCGTGGATATTATTATGGCTAAATGGAACTTCTTGAAACAAGAATCTTTTTTTTGCAATTGTTATGTATTTAAGTGCAAAGGCACGCATGCAAATCAAACAAACCAAACGTATAATAACACTTCTAATAATAATACAATAATACTATATATATATATATATATATATATATATATATATATATATATATATATATATATATATATATACACACACACAGTAAATGGAAAGAATTACGAGTGAATCAAGTATGAAGTCAAGTATGTTTGGTTTTAATAAAGTTTGCAGTATATAGGTTATGTTTTTATTCTACATGGACACCACTGTTTATTTTCCACTATGCCCCCCTTCATTATTAATAATACACCGCACAACTTTTGAAAGTCCAGAGATAAGTCTGTTGCAAAATTCCACGGTGACTCTTGTTTGCCAAAACGTCTGTATGGCCTCGACGAGCTCCTGTTTTGTGCCTGGCTTAGCCTCCTTGCGAATAAAGTCTTTCATGGAATGCCAGACAAGCTCAATGGGATTTAAGTCCGGTGACTCTGGTGGAGTTTTCACCCAGTTGATCCCCTCGGACGCTGCAGCGAAATACACCGACTTTTAGAGAAAAACGCTAGTCTCTGCAGCTCTATGTCGCGCACAACAACAACACCAAGCCCTCCCCTCCAAATAAACTGTTAATTAAAAAAATAAACCCTCGCTTGTATCTGCAAGTCTGACAGACAGGCCTGGCAGCCCCGAGACGTCCGAACCGTTTTTTGTAAATTTTTTAAGGGTTAGTTTGTTGTTTACATGCAGATGAGCGAGAGACAGTGCACGAGCACAAGAGAATAGACGCTTCAGTAATCATGTAAAGACTAGTGGTGGCCATAGATCAGGGGTCAGGAACCTACAGTACAGTATGGCTCTTTTGATGACTGCATCTGGCACGCAGACAGGGGTGAAAGTAAGCCGGTACTGTCCGGTACTGCGTACCACTAAAACATCCCTCATTCAGAACCAGTCACGGACGCACACTTGGTCAGAAGATAGATCCACTAGCAATATGCAGTCTTGAAAACTACTTTGTCTGTTTAAAAAATTATGTTAACTCATTCCGAATAGTTTCTGATGTGTCCGTGCTGTGTTTTAGTCCATGCTGGACGGAGCCAGAGCCCGGTGGTCTCCTCTGCGCCCAGCTTTCGACAAGTCACATTAATGTTATGATATATTTTATTTATTATTGGTTAAATGTTTACCAAATCAACAACATCTAGGTTATTCTGTCCTCACTGTACATAATTACTTAAGCTCTTCTCTCGCGCACTCTCTCTCTGTCGCTCGCTCCTAATCTGCATGTAGTGAGAGCCACAGTTGGACATCAGTATCCATCATACTGTACAGTATACTGTACTATCAATATGGCCACTATGGCGTTCAGAGGAATACTCAGAAATCGAACGTGTTTCATACTGCAGGCTTCAGAAAGCATCACACAGATATAACTCTTAAAAACAGTTACGGGCGGAGTTTTCTTTAATAACAAGTTTATGTTGGCATGATGTTGTTGTGCGTGACATGGAGTTGCGGCTGCAGCGTTGGCTCAGTGTTATCTTATCACAACTGTTTTTTTCCCATCAACCAATCCGCGGAATACTATGAACGGATCATGATGATCCTTTGCACCACTAACCACATCCATGATTGTGCTCTGTCTCAGCTGATCGGGTCACCCGCTCACCCCAGCGTATCTGTTCAGATGTGTCTTAGTTTAGACAGACTACGGTGAGAGCGGAACATCACTGCTCCTCCCCGTGGACAAATGAGGCATTGCAGCTGGTTTTCACACAGACTGCTTAGGGGCGTTTCCAGTCGGGCCCTCACTGACTACGTCATCGTGGGGGATTACATTTCGGTCACGTGCCAGCCAAGGACCTTTCAAGGACCTGTCAAGGACCAGTCACGGCCCTGTCACGGTCCCGTCACGGAAACACGGGAACTTTTAAGTTGCTACATCTGTAAACAGCAAGTCTGGCGGGCTAAAGCTCCACTTCTGAAACGGCCCAAATATGCCACGCTCACGCACCATGATACCCGATCCATTACTCTACAACCGATTCATCTAGGAATTCATGGCTAATTCGTATTGACTGCGGAGGCTGCTACCGACGCAGCTGTATCTCTCACTTGTTAAAACAAATATCCGGTCGCATCGGTTTATTGTTCACAACCCTAATATTATCAGACATTATGAATAACTACTGCAGTACTATCAATTTAATCACTCCCTTTGACATACAATAAGAGAATTTCCACTAATATTTCTGTACAATAGTGATGCAATTATCTTTAGAGCCTAAAGACAACAGTGCAATATCATTTGAAAGCCAGAGGAGAGCTAACAATGAAAGCTGAATATGTTTGAATAAGCAGCACAACATCAGCAGGCTTGCAGCCACCGACACTGACATTGCACTGCACCTCTACAACGGATTGTGTCTCCCCTCTAGTCGCTGTCCTGTCTGTGGGTCACTTGTAACAGCTGCCTAGCCAGCCTTGAACGAACAGGTGGCAGAGCCTAGCACACTTTTGCCTAGCTCAGCTAAAAACTCTACACGTCATCAATCATAACCCCTAAGTTTCTCACCACCCTGGTGGAGGCAAGATAAAGGGAGTCAATTTTGATGTTGATGTCATAACATGTCAATGACAGTTTAAGTGAATTATTATTTAAATGAGCTGAACAAAAATAAAAACTACACAATAATAAAAGCTGGACTGTTTCATTTATTGAATTTCCAACACCATGAAAAAAGTAGGCCAGTCTAGGCCCTGCAATTCACAGGCTGAAAAGTGGCCCCACTCTGACCCTGCCTGAACCAGCCCAAACTATAAGCTCCATCAAAAAGAAAAGTCTTGATTCTACTCTTAAAAGTGTTGACTGTGTCTGCCTCCTGAACCCAAAATGGAAGTTTGTTCCACAGAAGAGGAGTTGTGGGTCAAATCAAGAAAAATGTTTGTTCTGGGGAACCTTGAAACAGTCAAACTGTAAATTTTAAAGATTTTAAAAGGTACCTGAGCTGCCCTTTTAGTGACAGAAGTTCAGAGGTTATGACAGAAACACTTACTATTCAAGAGGCCATTGATCAGATCTTCCACGTTGAGGAAGCTGATAGTGATTTAGAGGAGGATGTGTCAGTAAGGACAGTGTATAGTGTATTGTTACACGTGGTTATATTATAACAGTTTCATAATGTTCTTGCCATTTTCACTATCAATAAAATATATTTAAATCATTATGGCTGTTATGTTTTCATGTCTTTGGTAAACAGGACATGATATAGTGTGATATAAGTGTGTCTTTTCTCCAAAAAAGAGTGGTGTAGAAACTAAAAAGATGCACTCTCATGCTATCTAAAATGATAAGTATTAAAAAATGAATGCATTGATGTCAGATAGGCAGAGATGTATAAAGTACTCAAGTAAAGGAGTGGAGTAGAAGTACAAGTGCTATATCAAAAAACTGACTTGAGTAGAAGTTGAAGTGTTCTTTAAACACCATACTTAAGTGAAAGTACAAAAGAATTCCAAATGTTTTGTACTTAAGTATTGCAAGTAGAAGTATGTAAAAAAATTCTACTCAAGTACTGAAAGTAAAAGTACAAGTACTGTTGTTTATATTATTTCAAATATTTATTAAGGCACAACTTCTAACAACTTCTGAATGCGTCTGAATGAATGCGAGAGTGAGAGGGCCGGGGAGCAGGTGAGAGAGCGCACGCCTGGGTGAGTCAGGTGTATGATGTACGGCGCACGAACGATGTGTGAGACCACGACAGTCATCGAGTCCTGTAAACAAACCGCTCAGCAATAAATGCAGGTTTGTTCAATATCGCCTCGTCATTCATCACGTGTCCGGCTGGACGCTACAATAGTAACGAGTAATGATTCAGCACATGAAAAATGTATCGGAGTAAAAGTATTAAATTCATCAAAAATATGTAGTCCATGTTGAGACGCATTTTGTAATAACGGTGCATTTTGTAATAAACGTCCAAAATGTAATAACTTTTTCATTTCATTTTGTAATAAAGCCGCATTTTGTAGTAAACTGCCGCATTTTGTAATAAACTGCCGCATTTTGTAATAAATTTTGCCGCATTAGTAATAAGCTTTTACATTTTGACAAGATTATAACCAAATGCAAAAAATCTGCAATTTACATAATATTCTCTGTTAATGCAACCTTTGAATAGTGTACTGATAGTAATTGCTAAGTACTGCTACTAGGCTAATACAGGCCTAGCTTTTACAAATACTTTAAAGTAAAATAAAATACAATAACAAACAAATAAACTATGCTTTAGAATTGTTATTACATAATGCACCATGTTATTACATTTCCTAGAAAATAAAAAAGTTGCAAGTGCATTTTGTAATAATCTTGTCAAAATGTAATAACTTATTACATAATGTGGCAAAATTTATTACAAAATGCGTTGGGGCAGTTTATTACAAAATGCGGCAGTTTATCACAAAATGAGGCTTTATTACAAAATGAAATGAAAAAGTTATTACATTTTGGACCCGTTATTACAAAATGCGGCTCAACAGTGCAGTAAAAGTGGAAGTTGGGGAAAAAAATAATACTCCAAAAAAGTACAGATACTGCATTTTAGTACTTAAGTACAGTACTTAAGTAGTTCCACTTCGTTTGTATGTGTGTTTCCAGTCAACATGACCACAGTGGACCAGCTGGACAAGCAGTGAGCCAGATCCAGCTGAAAGAGACTACGCCAATACCCTATCAGCAGTAAGTAAACTCCAAAAAGAATGTACCATTTTATTTATTCACCTGCACACTGCAAAACATTTTAGAAATTCTATATTTATTCCAGAAGCAGGAAATAACTCAAAGACATTTGCTAGCATAAGAATCTGGCCATTGTAAAACACTGTCTGTTAGTACAACAAGAAAGAAAATTTGTTATTCACTAACGCTAATATGTTTTCAACTATCAGCCGTAAGCAGTAAGCTGCAGTGCACACCATACACTGACCTGCTGTTTGCTGTTGATGGTACTGCATACTAGAGTTGCACGATACCCGCGGTATACACGGTACCCCGCGGTGCCAAATCATAACCGTCGCTACTATACTAGAAATTTTACACAACGGTACTACCGTGGATTACTATACTACCGGTGCCAGTCTCCGCTACATAGCTCTCCTCCCGGCTTCTCACTGCATGCTACTCCTTTGTAAACAAACAAACATGGAACCGCAACCGAACTACACAGCTGCTGAATGATTGGCTGTTTGCCTGTTACTGGTGACGTCCAAGGATATGATTGTTTCCGCACGCTGGGTCTGTTAGCTGATTGGCTGTTCGTGTGTTTCTGCCGGCAAGAACGAACTCCGCGAAGACAGCTCCGCTTCGATAGAAACTCGCTTCAAAACAAACAACAAGCTAAAGTTCTGTCTCGCCCAGACACGAGACAACACACTCACCATGGCAGAAGCACCGGGCCCGAGCAGCGAGTCTGCCGTGGCGTCTTCGTCAGTGGCAACACTAATTTTGCTTAAAAAACAAACGTTGTTATTTCAAACTAACTTGTACAAATACATTGCAGTTTATAAAAAATAATAATAATAAAAAAAGGCCGCAGTATCGCGATAATACCCAGAACCGCGATACTTTGTCTGGTATAGTATCGTGGTTACTCATTTTAGTATCGTGACAACTCTACTGCATACTGCATGTCCATATAGTGTTGGTATCCCTCTTCTGTTCTCAAGTGGAATCCACTTCTGATATAACATTAATTACCCAATAAACCTAGGACACTAACATTTTGCAAGCTGGGGAGTATTATCAGCTTAACATGAGTTTTGCAGTGCTCTCTTTTCTATAAGTGGGTCTGCTAGTGTTTACAGGCCAAGACTACACTACACTACACACTGTCTTAACTTTACCATTCACCATATCGACACCTTCTTAAAATAATCGCCTAAGTAATTTTTTCAGATTTTTCAGGAAACACAAAAAACTGAACCATTTATTAAATATACAATATTTACAAACAATTTTATTCAAAACAACTATAACAACAGATGCCTAATGACATACAAAAAACAATCTCAGTCAAACATGAAACATGAGAAAATTAAATGACTTTTAAATGAATTTTAAACCTTCTGCCTTGTCAGAAATAAAACAAACTACCAACTACTAACTACTAGTACTACTACTACAACTAAACCTAATGCTGAAGAGGCAAGTGCATTTCTTCACTTCTTCCAGCTCTTCTGTGCTGGGTTCTTGACTGAGTCATATTTGTGAGGCAAATTGTCAAAGAAGTGATGACACTCGGCAGGCATGATGGGTTTCATTGACTGGAGGTCCTGGAACTTTCTCTCCTGGATTGGCAGAGCACATGGAAACAGTCTTATCCATGCCATTGGCCCATTTGGCGCCTGTACCCTTTGTGGCAGTTCTTCCCACACAGACGCCTCTGAGAAGGACAGTTTGAAATGGACCTTGCCTTCACTGCTAAACTGAAGAGCCCGCAAGTCATGCACAGTCGGGTCTCCAGTTTTTTTGCCTGGTCTGATGCTAAGGAAGTGAGATGCATTCAGTTTCAGGAACTCATCATGCTTCAGCACTTTCACATGGTAAGGTGATGGCCTGATTCTTGCAGTCTGGAGTATGATGACATAGTCTCTTGGGGTGAAGATATCTGCAACTATTTTGCGTTCGATGGTACTGTGCATGCTGTCACACTCCATTTGTGTATGACCTGCAATGAGGTATTTCTGTGTGATTAGTACTCCATATTTCCATACACACATATTATGTTTTATCTACCAGGTGTTTTTTTCACATGGGTGAAATCACAAACTCCACTTCTTTCACTTTGCACCTGAGAGCCACAAATCTTTATTTACATGACCATGTGCTCATGCCTTTGTTCTTCTGTCCAGGCACTGTGATTTGGATATGAATGGGAAGGTAAATACTGCAGCTGAGAGAATCTGTCACTCCAAAAGTGCCGGTATGGTGTCAGACCTGTCTCCAGAAGCCCAGGCTTACAGCCGGGTGAGCACACAGATACACACACACACACAAAATCTATCATTTGTGCTACTAAGGTACTACTTATGGTCAATAAAAAAAAAAAAAAAAAAGAAGAAAAGAGCCCAGTGCACCATCTGAAGTCCCTATAGTAGCATAACTAAGGGATGACCTGAGCCAGCCCAGTGTCTGCCTCCTGAACCCAAAATGGAAGTTTGTTTGTTGAAGAGGAGCTTGATAACTGAAAGCTCTGGCTCCCAAACTACTTTTAAAGACTATAGGAACCACAAAGAACCCTGCATTCTGACAACGGATCCAGTGGACCACGACGGAGCCAGTGGGGTATTACTCGCGATGATGTGATGCTCACGCAACACACCACGGACGGGTCCGGGGGGGTTTGGGTGTGAGAGCCCAGTATTCTAGAGGGGTAGTAAGGTATTATGTGCTCTTTTAGATATGATCGTACCTGACCATGAAGAGCTTTGTAGGTAAGCAGTAGGATTTAAAATTTTGCTCTTGATTTAAAAGGTAGCCAATGCAAAGAAGCCAAAATGGGAGAAATATGATCTCTGATCTGGGTTCCTGTCATTACAAGTACTTTGCAGCAGCATTCTGAATCAGCTGCAAAGTCCTAAGAGACTTACAGTATTGAAGCAGCCTGATAACAAAGAGTTACAATAGTCCAGTCGAGAAGTAACAAATGTGTGGACTAGTTTTTCTGCATCCGCTTGAAAAAAAAGAGCAGTCCTTGAAATTTGTTTTATGTGGATGTTAAAGGAAATATTCTGATCAAAGATAACTCCAAGATTCTTTACAGTGGAGCTGGAGGCCAGGGTGATCCCATCTAAAGGAACTAAGTCTCTAGAAAGAGAGTTCAGTTCTGTCTGAATTTAACATCAGAAAATTGTAGGTCATCGCACTTTTATTCTGTTTATCCCCTCCGGTCTGCATGTTGGTGTCCTTGACAAAACTGAAGTTCTTGTACCCAAACACCTCAGAAACTCTCTTTCTAGAGACTTAGTTACTTCAGACGGGATCACCCACCACCTGGCCTCCAGCTCCACTGTAAAGAATCTTGGAGTTGTTTCTGATTAGGATTTGTCCTTTAATGTCCACCCCAAAACAAATTTCGAGGACTGTATTCTTCCACTTACGTAACATCGCCATACTACATCTCTAGAACACTGCACTCTCAGTATGCTGGGTTCCTTGTGGTTCCTATAGTCTCCAAAAGTAGATTGGGAGCCAGAGCTTTCAGCTATCAAGCTCCTCTTCTGTGGAACAAACTACCATTTTGGGTTCGGGAGGCAGACACGGTCAACACTTTTAAGAATAGACTTAAGACTTTCCTTTTTGATAAAGCTTATAGTTAGGGCTGGCTCAGGTCATCCCTTAGTTATTAGACTGCCGGGGGACTCCCCCTCCCTCCTCTCTCTCTCTCTTTCTCTGTCTGTCTCTTTCAGGGTTATGCCTAGTCAGGTATTGGTTGACGATGCAGTCACATCTCCCTTACCGAAAACCCTCTCTCTCTCTCTCTCTCTCTCTCTCTCTCTCTCTCTCTCTCTCTCTCTCTCTCTCTCTCTATCTCTCTCCCTCTCTCTCTCTCTCTCTCTCTCTTTCTCCACCATCTGTAAACATACATGTCTCATTAATGCATGTTACTAACTAAACTTCTTCCCTGGAGTTTCTGTGCTCTCTCGTCCAGCAGGTTCTCATGGATCGTGGCTGCTGCTGTGGTCCTGTACGACGTCCACTACATATATTACTACTGTCATTATTACTACCATATCTCCATTACAGTTTATATTTAGTTAATGGTTTGCTGCTGCAGTGCATCTGTGTCTCTCTATCTCTATCACAGGTTCCACTGCTACTGTAATCATTTTATCATTCATTGTAATCTATTGTCATTTTATCATTCATTGTAATTGTACAATATGTTTGTGTTGGTTTGTTCTGATGATTTGTTGATTTGATTTGATTTGATTTGATACTCATGTATACTGCCTGGTGCTTTGTTATTTAATAAAGATATAACCATCATAAACTCTCTTGTCTTTAAACCTCCAGACATCTCGTACCCTCAGAAAGACGGCTGTGTTTGGGAAGCGCTCTAACTCTATGCGTAGGAATCCCAGAGCAGAGGTGACCAAACAGGGATGGCTATACAAGCAGGTAAAATCTACATGTCCACTCCTCAGCCTGCAGTCTTTTAATTCTTTCTGTAGCTCTCTAGGAGCTGTGAGATCTGAAAAGTAGTGTTGTATGAATTGTGATTCATCTATATCATTAACCCAGATCCTCTAATTGACTCAGGATTCACGAGTCATAGTCTCCATTAACCTGGATCTTTACCATCCTATATCTGCCTAACAGTGGGCCATATATTCAAATTAAAATGATAAAATTCCCTCCTCTCCTTTTAACCTGTACAGTCTCATTACAACATCCCTCGGGACTTAGCTGAGCTGACTGCATGTCAGTGTAACTTCCTGCAGAGTAGACTCAGATTCAGATTCAGATGCATCGAGTAAATCCGTACAGAGCTTGAAACACCCTAGAATCAAAAGAACCAAAAGACTCAGGAGACTCAGGAGACCCGCGGTTCGCTAGCAGACCCAGATGATTCACTGATTCAACCAAGTCGACTGGATCTTTTCCTCCATACAGCGTGAAACGAGAGATTCAGACTCGGATGGACTTCACGGAGTTATGTCGTCAAAAAGACTTCCTCCAGTCAAATGTAAGAAGATAAATACAGCAATGAACAAGATGATAGAAACTTTATTTAAAACACAAACACATGTTTTATGGAGCTGGGGCTAATATAGCTCATAGGCTAAAAACAATGTAAGAGGGACGTAACGTAATTAACGTCATTTAAGACCTTATTCGCTGCACCTAATTTAACACAATTAAGTGTTAATAAACTTTAGAGGCTAGGATTATAAAGTCTAAACACTGTGAGAGAAGCATTTTATTTGCAGCATTATGTGTTAGCACAATCTGTTATCAATAATTATGGTGTTATATTTCCACATTTCTATAATGCAATTTACTGTATTTACAGTTGAATGAGTGATGCTGACTGTGAATTATGAGAATATAATACTGTATTTGTGTCAGTTGAATATAATGCAGCTAAATGAAAAGAAGATGAAAATGCACAGATGCACAGTAGACTCTCATTTAAATTTATTTAGGGTATTTGTAGTCTAAGACAGGCAGGCTTCTGTTTCACTGGTGGAATTTATATGCTTATGGACAAATGACTCGTAAGATCTGGATCTGTTTAGTGACTGACTCAGAAACATGCAAATCCCTGAAAGGATCCAAGTTTTGCATCTTTACTGAAAAGTAGGCCTGATCATGTCACAGTGATGTCTAACAAAATATATTGTTAGTTGCATTATGGGAATTGTAGGATCCACTGTTGTTTAAGCTTCACCTATGATAGACAATCCTACAGCTTAGTATATCTTAGTCTCTGTTGCTTTTTTTTTTTAACTGTCTCTTCTGAGCCCCCCCCCGTGTCCGACCATCGCCATGTGAGACGTGTTTCTCCATTGCTCCTTGAGTTTGTGACTATTTTCAGATTGTTTTGTGTTTTTTTATTCATAGATGCTTGTTGATACCTTTAATTTATTTTCCCCTGACTTGATTTTGGAACACCTTTTGAACTTCTGAGACGACTATGACCTCTACTCGCCCAAAGACAGATTTATCATGAGGAGGCCGCGCTGAACTCATGTCTGAACAAGCTGTGTCCTTTATCTATGAGGCCTTCTCAACCAAAACTAATCTCACCCATGGTTGGATGATACCCTTCGATCACTACGCACAAAATTCAGAGCTGCTGAAAGAAAATGGCTCGAATCCAAACTAGCTGATGACCTCAAAGGCTACCAGGCACTTTTATCCCCTTTTTCAACCAGCGTCACTGCTGCAAAGATGGCTTTTTACAGTCAACAGTGTCACTGACACCCAGAAACTTTTCTCCACCTTCGAATCACTACACTAAAAGTGGCAGAAATCAGCAGCCAATAGGTCGAGGAGAAATAACATCCGTTTGATTGGGGTCCCAGAGGGCTTGGAGGGCCCTCGACCAACTTTATTGCGCAACTCCTAAAGGACATATTGAAGCTGGATGAGATGCCAATGCTTGACCGTGCCCAAAACCAAAATAGGGAGAGGCCCCCCATCCTTTCATCATCATCAGCATACTTTTGAGCATACTGTCTCATTTTATGCGGATGATCTTTTAGTGTACATTCTGAACCCCTCAGTCTGAATTCCGACTGTTTTAGACACATTTACCTCTTTTGGCCGAGTGTTTGGCTACAGACTTAATCTGACCAAAAGTGAGATTCTACACTTGAATCTGGCGGCAAGGAGTTTCCCTGTTGTTTTCATTCAAGGTTGCTTCAGATAGTTTTGTATACTTAGGTCTCCCAGGGGTTGCTAAGACTTTGAGCACTGGAATTTATTAAATTTATCCCTCGCAGCCCAAAATGAACACCCTCCCGAAGTTTTCCTTTTTATTCCAATGACTACCCTATATAGTTATATAGTATAGTTAGATAAATTAATATCTGAATTTATCTGGAACAAGAAGACCCAGAGATTACATAGACTCTTACTTCAGAGACTAAAATCTCACGGGGGTCTGGCATTGCCAAATATAAGATTGTATTACTGGGCCTGTAACTTAAGAGCAGTCCAGTTCTGGCTTCATCTTGAGAGCTCCTGTTCTCCCCCAACATGGTTAGTTGTGGAATCCATGTTTGCCAAACCAGCCTCTCTATCACTCTTACACCTGCAGTACCAAAGTTCCACAGCCCGGGGACAGAAGACATAACAGACAGTTTTCAGGGGATTTGTTGATAACAATAATCACAAAAACGATAAAGATGATGCTGTTGATTAATGAGTGTGTGATGTGTGTTCCTGTAGGCCAGCAGTGGAGTGAAGCAGTGGAACAAGAGGTGGTTCGTCCTGACTGACAGATGTCTCTTCTACTACAAAGGTTTGTACTTCTTTATGTTCTCCAGCTAGGGTCTCTGCTATCATGATCATGATCTTCAAAGTGAATGGAAGAATGAATGAACTGATTAATTAATGTGTGTGTATATATATCATGGTACAAGCCAAATATAGAATGTCAAAAAAAAAACAACCATATGTGATGGCACACGATATGACATTGAAAAAAAAAACATAACAGCATCAATTTACAAGTTCAGTAAAGTATCACAACAGCATCAATTTACAAGTTCAGTAAAGTATCACAATCAGACCATGTGATCAGAGCTGGATGCTGTGTGGGACCTGCATCTGATGCCTCTTTTAATCCACATCCTGGGCCTGTCATGTTCACCTTGAAGGTGAAAGTTAGTACAGAAAGGGTTAGTAATGTTAATGTGGTTCAATTAGCATGCTGTCTCTTTAACAACAAAAACATCAGTATATTAATCAGAGCCATTTCTTGCTATATGTATGTGGACTATGCAGATGCATAGGGCCCCATAGCCACAAGGGGGCAATACATTTTAGGAGTATTAAAAGTACATGTCTTTACTTTTAGCCCTGTGATTTGTTGTGTGAAACACTTTTCTATAGGTTAAATCAGGTCAAAATCATCTTTGGCCTGGGACAGGTACTTTTAATTTTCCCCAAATATACTGAAAATATAAACTAAAATCTATATATATATTTTGAGTAGTAGTTTTTGAGTAGTACATATATATATATATATATACACTACCAGTCAAAAGTTTGGACACACCTTCTCATTTAATGGTTTTTCTTTATTTTTATGACTATTAACATTGCTGATTCTCACTGAAAACATCAAAGCTATGAATGAACACATATGGAATTATGTAGTAAACAAAAAAGTGTGAAATTACTCAAAAGATGTTTTATATTTTAGATTATTCAAAATAGCCACCCTTTGCTTTGATTACTGCTTGGCACACTCTTAGCATTCTTGCGATGAGCTTCATGAGGTAGTCACCTGAAATGGTTTTCCAACAGTCTTGAAGGAGTTTCCAGAGATGCTGAGCACTTGTTGGCCCTTTTGCCTTCACTCTGCGGTCCATCTCATCCCAAACCATCTCGATTGGGTTTAGGTCCCTAGAGGTGTGTTTGGGGTCGTTGTCCTGTTGAAAAATAAATGATGGTCCAACTAAACACAAACCAGATGGGATGGCATGTCGCTGCAGGATGCTGTGGTAGCCATGCCATTTCAGTGTGCCTCCAATTTTGAATAAATCACCGTGTCACGAGCAAAGCACCCCCATACGATCACGCCTCCTCCTCCATGCTTCACGGTGGGAACCATGCATGTAGAGAGCATCCTTTCACCATTACTGCATCGCACAAAGACACGGCAGGTGGAACCAAAGATCTCAAATTTGGACTCATCAGACCAAATCACTGGTCTAATGTCCATTCCTTGTGCTTCTTGGCTCAAACAAATCTCTTCTGCTTGTTGCATTTCCTTAGCAGTGGTTTCTTAGCAGCTATTTGACCATAAAAGCCTGATTTGCACAGTCTCCTTTGAACAGTTGATGTAGAGATGTGTCTGCTACTAGAACTCTGGGTGGCATTTCTCTGGTCTCTAATCTGAGGGGCATTTAACTTGCGACATCTGAGGCTGGTGACTCAGATGAACTTATACTCAGCAGCAGAGGTGACTCTTGGTCTTCCTCTCTTGGGGCGGTCCTCATGTGAGCCAGTTTCGTCGTAGCGCTTGATGGTTTTTGCGACTGCACTTGGGGACACATTCGAAGTGTTTGCAATTTTGCGGACTGACTGACCTTCATTTCTTAAAGTAATGAAAGTAATGATGAACTGTCGTTTCTCGTTACTTAGTTGATCGGTTCTTACCATTATATGAATTCCAACAGTTGAATTCCAACAGTTGTCAAATAGAGTAATTTCACAGTTTTTTGTTCACTACATAATTCCATATGTTCAGTGTTCATTCATAGCTTTGATGTCCTCAGTGAGAATCTGCAATGTAAATAGTCATGAAATCTATATATATATATATATATATATATATATATTAGTGCTGTCAAAATTAACGTGTTAATTTTGGCGATTAATTTTAAACAATTAACGCGTAAAAAAAAATTAACGTAATTAACGTGGTTTTGTTTACTTCCGGTGGTGGCTGACCCATAACCTTTGGTCACATGCGCGGTCAAACATCTATCCCATAGACACATAGACGTCACATTGAGCGCTGAATCGTACGTCGACGTCGCCGCCATATTGGATGTGGCAAAGTAGAGCTTTGTTTCCCAGATATATTAGTGTGTGCGTGAATGGGTGTATAAGAGGCATTAACTTAAAGCACATTGTAGAAAGGCGCTTTATGAAGTTCAGTCCATTTCCTTGTATTAATTTACGGGCAGATCTGCCACATCCAATATGGCGGACACGTGAATGTATCGCAGCAACGGACCAACCTGCTCAATGAGACGTCTATGTATATATGTCTATGATCTATCCTAACCAAAGGAGAGTCTATGGCGGAAGATGGATCATTTTAAAAAGTTGCCCGACGGCTCGTTGGACAAAAACAAGGCAATTTGCACAGTTTGCAAAGCCGAATTTAAATTCCACAGAAGTAACACGACTTTAACATATCACCTCAAAGCAAAACACCCTGCTGAAATGACCTCCACGGGACCTCGCCAGTCTACACTACAGGAGTGTGGCACTCGTCAGTATATTTCCTCATTCTGGCTTTTTTCTATTTGCACTGTGCATATGTGCACCTTAAGCCAATAAAATTAATACATTTAAATATACTTTATCTGTGTTTATTCTACATTAATTTGATCATTTTACATAAATAAATATTTATTATAAGCTTCAGTCTCAGAAAAATGCAATTAATTTATTGATAATCAATTGACAGCCCTAATATATATATATATATATATATATATATATATATATATATATATATATATATATATATATATATATATGTATTTTTATTTATTTAAGTAAGTTAAATTATTTATTTTTTACTGTTTTGGACTGGTGGAAAGAGTCTTTTTTTTCATTCAAACTTTATTGATTTTTGGTATATAACAACATTAAAGAACACATCACAGGGTCAGTGGGGTACATTGTTGTTAATATTCCTCAAATGTCACTGACATCAGTCCAAGTTTTCGGTTGTTTCTCTGCTTTGAGATTTATGCTCTGTCCATTTTTCGCATTTCTTATCAAATTCCGTTTGCCGAAGTCTCAATATATACGTAAATTTTTCCATGTTGATTATCTCCTCCACTATGTCCAGCCAGTTCCTCCGAGTAGGAGGGTCCTCTCTAAACCAGCCAAGGCTGCTGGCGCACCTTGTGTTCGTAAAGTTTTTGTCTCTCGAACTACGCTTCACCTCACCAGATTGCCTGGATCAACAGTTTTCCAACTCCCATTACTCCTAACCATCAGAACTAACCTGTTCACTGTTGTCTTCACCGGCCTCCCATCTGTTGTGAAGACCGACGTCCTGCTAGCTCCTGCTAGCCTCAGGACTCCCGGGACTTACTCTTGACACAGCTTCGTCGCCCACCATCGGGTTGCCCATTCCTGCGGACTCTCCCTGCTATTTCCTCTACCAGCCCGAGCCCATCTGCCCGTCCTCCCGGGATCTTTCCGTCCCGGTGTGGTCGGTTCTTCCGGGCTTTGGCTGCTCCTCTCCGCTGGCCACCACTACATCGGGCCGACAACATTGTCTCTTCACCAGGACCACCCGGCTAGCAGGCCGGTGGCCCCTCTCCTCATCATTGGATTACTGTTTGCCTGCTGCGGTTATGCTGTGGATTATCCCGTGGATGCTCCTGGGGTACGCGTCACCTCTCCTTCCACAGACACCTGGCTCCTGGTCACAAGCTAGCCCTAGCTCCGTGCTAGCGCTCCACACCTGGATCATGCCGCCGCTGTACTGCACCTCCGACCTCCACTCACTCAACAACCGCCTGCGCCCAGACTGCATCGACATCCTCAGAGAAACGGGTCTACTTCGCCGTCCTCCACACAGAGGCTCTGGTCGTATGTTCAACTACAACTTTTCAACTCCTGACTCTATCCTATCCATCTGGTCCTGCTCACGAACCGCATCTTCCTCATTACGTCATCACAACAAACGACATGTGCTCCTATCAAACCTCCGCCCCCTTCCTCAGTCCTCACAACCTGTCATGAAGCAACGTCACCTGAAACTGGCTCTGCTCAACACCCGCTCACTCAACAATAAAAGTCTCATTCTGAATGAATTCATAACTGACAACCTGGATTTCCTCTGTATCACTGAAACCTGGCACAAACCTCTGGACTACTTTTCACTCAACCAGACCACACCCACTGGATACACCTATATGGACAAACCCCGACCTGAGGGGCGGGGAGGTGGTGTAGCAGCATTCTACAGAAAGGACATTAAAACATCCACCATCTCCATCCCTGCTGCCCCCTCCTTTGAGCATCTCACTTTCAAACTCTCTGGTCCCACTCCTCTGGTCACTGCCATCATCTACCGTCCTCCCAAACCAAACCCCTCCTTTCTCTCTGATTTTTCGGACTTCCTCACCCAGTTATCTGCCATCTCACCTTCCGTTCTTCTTCTGGGAGATTTCAACATCCACCTCGACACTGACTGCAAATCTGCCACTGAATTTCGGGAACTGCTACACTTCTTCAACTTCACTCAGCACGTCAACATTCCCACCCACAGTCGTGGCCACATCCTGGACCTGGTCTGCTCTACTGGTCTCACCATACATCACCTCTCCAGCTTCAACCTCAACATCTCCGACCACCTGGCAATCATCCTGGACATTGACATCCCCATTCCTATTGCTAAGAATAAACGGACAATATCTTTCAGAAACCTCAAATTCATCTCCCCTTCAGCCCTTTCTGCCTCCCTTACTAGTAAAATATCTGCCTCCCCCCCTCCGTTAACTGACAATCCCTCTGACCTCACCGAATACTACAACGAAACACTCTCCTCTTGTCTCAATCAGCTGGCCCCCATCAAAACCAAAACTGTCTCCTTCACCCACTCTGCCCCCTGGTACACTTCTGAACTGCATAAAATGAAATCACAAAAACGACAACTTGAAAGACTCCACAAGAAAACCGGTTTAACTGTCCATCTACAAGCCTATACAGATTACCTTCAGCAGTACAAGGATGCCCTCAGCACTGCCCGGTCAACTTACTACTCCCACCTTATACACTCTGGCTCCACCAACCCCAAGGCTCTGTTTTCTACGGTAAATAAACTCCTCAAGCCCAGCAACAACACCTCCAACTCATTCACCACTGACAAATGCAACTCCTTTCTTTCATTTTTCCAAACAAAAATCAACACCAGTTATAAAGACTTGTCCTCCTCTCCTGCCCCCACGGCCTGCACTCCTTCACCTGCTGCACCTCTCCTCACCTCTCAGTCGCTGTCCCAGTTCTCTCCCTTGTCACCAGGGGAGCTGCCCAAAACCATGAAAGGCATGAAAACCTCGACCTGTGTTCTGGATCCCATCCCATCCCACCTCATCAAGGACTCATTACCAGCCATCTCCACACTCATCACAGAAATCATCAACTCCTCCCTCAGGTCTGGCTTAGTTCCCCGCTCACTCAAACTGGCTGCTGTCACCCCCATCCTCAAAAAACCTGGACTCAACCCTGACATCATGTCGAACTTCCGGCCCATCTCCAATCTACCCTTTCTGTCTAAAATACTGGAGCGTACTGTCGCCACTCAACTCAAAGCCCACCTCTGCTCAAATGACCTGCTCGAACCATTTCAATCTGGCTTCCGTTCTCAACACAGCACCGAAACAGCCCTCCTCAAAGTCACCAATGACATCCTCCTCTCCGCAGACTCCGGCCGCCTCACCATCCTCATCCTCCTGGACCTCACTGCAGCTTTCGACACCATAAACCACACCATTCTCCTCTCCCGCCTCGAGTCCTCCCTCGGCATCACTGGCACTGCACTCTCCTGGCTCAAATCATACCTCACAGGCCGACAACAATTCATTCACATCAACAACTGCACCTCCTCCACTGTTCCTCTGTCCCAAGGCGTCCCCCAGGGTTTGGTGCTTGGTCCTCTCCTCTTCATACTCTACCTACTCCCTCTTGGCAACATCATTCGCCACCATGGTCTCCATTTCCACTGTTATGCCGATGACGTCCAGCTTTATATCTCCACCAACTCCATCACCCCCGGCGACGCCACTCATTCTACTCTCTCCAACTGCCTCGCCGACATCAAATCCTGGATGCAGACCAACTTTCTCAAACTAAACTGTGACAAATCAGACATGATCATCATCGGCCCCAAATCCCTCACCAAAACCGCAGACTGCCTCCGCCTCAACATCGACAACTCCACCCTGTCTCCATCCCCCCACAGTCACAACCTCGGAGTCATCTTTGACAATAACCTCTCCTTTGAACATCACATAAACCAAATCACCAGAACTGCCTTCTTCCATCTCAAAAACATAGCCCGACTTCGCCCATCACTGTCCTTCCCCGCTGCTGAAACCCTCATTCACGCCTTCATCACTTCCAGAATTGACTACTGCAACAGCATCCTCTATGGCACACCATCCAAAACTTTAAAAAAACTACAGTACATCCAAAACTCTGCTGCTCGTCTGCTCACCCACACCCGCACCCGTGATCACATCACTCCAGTCCTCCAGAAACTCCACTGGCTCCCAGTTCCACAGCGTATTGAGTTCAAAATCCTCCTCCTCACACACAAAGCCCTCCATAACCAGGCCCCTTCCTACCTCACTGACTTGCTCCATCGCCACAACCCATCCCGCAGCCTCCGTTCATCTGATGGTAACCTCCTGACTCCTCCATCTAGGACCAAGCACCGAACCTGGGGCGACAGAGCCTTCTCTGCAGCTGCCCCCTCCCTCTGGAACTCTCTCCCCAAACACATCCGTGACTGTACTGACCTGCCCACCTTCAAATCTCTGACAAAAACACACCTTTTTAAAATTGCTTTTAATGTTTAAATGTCTAATATGTTTTTAGTGCACTGTCTTTATTTGTTATGATGATTTAATGTTCTTCTCTGTAAAGTGTCTTTGAGTACCCTGAAAAGCGCTTCCAAATAAAATGTATTATTATATTATTATTATTATAAACCATTACCTGGTGATTGCCTTCTTGGCTGCAGCCAACAGAATTTTTACCAGATATTCGTCTTCATATTGTACGTATTTCCTTGTCAGGTTACACAGGTATACTGTGTGTGACCTGCATTCTGCTCTCCACACCGTCTCCAGCATGTTTGTTGTGTAGTTGAAATTTTGCTCTTTCTTTTGGGAGTAATAAAGAACCTGATCATATTTTTCCAACAAAATTCTTTCCAGATCCTGGAGCTGGTGGTGGTTCGCTGTACATCACATGTTAAACCAGTCCTCTTCAGTTAATGGCATTTTACTTTCTTTTACCCATCTGTCTCTAACATACAGTGTAGTAGTTCCTCTGCTCTTCTCTAGGCCCTGGTACAGTGTTAAAACCACTCTTCCATTAATGTTTCTATATGCATTACACAATGTTATAGTTACTTTATTCAGCTCCTGGGGAAGATCTGGTTTTATCTCTTTCTCAAAGAAGTCTCTAACTTGGTAGTACCTAAACTGGTCACAATCCTCCAGTCCATATTCCCTCTTCAAGCTTTTAATATTCCCCTGATCAATTATTGTACATATTGCTGTAATCCCCTTGTTTATCCATTGTTCATAGCTACTATCCATTGCCCCTGGTTTAAATTTAGAGTCACAAGTCAGCCAGCTCAAAATTTTGGTTTCTCTTTCTAACTTGTACTTCCTAATCACTATGAACCAGATTTCCAGAGTGAATCTAGTAATTGGATCAAGCATATTCTTATATTTTTTAAACATGTCCCCCCTTTGGATATGGTATCCCTCTCTTTTTAATTCAATATCTTTCCACCTTGCATTATACTCAGGGTCACACCAATACACCAAAGGTCGAGTCTGGGCGGCATAATAATATTCTAAGAGGTTTGGTAGGGCTAACCTGCCTTTGTCCTTGGGAATCTGAAGAGTTGCGTATTTTATCCTTGGTCTTTTCCCCGCCCAGATGAATCGTGAGATTTTTTTGTTCCATTCTCTGAATTGTGATGTGGGGATTTCTGTTGGTAGTGATTGGAATAGGTATAAAATCCTCGGTAGAATATTCATCTTTATGATTTCTATTCTGGAACTAAAATCCAATGTTAGCGCCAACCATCTTTCTATATCTTTTTGAATTTCTTGATTTAGAGTCCCATAATTAATTTTGTACAGTTTTGTTAAGTTTCCACTTACAATACTTACACCTAGGTATTTTATTGTTTTTGCTTTCCATTTGAATTTGTATGTTTGTTGAATGGCTTGGGGTGGGGTATAGTTAATGGGTAATACCTGTGTTTTTGTCACATTGAGTTTATAACCCGACAAGTAATAAAATGAATCCAGTCTTTCCATAAGTCTTGGAAGACAGACATCTGGTTGTTTTAGACTGATCATAACATCATCTGCAAATAGCCTGATTTTATGTTCTGTGCCCTTTACCTCTATCTCTGCTATACCTTCGTCTTCTCTTATTGCCTGGGCCAAAGGTTCTATGAAAATTGCAAAGAGAGTTGGCGATAAGCAACAGCCCTGTCTAGTAGATCTTTCCAGTTTGAACCAGTTAGTGAGACTACAATTTATTTTAATTCTAGCCTTCGGGTCCTGATAGAGTGTTCTAATAATGTTAACTGAGTCTGTATTAAAGCCGAATCTTTCTAAAGTAAGATATAAAAATTTCCAGCTGACGCTATCGAAAGCTTTTTCTGCGTCCAAACTGAGCTGCAGTGTACTTTCTCCCTTTTTTTGTACTTCTTCAGTTATATGTAAAGTTCTCCTTATATTGTCTTGTGTTTGGCGCCCCTTGATAAAGCCACATTGATCTTCATTAATTAGTTCTGCCATAAAAGTTACGAGTCTCTTAGCTAGGATGGTTGTGTAAATCTTATAATCACAATTTAATATTGATATAGGCCTATAATTTTCACAGAATTCTGTATCTTTTCCCTCCTTGGGAATCACCGTAATTATGGCTTCTTTCAAAGAGGGGGGGATCCTGCCTTTTTTTTATGTTTCATTGAATGCTGCTAATAACATTGGACCCAATTCCTTTTTAAACATTTTGTACCATTTGGCTGGGAAGCCGTCACTCCCCGGGGCTTTATTTGGTTTCAACTTATTAACGGCTTCTTCTAGTTCCTTTGCTGTGATACATGAATTTAAACGTCCATTCTGTTTCTCTCCTATGTTGGTATAGGTCCCAATGAACTTAAAAGTTTCTTATTACTTCCTCGTCCGCTGATTGCTGTTGTGTATACAGATTTTTGTAGACTTTCAGACAATTTCCTGTTCAATTTAATGACTATGGGATCTCTGATTTATGGATTGTTTCATGATTGCGTTCCAATCGCCTCTATTTTTGTAGCTTTGGCCTGAATTGCTTAGAATCTAGATTTCTTTCCACTTCATCTTAGATTATTACTTTGCTGATTGTTAGTTGCTCATCGAGTTTTATAATGCATTTTTTGTTATAGCCAAGTCACAAATACATTGCCTAGAGGCTTCCATCTGTACAGGAGTAACCCTTGTCGTAGACCCTCGTTCGAGTGGAAAACGTGCCCAAAACCTTTAACGGGAAAAATGTGAGAAACCCAGGAATAGCCCAGAGAGGATCCCTCGCCCGGACGACAGACGTGAATGGATTACGTAAGACAATTCAACACAAAAAAAAAAAAAAAAAAAAAAAAATTGTACATGCTGAAAAAATGACATGAAGTAAATGATGATACAAATTGTCCTACAATATTAAAATTGATTGTGGGCGTCGTGAGGACACAGCAGAGCCACGATCCACGAACTGCTGGACGACAGCAAAGAACTCCGGGAAGTTGGTAAACATGCATGGACATTCCAATGAGAGAGATGAAGATTGTTTATGTTGTTGCTCTAATTTTTTAAGCTCTTCAATCTTCATCTGATATAATTTCAACCTATCCTTCTTATTAAATGCTGCTCGAGATATTAGTTTTCCCCTTATAACTGCTTTCATGGCATCTCATAGAGTAGTAAAATTTACCTCCCCATTGTCGTTCTCTTCCCTGTATGTATTTATTTCTGTTTTGATGTCCTCAACAAATCCTGGATTGTTTAGTACACCAACATTTATTCTCCATACTGTATTCCGTCTCCTGTTGTTCATATTCAGTGTCAGGTGGAGAATACAATGATCTGAGAGGTCTGCTACTCGAATCTTACACTCTTCTATTCTAAATCTATCTGCTGTATTTATGAAAAAATAATCTATCCTTGAATAGACTGAGTGGGGAGCTGAGAAGTACGTGAAGTCTCTTTCGAATGGATGTAGCTCCCTCCAGACATCTGAAATTCCCAGCTCTGTTAATACAGTATTTAAGTATCGGGATACTTGAGTTTTGCTACTTTTGTTTACACTAGTTGTGTCTAAGTCCTGATTCAGTGTATTGTTAAAGTCCCCTCCACTTATCAGTATCCCTTCTATTTCTTGAACCACAACTTCAAACAAATTCTTAAAAAAACCCTTATCACTGTCCGGAGGTGCATAGACATTGACGAGTGTAACTAGTTGATTTTCAATTTTCCCCTTAACCAAAATGTATCTTCCTTCTTTATCTTTGATTTTTTTTAAGGTCTCAAATTTTGTTCCATTTGGAATCAAAATCAATACCCCCCTTTTTCTCCAATTTTTGAATGAGCTATAGTATGTATTTTTACATCCCAATCTTTCATATTTTTCATGGTCTTGATCCGACAAATGTGTTTCCTGTAGAAAATTAACCTGTGCTCTTTCTTTTTTTAGTTTTGCTGTGACCTTCCCTCTTTTCATTGGGCTACTTAACCCGTTCACATTCAGAGACACCACTTTAAGTTGGCTATGTTGCATCTCCTCCACTCTTTAAGTTTCCCTCTTCTCTCCCACTGACACCTTTAACTCGAACAACAATATGAACTCTAACTCCAAAACAAAGCTTCCGATAACAACGGGCCTCTTCAATCATGCCCGTGCCCCTGTTGGTAGGAGAGGGGAAGGTCCCCCAGTAATGGTGGGGCCCCTCATTTCTCTGCATTCCCACTCTACCAGTCGAAAAGAAACGTATAAAAGGCCTAGTAGTGGAAGGCAAGCCATATTTTAGCATATAAACTCTGCTTTTAACAATAAATAAATAGTACTATACAGCTAGGATATGGTGATGGTTCACTTATTTTAAATGAAACCTTATTCTCGTCTAGATCTCCCATTTCAATCAGATGTTTTCTCTGTCTTCGGTTCTCCTGAACTCCTGCAGCCTTCCTCTCGTGCGTTGCGTTAATTCGCCACACGCCCCTGGTTCCCTGACGCGTTGCCATGTCCATGCCGCGTGTATCCGCTCCTCCATCGTGCGCTCCTCGTCAGCCTCCTTCATCTGTACATCCATTCCCCTTTTCCTCATCTCTTTCGCTGCTTCTTGCGCGCTGTTGTAGAGCCGGGGTCCGTCGGTCCAGTGGATGCTGATCCTGGTCAGAGGCGTCTGGAACCGGATGCCTTTAGCCTTGAGGGTCTTTTTAATCTCCATATACGCTCTGCGTTGCTGTACCACCTCGGCCGCATAGTCGTTGTCAAAGTACAGAGGCGAGTTGCCAAGTTTAACCCGCTTTTGTCAGGCTTTCCTTAATATCATCTCCTTTGTGTCAAACCGGAGAAAGTTTATGATTATGGACCGCGGAGTCTCACCGGGACCGGGTCTCCTCGCCGCCGCTCGGTGCGCTCGTTAAATCAGCAGACTCGTCCCCTCCGGCAGAGTCAGCTCTCTCTGTATAGCTCCTCGACGAAGCGGGTGACCGAGTCCCGCACGTTGTTCCTCCTGGACCTTCCCTCGAGATCGGTTAGCTTGTCCTGTAGCTTCCTCTGCTCCCGCAGGGTTGTCAGCAGAGCGTCTTTAGCTTCCAAGTTGAATGTCTCGAGCTCCTCGAAGCGTGTTTGCGCCTCGTTGTAACTTTTCTTCTGGTCCTGTAGTTCATCTTTGTGTAACATAGTTAAATAGGTCTGAGTTAAATCCAGCTAAATGGGACAACTACGCCACCTGCTGTTAAAAAGGTTCGCCTGCATGAATGCTAAAAGCAAGGGATTGTGGGTAGTCCTCAAAGCGATGAAGGACTTATATGGAGGTAAACGTGTCTGTAGATGTCCGTGGGCAAAACAATGTTAAATTACGTTATAACTTTATATAAGTTCAGCTGGCTTCACTTGGCTAAGTAGTGTGTGGGTTAGAACATTTTCGCCATGTTTTCATTAAGTTGACTATATGTTTTTCATGTGTTTTGTCGAGTAATATTATGTGTAGCTAGCAGTTGTTAACATCGTGTTGTGTCGTGTTGTCGTCTCTCCAGACAGAGGCGCTGTTGCCCACGAGATGAGATCTACCTCCTTTTATACTTTTTTGTTATGTATGCAGGTATGTACAGTACGTTGTCCTATGATGTGATCTTGAAATATGTAAATGAGTTGACCGAGTGATGTTGCTGGTTGTTCGCCAAAGTGTTTTGTACTGTATATGTTATTTCTAACTATGTAAAATAGGTAACAGTCCAGAGTATATTTGCATATTGCATGCATTGTCGTAATGTTTTATTGATTGCCCGAATGTAATCCACTATACGATCACTATTTCTTTATTGTATTTTACTGAGTGTATTAGATGTATTAAGTAGTCCTAAAAAAGCGATGAAGGACTTATAAGGAGACAGAGGCGCTGTTGCCCACGAGATGAGATCTACCTCCTTTTATACTTTTTTGTTATGTATGCAGATGCAGATGTGAATAAACCTGCTGATACCACAAGCCAGGCCAGTTCCTGAAAGTTTCATTTTAGAAGGAAGACATCCCACAAGGGTTACATTTGTTTGCCTTAAGCTTGTTGTAAACGTCTTCTTTAAAACTGGCAAACTCCTGTTTAAAGCTCGTGTTGAGGACCGTTATGTCATTTTTGAGTTCACGGATTTCTTTAGTGATGACCGTCAGGTATTTGTGTAGTGCTGGCGTAACGTCTTCGGCTAATGCCTAGCCGCTATTATCAGCTGCTTCACCGCTTCCATTACGTTAGTCTTTTCTTGTGTTTTCAGATTTTTCCGGCCTTTCTGGCGTATCCCCCCACTCATCCCTCCTAACTTCTATTTGAATTTGCTTTATCGTTAGTTGGGGGGGGGCTACAAACTGGTAGGAGCTATGGCTACGCCGCCATTCCTCTCATCACTCAACCGGAACGAGAGTTTTCACCTTTTACAGTAAACATTTTCAGGAACATAATGCATTTGTTGCATTTATTATGGTACTTGGGCCTGTTTTCCTCTTAAAATGTAACAGACTGTTGCATCGCCATAGATCACTTGAAAAGGTTAGGAATCTCCCCCTCAGAGTTTGACAAAATAGGGGCCCCCAAACAGCATCTTGCATAGGGCCCCCAGACAACTAGAAACAGCCATGATACTGTTGTGTTTAATCAGTTATGCATTATTTAAACAAATGGTAAATACATTAAAAATAAACCATATTTAATTTAATTTCTCTGGTGGCAAAGAGAACAGAAGTTATCTGATGACACTTCACATGGAGCAGGTCATTAAAACATTAAAACAAACATGGTACAAAAGCTTGTTTGATTATCCAGGATGCTAGGAAAGGTCAGTTTGTTTGCATGCCCCCCAGGTTTTCCTAAAAATAGCAGACACTCCCCTCAGTGTACATTGTATTTTTATCAACAAGTGACGGGTTGGTGGAGTCCGAGATTTTCCACTTGATAAGAATGAGACCTGAATCACACGTTAATTGTTGCCACAATTGATTTGCCTCACTTACTACTTACTTATTATTAATGAAACTAATGATAAAATAATAAAGCAAACATCCGTTTGCCATGTTCGTTACATGCTTTATAGTGTTGTAAAATGTTTTACAATGTTGAATCAGCATAAATTATTTTAATCAGCTGGATGTGTCAAATATTTTTAAAGGCTTAAACCGTTAAACAGTTTAACTACAACTACACAACCACCCAAGACCAAGTGTCACAGACACACAGAATTTTATTTATATATAAAATATTTACTTTATATTTCTCTGCAATCTCTTCCACAGCTTTAAAATTGCTAGAAATGTTAAACTTCTAACCTGTGTGTGAATGTGCATGCACCATCAGATTTCTCCCTTTCACATTAATGGGTCTCTCAGCTAACTTTGGGCTGCAGCTCTCATGTCAGTAGCTGTTTTTCAGCAATGTACAGCACCATGGTGATACTGCAGGCAATATCACCATGGTGCTCTACATTACTGAAAGTGTCTTAAAAATCTTATAGACTTTGATATGAACATGTAAATCTGTACTACATTTTCAAAACCAGAGATGTGCCAAGCACTGAGGGAAGAAGAGATGTATTTCAGACCTCTTACCTTTCTCAACCTGGGATTCACTGTTAGTTATCATGTGATTATTTCTTAACCCTTTGATGCGCAACATATCCACACCCCTTCTAATGCACAACATGGGTCAAAAATGACCCGCATTCATTTTCCAGGTTATTTCATGCTGGCTGAGTTTTTCTTTGTTCTATATTTTGAAATCAATTTATTTTATGATTGAATACTCCAAGTATTCTTTAAATATCTTGTTTTTGATTACCACATTTCATTATTTCCATTTTTCCTTTCATACTTTGTGAACAAAAATAGTTTTTATATTGCTACATCATATTTACACACATGGGTCAAAAATGACCCATTTATTCAAGTGTGATTTAAAATTAAATGATTTAATATTATAATAATAATTTGTTCAAAGTATTATTTTAGCAGTGAGTGGGGCCAAACATTTATGTATTTATTACTTACATCATGTTTATTTTCTTTTTTTTTTTTTTTTTTACACATAACTCTGATAACATAACATGGCTATTGAGCTGAGCTGTATCAGTTTAACAACTGTAAACTAGTGAAATGTGGCACATCACTAGAACACAAATTGCCCCCTTAATTTTTACATGCCTCACAAATTATTATTATTATAAATTGGTCCTTTTGTTGTCAAACCGTATAACACGGCGGATATCTTCGTATTTCTTCAGCCCTATGGTGGCCTTGTAAATTGGATTTTGCAGTTGATCCACAAACAACTCCCGCAAACCGATAAAGGCCATGAATTTCTTCTTTATCAATGTTTCTCCACTCTTTCCCTTTTGCTATGGCTGCTGTTTTTCGTCCCTCTAAGTTGGTGCACAACACAGGACTAAACCAGCCCAAACCAGGGCTAAACCAGTCAAACCCAGGATTAAACCAGTCCAAATCAGGATTAAACCAGTCCAAGCCAGGACCACATTAGCCCAACCCGGGATTAAACCAGCCCAAAACGTTTTTTATTCAAAAAGTAAGAAAGGAAAAAATAAAATAATCATGTATGATGGTCTAAAACAAGTTAATTGAGGAATACCTTGACTACTGAATGATGAGATTAATTTATTGCAAAGATATCAAAAATAAAATCTCAGCCAGGTCACTTTTGACCAATGTTATGCATCAAAGGGTTAAAGAGAGTGTAAAATATTGCTTTGGGGTTGGTATGAAATAATAAACTGGCTCGTGGTTTGGTGAATCAACACAATGGATTGTCGATCAGAACAAGCATGGCACAAACACAGGGGATCCAATTGATTCTCATTTATTGTTAGCTGGTTGTTTTCTGGTGGAAAGGAGAAATAATAGAACAGCAAAATATTAATCCACACAACTCAAACTTAAATCAATTAGAAGAAGAAGAAGAAGATATACTTTATTAATCCCTCAGTGGGGAAATTATTTTTTCACTCTATTTTTATTTTATTTTACATGTATTTCAACCTGGACACACACATGCAGTACAAGGCATAGACATGCAAACCTGGAGAGAGATGGTAGAGTGGTAGAGTGATGGGCAGCCGGCTGGACCAGCGCCCAGTGAGCGGTTGTGGGGGATCGGTGCCTTGCTCAAGGGCACCTCGGCAATTGAATTGTTAACAATTGAACAAAGATTCTTAATCTAAACAAATCTTAAGGAAATGGGGAAATTAACATTTATACTATAAATTTACCTACTGAATATACTATGAGTGTGTGGAACAAAAAAAGGATAACTCACATCAAATACGCAGCTCAAACATTGAGAATGAGGGAGGGTGAGGATGAGGCCAGCCAGCTCCTTTGTTCTCCATTAAGGACAAAAGGCCTCACACAGGTGAGCTAGCTGCCTAAATAGACTTGAAGGCTCCGCCCTCCCTTGATGGGAGGTGAAAGGAGGCAGGGATTTTCTACAGCCGCCCCGCAAATGTGGCTCATATTTGACTTGGAGGAAAATCCTCATTTTGGAGCAGAGTCTGGATCATCCGTGAACTTGGGGAGAGCTATCAGCCGGCTGACTGGACGCACATAAGTCTTTCCTTTCACCACTATTTCGGCCACTCTGACTCTTCCATCCGAGCTCGGGAGGATCTTCTGAATTTTACCTATTGGCCATGAAGCACGGGGTAGATTTTAATCCACAACCATGACCACAGTGTCCACAGTGAGATTTGGGTTTTCCACTTTCCATTTTTGTCGTGGTTGGAGTGTTGGCAGATAATATTTCAGGAAGCTTGCCCAGAAATGATCAGCGAGTACCTGGCTGTGACGCCACCTCCTTGTTCTCAAGAGGTCAGGATGGGCATACATAACTTGAGGAAGGGCTGCTTCAAGCCGCCCCGTGAGGAGAAGATTGGGAGTGACTGGATTGGGGTCAGACACATCAGATGATAGGTATCCAAGGGGCTTTGAGTTTAAGATTTCCTCCACCTCTATAAGCACAGTGCTCAACACTTCCTCAGTAACAACTTGATCACCCAAGGTCACACGCAGAGCCGATTTAATTGCTCTCACCTCCCTTTCCCAAGTTCCTCCGAAGTGAGGAGCGTTTGGTGGATTTCTCCGGAAGCGAACTTTGTATTTGGCTAATTGATCCTGGAGGTCAGGGGTCAGTTGATCAAAGGCTCTCTGCAACTCTCTCTCTCCTCCTACAAAGTTGGTGCCGTGATCAGAATGCACCTCAAAGGGAGTTCCACGCCGTGCCACAAAACGGCGGAAAGACATGAGGAAGCTATCAGTGTCCAGGCCTGAGAGAAGATCAATGTGAATGCAACGTGTAGTGAGACATTTAAAGACTATTCCCCATCTCTTCTCCCGCCGGTGGCCAACTTTGATAAGGAAGGGCCAAAAGCAATCCATCCCAGTGGACCAAAAGGGAAGCTTGAAAAGCCACAGGCGAGATGGTGGCAAGTCAGCCATCCGAGGAATCAGGGGTCTGGCTTTCCATTTCTTACAGTCAATACATGAATGTTGATGTTTCCTTATCGCTCGTCTCCCTCGCAAAATCCAATAGTTCCTTCTTAGGCTGGCAAAAACTCTCTCTGGGCCAGGATGTTTTAACCGTTTGTCATGATCCTTGATCAGCAGCTGTGTGATGTAGTTCTTTGGATCCAAGACCACAGGGTGCATGTTGCTATAATCCAGATCCTCACTTTTGCGCAACCGACCTCCCACTCTGATTAGGTTTGTGGTATGATCAAATTCAAGTTATTCAGGGGACTTTGCTTTGAAATGGGTTTGTTAGCCTGTAGCAGAGCATATTCTTCTGGGAAACTCTCCTGCTTCCCATCCATCACATCCATTTTCCATAGCCTTTCGACAGCATGATAAAGGTCTGCCTCTGGGGATGCACAAGAAATAAACAAGGACTGGATTTCTAGTCTTTTGGCTTCAGGTGACAAACAATCTGGGTTGTCAGGCAGATCCTCAGGAAGCATTGTGGGTCCTTGCAAAGCCCAACCAAGACGTGTGGGCACAGCTGCTGGGCCGCCCCCTGGACCCAAGCGGACTCGTTCTACAGGACACACAAGATGAGGATGATCTGAACCAATAAGGAGGAGAGGTTGCACTTTCTGAAAAGCTTGGAGGGGTAAGCCACGCAGATGCTTGAATCTCTGGAGGACATGCACAGGATAAGACTGTGGAGCAAGGCTCAGATTCTCAGCAGTAAAAGCATCCTTTATAATAAATTTCTTATCTGCATTTGCTGCTGAGGAAATGTTGAAAGTGACTGTAGTGCCCATGAGAGTCTCAGTCCCCTGGCGGACAGTTTTCAACATGAGACTCAGCCGCCCCCTCAAGCCCAAGAGAAGTAACTGCAGTTGCTAAGAGCATGGTTCTCTCCGACCCATCGTCTAATATTGCATAAGTTTCCAGGTTTCTCCCCCTGTAACTTAAAAGAACCTTGACCACTTTCAGAAGGACTCTTGTGCTGCAGCTGGAACGGATGAGGCAGGAGGTGCTTGAATCACTTTGTGGCTGATTCACCTCATGAAGGACTCCAAGGTGCCTTCCATTGCACTTTGGGCAGCGTTTCTTTAAATCACAGTTACGTGCTCTGTATTCACGAGCACATTTCCAGCAACGTCCTTTCTCTTGTATCCACCTCTTAACTGCCTCCCTTGACAGCTGCCCAAAATCTGGACATACACTTATATGATGGCCAGAGGCACTACAGTAAGGGCATGTCTGGCTTTGACTTGTAGCGGACTCAACTGAAGGGCGCTTGGTCTGACTTTGAGGATGGCTAGTGCCATGAAGTATAGTGGCCACTGGGTTACTAGGCTTTGAGAAGCTGGACTTCATGGGGTTTCGTTGCTCTAGGGGTCCTCTCCTATCACGTGTCTGTGTGACCATGGCTTGACACTCAGCTTCTTCCTCAAGCCAGTTAGAAAAGTCCACCAAGTTATGAGGAACACCTGGCTTTGTGGCACGGCTGAATCTGGCATAATTAGCAACATGCTCAGAAGGAAGTTTACCCAAAAGTTGCTGCACATGAGATGCACAAGCCAACTCTGCATCCCCTTCACCTTTCTCCAGCGACTGCAGCATGCCAACGAGAGCTCTGACTCGGATAGCAAAGTGACTGAAGCTTCTAGAATCACTAGGACGTACAGAGGGAAGATTCAAGATGGCTGTAATCTCTCTCAGGACAAGCTGCTGTGGCTGACCATATCTCTGCTGCAAGGCTAGCATAGCCCTGGTGTAAGGAAGGGGATGATGTGCATAGGCCAAGGCAAGGTGACAGGCCGTTTCCAACTTCAGGTGGTCCAACAATACATGGTATTTAAACTGCTCGCTTTCATCATTGGGTAGAAGATTGGTGAGAGCCATCTTAAGCAGTGCAAACTGTCTGGGGTCTTCATGGGTAAAGTAGGGAAAGGAAGGGGCTGCAATTGGATGAGCTCTGTAGGGCCTTGGTGGCTGCTGCGGCAGATATTGAGACACTAACTGGTCTGGGTAAGTTGGGGCAGCACTGTGCATGTTCAGGGAAGAGGGGTCAGGGTAACGAAGGACTGATACAGCCTGAGGATGCGAGACAGCAGCTGCAGGCTGGTGCCTGTACAAAGGGGGGCGGGGCTACAGGTAGGAGGACCCAGGAGGATTACTAGCAACTTGTGCGTGCACATAAGGAGCCTGTACATAGGAAGGGTTAGCCAATACAACTGCTGAAGAGGAGAAAGTGGCTGTAGGAGGGGGAACAGTAAGCTGAGGAGGTTGGAAGGCAAGAGCTCGTCTGGAATCTTGAGCCCTAGGGAAGGGTAGAGAGCGCTCACTTTTTTCTCTGACATTAGGCTGGGGCTCATAATAATCCTGCTGCCTGGATGACAAATCCACAGAGGCTACATAAGGTACAGCTGCTGAAACTCCTGAACATGGCTGCTGCAAGTCAGCAGGTTCACTGGGAAAATCACAGTCTGAATGCTGGTCACAGTAATGTCCACTGGTTTGGGAAAGGAAGGACTGGTTTGCTACTCGCAGCTGAACTCCACTAGGAGACTTTAAAGGCTGAGGGGTAGGATGAGACTGTAAGGGCTGAGGTCTGACTGAAGGCAAGCTTGAGAATTGTGTCTGATAATCTTTCAGATATGCAGGTGGTTTATGAGGGCGTGCTGAGCGCTTATTTGTTTGTCCTTTGTCCATTGAATTGATCTTGCTCCGGCTCGAAGGACCATGTAAAATATTGCTTTGGGGTTGGTATGAAGTAATACACTGGCTCGTGTTTGGTGAATCAACACAATGGATTGTCGATCAGAACAAGCATGGCACAAACACAGGGGATCCAATTGATTCTCATTTATTGTTAGCTGGTTGTTTTCTGGTGGAAAGGAGAAATAATAGAACAGCAAAATATTAATCCACACAACTCAAACTTAAATCAATTAACAATTGAACAAAGATTCTTAATCTAAACAAATCTTAAGGAAATGGGGAACTTAACATTTATACTATAAATTTACCTACTGAATATACTATGAGTGTGTGGAACAAAAAAAGGATAACTCACATCAAATACGCAGCTCAAACATTGAGAATGAGGGAGGGTGAGGATGAGGCCAGCCAGCTCCTTTGTTCTCCATTAAGGACAAAAGGCCTCACACAGGTGAGCTGGCTGCCTAAATAGACTTGAAGGCTCCGCCCTCCCTTGATGGGAGGTGAAAGGAGGCAGGGATTTTCTACAGAGAGAAAGATACACTTTTGCCCTCAGAGCCAAATCAATTTGAACCTTTAAGTTTTACAGTTGTACCTCAGAGCTGATTGTGGCCATGTGGTCCAACAAGCAGTTTACAGGCTGTGAGAAGCCAGATAGATACAATAGCATGTATTAACTGCTGCACTATTTATTTTTCTTTGTTGCTGTTGCAGTTCTTTGCCCGCGTTGTAATCAATCATGATAAAATCATCCATGTTTGAAGTTGTGATCATTTGACAAACCTCTACTGTAACTACAAACATGGCCTAAAAGTTTCCATGCTGTTCTTTTCTTTTCTTCTTCTTCTTAATATTATTATTATTTTTATTTTCACCTAAATTCTCTGTGTGCTGGGGTCTTCTGTCTTCATTCTAAACACGTTGTTTTGTTCCAGCCTCTACTGCGTCTCAGCTTGGCCCAGCTGTGTTTTTGGAAAAGAAAGCTTAGACACTAAGCCTTAGAGAGAGGGAGTGATGGAGGGAGGAATGTGTTACAGTGCAAGTTACCACTGTGACTGCTATGCCAGCGAGCACTGAGGGCCAAAAAATGAGCACAAGGAGAGGAGAGAAAGCACAGTTTATTGTATGGGTTGTGTTTTACAGGCCTTTCTCTGAGTCCTCTAAAGCTTCCTGTGCTTCTACACTCATGTGTCTGCTGATGTTTTTATAAAAATAATGAATAACTCAGATATTTCTTCACTTCGACTCGACTAGAATCTGATGTAAATGATAAATGCTCTAATGAATAGGTATCATCCAAATAAATAAGCATTTTTTTGTAAAGTATAGGCTATTTGATCACTGTTATGTGACACATGTTTGGATTACTTTGTTACATGTCTGTGTGTTTGACTGACTGAGATAGTACCAGGGCTGATTTTAGCCTGCTATATCAGGGTATGCTGGTGAAAACAGCTTGGTGAAAGGTAGCCCATAGGTTAGAAAAGGATAATAGTAGTCAGAAGGTTGCCAGTTGTGCTATTTTACATGAAGGTATGGACGTACCTGCTTGGATTTATTTATTTTTGACCATGTTTCCATTTAGACTTCCAGCAGCTGACACAGTCCTTTCATTACCTGCTTAATATGCTGAAAACATTAAATAAGAATGAGCCAGATTAGGCCTGTTCTTGCTTACCTAATTACTTCTTGTTGTTGTCACTATTATTGCTTTTGTATTATTGACTCACATCACTTCCATATTATTTATTATTGATCACACTTTCTATTCTTATTGCTATCCTGTTTAATTTGTATAACAGAAATACATTTCACTATGATTGTACCTGAATGGGTTTGTAATGTTCTTATGATCTGTTTGTGCAGCAGTTCCATGTGCTTCATGGGAGAAGTTACAACATTTTATCAACACGTAAACAGTGTCAGAATGTCCTCATGTGTATCAAGCATCTGAATGGATATAAAACCTACTCACCCCAAAAATGTGGTTTATCTCATTTCCCCCTGTGAACATGTCCAAATTTAGCTTGCTCCAGTTTCTCCCAAAAATCTCTGGCTCCTTGTGTTACTGTGTATCATCATCACTTTGTGTCTATAAATACAAACATCAATAAAACATTCATATGTTCAGGAGGCACGAGACGGGGAGAGGCAGAAGTGTGTCTATTTAGCTGCTGTCCCTGTGTGTGTCATCAGTGCAGACAAGCAGCAGGTACAGTTGGCTGTGGGCCGAGATTCCTGCAACACTGAGTCACATGGGCTGATTATTATCTCACGCAAACACACACACACACACACACACACACACACACACACACACACACACACACACACACACACACACACACACAGCAGCCCTTCCCCCTCCCTCAGACCTACCATCCTCTCCCTCTCTCTCCCTGCTCACTTGCCCTCATTTGCTCAGTCGCTCTCTCTCTCTCTCATGCATACACACCCACACATAACAAACACACACACACTCAGGCAGAGGCAGTGTCGGTGCAGAGCCAACAAGAGGTAGGACACAGAGCGAGGAGTGTATCCCTTTTCAAACTCCTGAAATTTTCATGTCTCCGTCCATTATTTAGTCAGCACTGGTGCACCCCTTCTACGCAGTGCTCTTATTTATCTCTGCTTGATCCTGCTGTGTGTGTGTGAGTGTGCGAGCCATTATTACAGGAACTCTCAGACAATAATGGATATCTATTTTAGAAAGCTGTCATGGTGGGAGCAGAGACTGTGCTGGGAGAAGAGAAGCTCTCATTCCATGCTCATCTTTGGATCTGAATCTGTTTGTTTCTGTCTTTTTATGCTGCAGGTAGAATCAACTGGCTCATACTGTGATTTCTCACATGGCACTTGTAGCGATGTACCAGATTGTTCTTCTGTTTCTCTCATTCATCTTTTCACACTTTCATTTTTATTTTTACAGATGAGAAGGAAGACACGGTTTTAGGGAGTTTGCCGCTGCTAAGTTTTCATATTGGAGGAGTGGAGCCTTTGGATAACATCACCCGCAAGTTTGCCTTTAAGGTCAGTAACATCTTGGTGGAGGGAGGAAGCATACTGGGAGGTCTATATCTGTTGCATTTCATGCTTCTTGCAGAGGATTCAGTGAGTACTAGGAAACATAATGCTCAGAGTGCAAGACATATATTATTGAGACACAAATGGGGTCTATGCAGACATTTCATATGAAGCAGTATTGAAAGGCAATTTGCTGTAGTTTTGAGTATCCTTACAGACCCATTGTTCTAACCTTCAACGACTCCTCTTGTGCAATGTGTGCTTATTGCAAAGGCAGGATTTACTGATGGTAGAACTTGTTCATTGGTTGCATCGCTGTGGCTTGGTGTAGGGTGTTTGTTGCACAGTCACGTGATGTTATTTATGGCAGTTAAAGAGCCCTAAGAGGCCTACAATCTCTGCCTGTGGCTGATGGCTTTTGTTGGGGAAGCATCTTATATGTGTGTGTGTGTGTGTGTGTGTATGTATGTATGTATGTATGTATGTGTATATATATATATATATATATATATATATATATATATATATATATATATATATATATATATATGTGTGTGTGTGTGTGTGTGTGTGTGTGTGTGTGTGTGTGTGTATGTATGTATGTATGTATGTATGTATGTATATATAGTAGTATATATATATATATATATATATATATATATATATGTGTGTGTGTGTGTGTGTGTGTGTGTGTGTGTATATATATATATATATATTCTTGCCGTTAAACAGATAAACAGATCAAGGCTGTGTTTCCTCCAGTCCTCATGAATCACATCAGTGTCACTGAGGGTTCAACAGAGCTCCAGAGGCAGCAGCACACAGCAACCTGACAGAGCTGTTTGTCAGAACTGAATAAAGATAAGACACACGTATGCAATGTAGGTTAGCTAAGTCTGAATGTGCTAAGTAAAGCTTTATATAAGTTGGAAAGTTGTTTCCCTTCAGCAGAAGCATGAACACACACACATACACACATTCTGTACATAGCTCTGTCTTTGATCTCTCCCTCTGTCTGTGCCTCTTGTTACTGCCATCGCGGTCTTTATCTGTTCTTTAGAACATTTAGTCCTTTCTGTTGTCTGTTCTCTGTCTTTGCATGTTCAGTACATGCTCTGGTGCAAAGTCCAATGCATGTACCCAGTGTGTGTACACACACACACACACACACACACACACACACACACACACAAAGAGGTTCTCTTTACACACTTGCAGTGCAGACAGACTGAGCAAATACACTCAGTGTGGCTTTGATAGTTTGCAAGGGTTCAGGTGCTAGCTGTTAGCTAAGATTCTGACAGAACACTCTGTACTGTTTACTGTCACATCACCCTGCACTGACCCTGGAACAAACTACAGTCTGTAATATTCCGTCCGTCCGTCTTCTTCCGCTTATCCGAATACGGGTCGCGGGGGCAGCAGCTTCAGCAGGGAAGCCCAGACTTCCCTCTCCCCAGCCACTTCTGCTAGCTCTCCCAGGGGGACCCCAAGGCGTTCCCAGGCCAGCCGAGAGACATAGTCCCTCCAGCGTGTCCTGGGTCTTCCCCGGCGCCGCCTCCCGGAGGGACGTGCCCGGAACATCTCACCAGGGAGACGTCCAGGAGGCATCCTCACGGTTCTACTCTGAGCTCCTCGCGGATGGCCGAGCTTCTCACCCTATCTCTAAGGGAGAGCCCAGCCACCCTGCGAAGGAAGCTCATTTCGGCCACTTGTATTCGCAATCTTATTCTTTCGGTCACTACCCAAAGCTCGTGACCATAGGTGAGGGTAGGAACGTAGATCGACTGGTAAATCGAGAGCTTCGCCTTTCGGCTCAGCTCCTTCTTCACCACGACGGACCGGTGCAGAGTCCGCATCACTGCAGAAGCCGCACCGATCCGCCGGTCAATCTCCCTTTCCATTCTTCCCTCACTCGTGAACAAGACCCCGAGATACTTGAACTCCTCCACTTGATGCAGGATCTCATCCCCGACCAGGAGACTGCACTCCACCCTTTTCCGGCTGAGAACAATGGCCTCGGATTTGGAGGTGCTGATTCTCATCCCAGCTGCTTCGCACTTGGCTGCAAACCGCTCCAGAGAGAGCTGAAGGTCACGCTCCGATGAAGCCAACAGGACTAGATCATCCACAAAAAGCAGTGACCCAATCCTGAGGCCACCGAATCCCTCGCGAGTCTGTAATATTAACTAATATTAATATTATTAACAATGATCAAATACATTCATGCACACTTTAACAATTGTGTTGCAAAGGTGCTTTACACAAATACAACCGTTAGGACTATTTGCATCATGAAGAGTAAAGCTCTAAATATAATATAACAATAGCAACAATACCTTAAATATAAAGACTATAAAAATACCTCTGAATCAAAGTTAGTTTGAAAAGGTGATTTTAAGTCAACACTGATTCTGCTAGGCTGAGAGTGTTTTTAGTGTTGAGTGTTTTTATGCTAAGCTAACGTGTCGCATCAACTTCAGTTCTGTGCTGAGCAATGCAGCAGAATCCGTCTGAATGTCTTTAGATGGATGGATTCCAGCTCACTCTGACACATTCATACTATGAATCTATTGTGTTTATTCTTTCATTATACAGCTGGCAGCACTTCAGGACACCTGTGCAATATCTGTCATCACCTCAATTGTGACATCTTTGTGCTTATCTTCAGTTGATGTTAAACTTGGTCCTGTCTTCACTTCAGTGTAACACAGCTGTTTGTTTAGGTGTTGACTCTTCAGGCTGCCAGGCTATGGTGACCTGCTTGATTTTATGTGATAAATTTATATTCTTACATTATTATGATTCTCTTCTATATGCCTTTCTGGATGTTGTATTGCAAAAAAGCTCTCTGTATTATTTTCTACGTTCTCATACAGTCTACTGCAGGCAATGATTTCTGTGATCTGTAAGTAACCCTCAACTAAATATCAAGCTGTCAGGTGTTTGTACTTCAGCAGTGAGCTGCTGAAGATGTTCAAGATGTTAGATAGGATGAGGTTGCCTTCAGAGGCAGGCCATGTCAGCTTAACACAGAGTGGAGGAAACACACCAGAGAATGTTGAGTGTTGTGTTGGTGCCCACTCAGTTTCACAGCCAGTGCAAGTTTAGGTATGTAGTTCACAAAGACAACATACTTTAACCATGAAATATATTATGACATATAAGTGGAACTGGCATGAGTGGTTGAGTTGAGCCAGTTGAAGCTGAGGGTGTGTTTTTTTCTGAGGTGGTCCCCTCATGTTCTGTTTTATTGGATAAGCTCCTTCAGGCCGTCATAAAGGTGGAGCTCTGACTCTATGGTTCTGTCCCAGCATGCCTTCCTCAAAGCTGTCTGGTGATTCCTGTCCAACAACTTTTGTTTACAAGTGTCAGTTCACAATGGCCCACAGATGGCAGAGCATAGTTCACAGCCTGTGGTATCAGTCTGAATATACAGCATGAGCTTTGATTTTTCACCAGATTGGTTCTTTCAAGATACAAGTTGTACTAAATGAAACTGAGTGTATGTAGTCAAACACTAGCTAACTGCAGTCCAATCACAGTGTAAAGGGGCATGTCCGTGCATGTCAAGAGACTCCAGCCAGGGGATCACCAAAGTCTGATTCACTCCTTGGAATCATGCAGAGAATAGTACAAAACAACTTCATGCAGCAGTTCTCAATCTGATCAGATCTTCTTTTATATTTTATCTGGTTCAGTCTAGTCCACCTACATGGAGAGAGAGAGAGATCTGTGCTCTTTTGGAGTGTTGTTTTCAATCAGCAGCTCAGTCAGAGAGCTGTCCAAACCTGTTGTACCTGCAGCTTTACTACCTCACTCTACAGAGGTGTGGCTGTAGCCAGGAGACATTCAGTAAGGAGAGGAATCTCTGTCCAACTGAAGGTTTGTTAAGTCTCAGTCTCCAAATCAAAACAAAACTCTGGTCTGCAGTAATCTCTTTCTAGTTCTAAATGTGATCATCACAAAGTTCATTTGGGTTTTCGTGTGTGTGTGTGTGTGTGTGTGTGTGTGTGTGTGTGTGTGTGTGTGTGTTAAAAAAGGTTATCAAAGTTTCCACATAACCAACAACCTTAAATACTGTCTTCTTATTACCCCCACATACTGTAAGGTAAATTATTGAACAGGGTGTGTTTGTGCATGTATGTGTATGCGTGTGTGCCATACGCACAGTCTGGGACAATGATTACAAGGATTTGTGTGTGCACTGACGCTTAGCCTCACCCTTTCTGATAGCAAACAGTTCAACTATCAGGTGACTGTAAAGAGATGAATGTTCATTCCTTTGGGGCTTTGGTGTTGTTTTCTCTCCATTCTTTTGTTAATGTCACCGACTGAGGTGACACAAGACCGGGAAATACTCAAGGTGCAAAGATAGTTGAGCAATGAAGGTGTTAGGTGTCCTAAGAGGCTGTGATGTTTAGCACCTCGGCTAGTCAAGTGTTTTTAGTAGTGATGCTGAAAGTCTCTCCTAAGTAAGGGAAGATTATCCTGTGTGAGAGGCTGGACACACCCCAGACTGATCACCAACTTATCACAAGGGTTACACACGTCGATAAACACAATGAAACCAACTGCAGTTGTAAAGCATTGGAAAACATTCAGTACATTTATATGCAGCAAAAAATTTGAAATTCAGATCATATCAAATAATGACATGCATAAGACCGGATCACTTGTCTGAGTATACATGCCATACAGAGAATCGGATAAACGGCCGGAGCATGGCTGACTCCGTTACGCTATGTGGCGCTGTAGCCCTCTCAACAAAGAGCCACTTCCGGTTGACCTCTACTTATCAGCAACAACAAACTATCTGACGACGTTCAAATAAATGGACGATGCTACAGTAGCGTACATTTCGTGCATTATTATTTTATGAAGCCATGTTGTCGATTGATCTTTTCCAGCAACAACACCATTATTTAATACGACGTCTCCTTTCCAGCGGAAATTCTCAAGCATGCGCAGAATGCCGAACTGATTTAGATATGATTGCTGAGTATAGATGGCGTTAAAATGCCGACTATGAACGACCTAGGTGTTCTTATCCGATTTTGAGATGTCCGTTATGGTCCGAAGCAGGTCCGAAGTAGGTCAGACTAAGGTGTTTACAAGCGTTCAAAACTGGTCCAAACTATCTCTGATACGATCAGAAATTCTAATTTTTTGCTGCATGTAAATGTACAGATTGAAACTTCATGGTGAAAGGCCCAATCAGTGAGAACATAATCTATCTGATGAGTGAAAACCATTGAGCTACCATCTACAAGGATTTATCTGTCTATTTAAGGATTTAAGGAGTGTGCAAAGCTAATTTCATCTGTTTATTATATACATATATATATATATATATATATATATATATATATATATATATATATATATATATATATATATATATATATATATATATATATGTATATCTTATAAAATGTGTTTCATTAGAAGTTGATGAAAGTTTCATTGGCTTTTCTGACTAATGGTGCCACTTTAACAAAGGCCTGGAAGATACAAGGTCATTTGTGTTGAAGAGACAAACAGATACACATTCATTTGTCCAGGGTTGACTCATTGTGTGGTGACCACAGCTTGTCAGTATGATTTTGAGTTTTTTTTTTTTTAATTATCAGATGACCAAGAAAAGAAGTAATTACCCAAATTTCTTGGATTATTGAACAAAGTGCAATGACATTGGGTATGGAGTGTGAAAGAATTAATGGACCCCAACCAGACAACAATTTTCACTGTACACAGGGAATATAATTTATCACCTATAAATAATTTCTTAGATAGCTTAAGCACATTCATGTTTCTTGGTTGAAGAACCCTTCTCATCCATTTCACTTACCCTGCACTGCATGTGTTTTCTACTAGCACCACCCTAAAAACCATCTACTCTAAACTGAGGCTTTAAGAATAGCTGAATTGGCCAAATAGTTCTGTTCTAAAGGTGTGTTAAGACTACATTTTGGAGCCTTAACGTACTGATGAAATGACAGTGTTTACACATAATGTATGTATGACATAACATGTATCTGTGTAGTTGTTGTGGTAGCAGTCACACACTGTTCACTACACAGTGAAAAGTGTGTGTGTTTGTGGAGAGCCAGGGAAGCATTTCAATAGCTCAGTGACTACTGCTGCATTCTGAATGGCTGTATTGACAGCATTTCCTGGGGTTGGATTTAGTGTGAAGATTAACAGATACACACACACAACACACAGCATGTCAACATCCATGCAAGTCATGACTAAATGAATGTTGAATAAAAAATTAAACAAGCCTTTACATATTACATGTGATTTGCTGTTTAAAGTACTACCTTTACTATTTAAAACCTTGTTTCCAAAAAAGTTGTCATGCTGTGTAAAATGTAAATAGAAACAAAATGTACAAAAAAAGTACAAAATGAAGATGTACAAAATATTATAACACCATATTCAATTGAAAATAGCACAAAGACAACTTATCAAATATTTGTTTTTGAAGTTTGTTTTTGGAAAATGATTTTTAATTTGATGCCAGCAACATGATTGAAAAACATTGGATCAGGGTCATGTTTAGCACTGTGCTCTTCACCTCTTTGCTGTCATCTTGAAAGTGAAATGGTAAATGGTAAATGGACTGTACTTATATAGCGCCTTTCTAGTCTTCCGACCACTCAAAGCACTCTACACTACATATCTCATTCACCCCATTCACACACATTCATACACTGATGGCATTGGCTACGACCCACGACCCACTCTGCCTGTGAGCCATGTTTTCCCATTCTTGCTTTTAGTAGATTTTTGCTGCTCAGCATTTAAAGGTCTATTTTTTATATTTAATGTTTCATAAGGTGTCTAACATTTTCAATAGGAGACAAGTCTGGACTGTAGGCAGACCAGTTTAGCAGCTGGACTCTTTGACTACACAGCTCCAAAACCTGTAAATATCATGCAGATTACCCATCATGCCATTTGCACTAATGTACTCCCATACCATTGTGGATGGTGGAGTTTCAACTGTCATTTGTGGAATTGTTGGTCTCTGTAAATAATATTATAAAGAGTACGGTCTAATGTACCTGCTCTACCTGTGTGTGTGTGTGTGTGTGTGTGTGTGTGCGTGTATATATATATATATATATATATATATATATGTGTGTATGTATATTACTGAATACTGAAAGCACTTTGTGAAAAACTTTTTTTGAAAATTTACACTATATTGATTAGAGTTATATATTCATGTTCTGTACTATTTGACCATGTAAAGGTGCAGGCTGGAGGTTAAAAAACATTTTTAACAAATTCACATACTACAAAACTTGATTTGTGTCAACTCCGTCAGACGCACAAAAGTGTATAATTATACTAGAAACATTTCTAAAGAAATTTTGAGTGTGCCTGACTCTGGCCCCGTCGTCCCCATGCATTATTACTGACACTGCTCAGCAAATTCAGTACTAAAAAAGACATTTTGAGAGTGACGAGTGGGCTGTTGCTGGGGGTCTGTATTCAAAAAGCACACGTCAAATAGTCATTTTTAACATGTTTATTTAGACACAGGAGCAGCTAGCGCTTACGTGCTAGCAATTAGCATTAGCATGTTAGCATTAGCTTGTTGGCATTAGCATGTCAACGCTAAAGTGCTAGAAATTAACATCAGCATGTTAACATTAGAATGTTAACGTTAGCATGTTAGCATTTTAGCGCTGATGCGCTAGCAATTACCATTAGCATGTTAGCGGTGATGCGCTAGCAGTTATCATTAACATGTTATCATTAGCATGTTACCATTAGCATGTTAACGCTGATGCGCTAGCAGTAAACATTATCTTGTTAACATTAGCATGTTAACATTAGCATTTTAACATTGATGCGTTAGGAGTTAGCATTAGCATGTTAGAATTAACATGTTAACATTAGCATGTTAACATTGGCATTTTAACATTAGCAAATTAACATTAGCATGTTAGCATTACCATGTTAACGGTGATGCACTAGCAATTAACATTAGCATGTTGGCATTACCATGTTAACATTAGCATGTATTTAATTCCTAGTGGCTAATGCTAATTATCAGTAGCATGTTAAGGCGCTAGCTGCTCTGCTGTCTCTGTCTGCCATTTTAGACAGACAAGTTCAAATTAAGTGCCAAGAACTACTAAAATGGCCGCCGCTCGGCTTCTGCTGGCCCCTCCCCCCTCCCCTCCTTCCAGCAGGCTGAGGTTGCCAAGCAACCAGGACCTAATCAGCAGCAGCTGGTCTGCACCTGTTAAAATGTCAGTTAGAAATCCTGAGACTGAGAAAAAAAGCTGAGACCTTCTCCCTAGAAGAGGAAGGACTTTTGGCCAAACCGTAATTCCAATCATTGAACCGGCTTAACCTGAGGCAGGATGAGACCTTCCTGGTCGTCTACATAGTCGTTTTGTGTCGATAAATGAAGAAATGTGCCCTTAGGAGCAAGAGAGAGAAACGTTACTTCTGCCTTCCTCCAGAAAATTTCCCGCCTTTTTAACATGGGAGTATATGAGGCTGAGGATGGGAGTTGCTGCCGCATATTTACGTGTCAGGCCAAAACTATATGTCTGACAGCTTTAGCAGGCGAATGTGAGTGAGACGACAAATTTTGCTACGTTTAAATATATAAATCGTGTCTGTAGTGGCTCATTTGAGGCCACGGTAGTCGAATACGTTTTATTTTTTCACTGAGCGTTCTCTCCCCTCTCCACTCTAGCGATGACATCACTCACTCTAGCTCTGGAAAGTTCTCGCAATACACACCCATTCATTTTTTGGCTTCGTTTTTGGCGATTTTTGGCAAAACCGTTTGCCGAAACTCTTACACGGGACTCACACCGAACGCGGAACGGAAGCGGAACGGCAGCGGAACGGTACTTTGCCCGGCGCCAACTCACACCGGACGCGGATCAGCCGCGGAACGGCAGCGGAGCGGGCCGGCCGTATTCACGCGAGATCACGAGATCACGCGAGAATCCTGGACATACCCGAGACCCCGCGATAAACAGTGTATAAAGAAAACAACAACAACAAACAGCTGACTTTGCTTCTCCGACGTAGAGGAGATTATAAAATGCATCTGTTGTGTCATGAATTATTGTGTATTATTCCACTTCAACAATTTGTCTCTCATCGTTCATGTTGAGACCCTTTGATCGATCTTTGATCACCTGGTGCCACCGGTCATGACATAACGTTGATGTGAAGTTGTAAAAAGCTACATGAACTGCGTATTGTGTTTTATTTTGAAAGGGGGCGGAAGTTTATTACGTTGATTCAAGGCCCGGTTTCCTGTCTGGTGCGCAGTCCTCTGTTGAAATTTACGAGGTTTACACGGGACTCACACCGAACGCGGAACGGAAGCGGAACGGCAGCGGAACGGTACTTTGCCCGGCGCCAACTCACACTGGACGCGGATCAGCCGCGGAACGGCAGCGGAGCGAGCCGGCCGCTTCCGTTCCGCTTCCGTTCCGCGTTCGGTGTGAGTTGGCCTTTAGAAAAGTCATGGCACACATGTCCCGGCCGAGCCGCACGTTTTGATACCCGTTTTGTGTATGTGCGACAAAAACTCTGGGAGGAGTAGCGAACCGAAAAACGGGCGTAAGTATAATAATAATAAGTATAAGCAAAAGAATAAGCGCGGTGGATAACATATAGTGTGCGCTTTCAGGCACACTCAATAATTACAATAGCCCAACAAGAATCTTAAGTTCTGATGTATGCTGCAATAGTGTTTTGTGACTCTGATATGAAATAAAATATAATATATAAACTAAAGGCTTAATTTCACACACAAAAATGCATTTTCAAACTTTATCTTTTTTTTAAATCTTTTTTTTTTTAATCCTTAAGTGAATAGGACACAAGAGAATGTAGATTTGATGAGGACTGTGGGGCGGCTGTGGTTCGGAGGTAGAGCAGGTCGTCCACTAATCAGAAGATCGGCGATTCGATCCCCTGTTCGATTGCCTCCAGTCTGCATGTCGAAGTGTCCTTGGGACCCCAAATTGCTCCTGAAGGCTGTGCCATCGGTGTGTGATTGTGTATGAATGGTTAGCTCCTCAAACTGATGAGCAACTGGCACTTTGCATGGCAGCTAATGCCATCAGTGTATGAATGTGTGTGAATGGGTGAATGAGATACGTACTGTAAAGCGCTTTGAGTGGTCGGAAGATTAGAAAGGCGCTATATAAGTACAGTCCATTTACCATGATCCTTTATTACTTAAACAACAAAAACTGAAGAAAGATTTTTTTTTTCCCCAAAATTACAAAGACATACATCTGACAGTGCTGATGAAGATCTGACGGTGTTGACTCTTAAAGGTGTGTGTTCCTACAACCAGATGTTGAAAACATCTACACACTGGCTTGTAGCCCACAGACAAAATCAATGTCCAGTGGAATTAGTGGGAAGTAAGACACAGCCATTACAATATTCCCAAGAGTATAACACAAAATGTTCAGGATTTTTCCCTGAGCTCTGCATGTGGGACAACTGATATAACTGTGATAACTGATAAGAAATAGCAGAGAATGATAATGACAGACTCAATGATCAACTTCCACACTGATTTACTCTAGGAACCCCACTGCAAAGCTGAGCTTCTCTTCATTCTGTGCTCTGAAGCCCTTCTATTATGTCACAGTATCTGGCATCTGATTGGAAAATTGCATTGCATGCTATATGTAAATTAATGTGCAGATAAAACCTTAAAATAACATTCTGTTCCTTTACTATGTTTGAAAATAGTATAATATTAGCACATTAAGCAGTTATTGTGGATCTGTCAACTCCGTCAGCTTACATGTCAACTCCAGCTGACGAAATGGCATGTTTTTTTCCCTCTGCAGAAAACAACACTGCAGCTAGCTAGCTAGTTTTTTGGCTCCAGCTGTGACCATAGGAAAATTGACATTGTTCATCTAAAATATCAAAAAATGTCAAACATATCAGAATATCTAAGGTAAGGAATAATAAGGTTTATGAAAAAATCTGATGGAGTTGATGGAAACAGAGGACACAACTTTGATAGGCAGATTTCTGTGAAAAATATTTTTAGATGTTGATGGCATGGATTGTTTTATACATTTATTACCCTTATCTTTGACCTCTCTTGAGGACAAGAGAAATAACATGGGCCGTCTAACCACTGGTCATACATTTAAAAAATAACCCCCCAAAAAGTAATTATCTATGCTAAAACATGACATCAGTATTCACAATTCCTTTAGATCTAATTTTGTGAGTATGTCAATCATTATTAATTTCTTTACTTTTGATATGTGTATATATATATATATATATACACACACACACACATATATGTATAGACAATGAAATCCTTTTAGTTTTACATTAAAAAACATTCATAACATTCATACATTGTTGCACTATTTCAGTCTGGAATGCTCTTTTTATACCCAATCCACTGTCCAAACTTTCACACATGTTGCTGGTATCAAATTCACTTTCAATATCTGATTTGTTGAAAGTTGTCTTTGTGCTGTTTTCAATTAAATAATTCCCCTAAAATGGGATTTCAATGTTTTACACACTTTTTACATAGCATGACATTTTTTTTGAAAATGGTTGTGTATAAATTGCACAAATCATCTTAGATTAGGTTAGGTTTATCCTGACTTTCCTCTTGCATGAATGGTAGTGGCACTTGTGATAAATGCAAGTGAAATCAATATAAATGATCCAAATAACCTCAAAGCCACGCCCCCCCGAATCCACAGGAATGCATGAACCATGTAATTTAGCCTGAAGTTTATTTAGCTGTGAGGAATCTCGTGATGGAGGAAACTGTGATGTTGCAGACTGGATTTGTGATAACAATTCTGAAGCCTTGAATTTGGCATTAAGGATGCCACCATCTTGGTTTTGCCAGTGAGTGGACTTGAGACAAGACGAACATTTTAGACGAGAAATAGTCAGTGCAGACCGGCTTTATGTACAGCACAGCAGCACAACAATGCAATGAATGGTAAAAAAAAAAAAAAAAAAAAAAAAGTCTGTGTGCATCTTCAAAGTAACTAGTAAGTAACTACACATTTGTGTGATTTATCATCACACTTATGGAGTGGTACAGTGTAGCTTGGCACAGACACACACATCCCACAGTGTAGCTGTAAAGTGTCTGCAGTCTGCACACAGCAGCTGAACAGGAAGCAGGAAGCTTGACCAAACACACTAAACACAGAATACTTTATTTATTTGAATGCATTAACTCTTGTAACACAGCGACGGAAATATACAACTGAATAATTGACTGTTGGTGAGATTTTAAGTTGTTAACACTGTGTCTAATCAAATCTAATAACCTAATCTTTATCTGACCATTTCTCAATGTCTCTCTCTGCCTCGCTTTACTACTGTCACTATTTTCTTAATAGATTTCTTGTCTGATCATCTTTCTTTTTTATGTTTGTATTTTTCCTCCTTCTTTTCTTCCTACCTCCTTTCTGCTTCATTCTCTGTGGGGTTTCTTTTGTGTTTGTTCTTTAGGATATTATACATTAATAATTGCTCAATTTATTTTTGTGATTGAGAAGAAGAGACGTGTAAGAGATAATGTTTATAAGTGTCACCTTTCCTTTCTCTTCATCCTTCCCCCTTTGACTACCCGAATCAATGAACAAAGGAAGGACAATGAAGGAGGCTGCACACACACTCACAGACACACACACGCCCCGCCTCTGTGGCTAGGTTATTGCTGCTTCTTACTACACAGCCAGTTTTAGCCAATTACATTATTTTATTTATTATCAGACGTCACTGTTGGAGGCAAGGCCTCACAGTGCTCCACCGTGGAAGGAAGTGACTTTTATTTATCAGCATCATTTCCTCTTGCTATTTTATAAGAGGGAAGTCGGAGTATTGAAGCTTGTGTGCAATCAGTCTTCTAGCTCTTTTGTACACTGTATTTCAGTCTACAAATGTATTGTAATATCTTTTTTTTTTTTTCTCTCTTGGTGAATGTTAAATCAGTCAAAGTCACAGCTAATGCTTCATAAATTCAAGTGAATGGTATCTGTGTCCAACTTCTTTGCTTGTGCTGCCCTCTTGTGGTACATTTCTGAGCTCCTGATTAGATATTAGATAACTATTGGTATTATTATTGTTGTTATTATTTTTTATTATCATTGTTGTTGTTGTATAATAGTAGTAGTAGTAGTAGTAGTAGTAGTCTTGTATGATTATAACTAGTAGTAGTAGTCTTGTATGATTATAACTAGTAGTAGTAGTAGTCTTTTATGAGATCATACGAGATACATTATAGAAGCTCCAAACCTTAATTTTTCATCCCTAACTGTCTCCTCTCCCTCCCACCTTCATCCACCCCTGTGAGGCCTGCTGGCCTTTGCTGTCTCCTATCGTGGTAGAAAGTACAGTAGGTACAATGTTGTTTTATTTCACTTTTTATTATCTGTTTTGTCTATGAAGGATGCATGAGAACATTGTTCTGTCTCTTGTACTGCATGTCTGCATGTCAAGTCAGTTAATTTGTATCCCAAAGGATTCCCAGATGACAGGCTTGTCTTGGTCTCTTTGGGTTATTTACTTTCAAATCGCATGACAACTCTACTGTTCAAAGGTACACCCTGTGATTCTGTTATTGCATTCAATGCCACCTCTACCACATTGTGTAACTTTAACACAAACTATCATCTTGAGGATTGTGCATGGATATCATTATGGGATCATTCTGGTTTATGTGTGCTGCAAAAGAAGCTGATCAGTCTAACACTGTGTTACTTATGTGTTGCCTTTTGCTGTTTTGTCACCATCTGCAGGTGTGGTTGGAGGAGGAGGAGGAGGAGGGTGAGGCCGGAGATTTGAAGGGTCCTGTTGTGTTTTGCATGCAGGCAGAACATGCTGGCACCAGGACCTACTACTTCAGTACAGACAGCCATGAGGAGCAGGAAGAGTGGATCAGAGCCATGAGCGAAGCTTCAGAGGTCAACGTTCAACCAATACAAAGGTGCCATTCACACACATGCACAGAGCCTTACTCGACATATAATACACACACATAGGGACTCATATTCTCCTGTTTGATTAGGCCTGTCCAATAGATAGATAGATAGTTAGATACTTTATTGATACCGAGGGAAATTCATGCATTCAGTGGCAGCATAAGGCACAGTAAACACACACTAAGCATGCATTAGGATAAACCTATACTAAGATCTTTATAAATAGAAAACTATATACAAGTAAAAATAGATCAGCCAATCCCAGGTGGCTACTTCGCGCCCCTCACCGCCATGGCAACTGCCATGATTGACAGGCTTCACAGCCTCTACAACGCCACCCCCCCAGACGTCACCCCATACACTGCAGCCTAACTTAGTAGAACACAACTCAACAGCCACAGTGTATACACATTACGTTACAATCTATATAATCATATTAGCATCATCATTAGCAGAGGTAGTGCAAATTGAGTCCAAAGTGACAATAACAGAGTGTCCAGTAGTCAGTGCAACAGAGAATAATAAGTCAATAGTTTATTGTCCTGTGTGTCCTCCCTGCCCTGACTGAGAGCTGTTGTACAGTCTGATGTTCAGGGAGACCAAAGGGTATGAACAATCGTGGAAATATTCCCCCCAAAAATATCTATAATCAATAAGGAATTAGTTGCAAACAAAATAAACATAAAAAAACAGTAGGAGTAAAAAGGACACACAATTCAAGCAGTGCATGAAATGCCATCAGTCAGTAGACTGTCACCAAACTGAGACTTATATACAGTGCCTCTTGGTTATTTGCTAATAGGTCCGTACATAAACTGTGAAAGCCAACAATGGACCATACAATCAATGTTAAATGTAGAGAAATGTACTTCTTCATTCTGATAACACAAAATGACTTTTGACAGAATCATTACATCATTACACATGTTATTGATGAAACACATTTACTTGCCTCGTGTTGAGAGTCTGTTCTCATGTTACTTTTTTTTTTTCAGAGCAAACACCACAGCTGATCTTAACCACGCCATGGTGACCAAGGCACCCAACCCACAACAGCGTTCACACACAAACAATAAAAATGACAGTGACCAGCTGCCCCACCCAAAGATCAATGGGGTCGACAACCTTGAGACACCCTCACCCACCACCCACCTCACAAATCAGGATGGAACAAAGAATGGTGGAAGGCAAGGAAAAGGAGATGATGAAGGGGGAGGAACTGACTACACCCCTCATTCAAACGGCCCTTGCAAAACCATGCCACACAACAGCAATAGCAAACTCCCTCTATCCAGGAGTCACAGTGGACATTGTGTCCCTCAGGGACACCAGGAGGTGGGTGCTAGCCCATCACATGACCCAAGGGAGCAGCAGGAGAATGTGGTGCTGAGGAGGGGTTTTGTGCCCAGGACAGCTCCAGAGAGGGTGGCCCAGAGGAAGAGTTCTATGGCACAGCTGCAGCAGTGGGTCAACCAGCGCCGGGGCATGGCTTCCCAGGAAGACATCAACAGGTAGAGAAGAGAAGAAATGTAACACCCATCTGTCACTTCAGATTTTCTTCTGTGCTGTTTTTTGCACTTAGGTGCACCATCCTTACAGTATTATAAACAGAAGTTGTCAGTTATTTACACTGACCTTACAGTGGTATTCAGCAACACCCCACCTCCTCTGCCTCAGACTCAGGTCTCATGATGGTAGATGGATTTTCAAGACTGGTCTTTCTTATCAGACTAATTTTAAAGATGATATGTTTCCACAATGCAGCTTTAATTTGTATTTCCAGCACAACTTTAATAGACAAGGACAGCATTGGTCCAGCAGATGTTATAGGACCTAAAAGTCAAATGTACTGATGTCATGACACATTAGCTCATCTATCTAAGAAAATTCTTTCTTACATTTGGTTCACAAAATGGTTTATTTCAATTTTATTTCTATGTGCATAATAACTAAAGGACAAATGTATTATAGATTATAACTAGAAAATTTTTAAAGAAACTTTGAGTGTGCCTGACTCTGGCCCTGTCGCCCCCATACATTATTACTGACACTGCTCAGAAAATTCAATACTAGAAAATTCCTGCAGAAATTTTGAGACTGACGAGTGGGCTGTTGCCGGGGGTCTGTATTCAAAAAGCACACGTCAAATAGTAATTATTAACATGTTTATTTAGACAAAGGAGCAGCTAGCGCTTACGTTACGTTAACATTAGCACGTTAGCATTAACATGTTACCATTAGCATTTTAACATTTAGCATGTTACCGCTGATGCACTAGCAATTAACATTAGCATATTAACATTAGCATGTTAGCGCTGATGGGCTACCAATTAGATGTAGCATGTTACCATTAGCAATTATCATTACCATGTTAGCGCTGATGCGCTACCAATTAACATTAGCATGTTACCATTAGCATGTTATCATTGGCATGTTAACGCTGATGCGCTAGCAATTAACATTAGCATTTTAATATTAGCATGTTTGTGCTGATGCGCTAGCAATTAACATTAGCATTTTATCATTAACATTAGCATGTTAGCATTACCATATTAGCGCTGATGCGCTAGCAATTAACATTAGCATGTTATCATTAACATTAGCATGTTAGCACTGATGCGCTAGCAATTAACATTAGCATGTTAACATTAGCATGTTGACATTAGCATGTTACCATTATCATGTTAGCGCTGATGCGCTAGCAATTAACATTAGCATGTTATCATTAACATTAGCATGTCAGCATTAGCATGTTAACATTAGCATGTTAACATTAGCAATTACCATTAGCATGTTAGCAGTGATGCGCCAGCAATTAACATTAGCATGTTAACATTAGCATGTTACTATTAGCATTTTACCATTAGCATGTTATCATTGGCATGTTAACGCTGATGCGCTAGCAATTACCATTAGCATGTTAGCATTAACATGTAATCATTAGCATGTTAGCGCTGATGCATTAGTAATTAACATTAGAATGTTACCATTAGCATGTTAGCGCTGATGCGCTAGCAATTAACATTAACATGTTAACATTAGCATGTTATCATTAGCATGTTAGTGCTGATGCGCTAGCAATAAACATTAGCATGTTAACATTAGCATGTCTTTAATTCTTAGTGGCTAATGATAATTTGGACTAATTTTAACATTGGTCGCTAATGTTAGCAAATAGCATGTCTTTACAACTACTGCTGCTCTGCTATCTGTGTGTTAATTTAGACAGACAAGTTCCAATTAAGTGCCAAAACTGCAAAAAAGGCCGCCGCTCGGCTTCTCCCCTCTCTCCACCTTCAGGCAGGCTTGAGGTTGCCAAGCAACCAGGACCTAATCAGCAGCAGCTAAGCTGCACCTGTTAGAATGTCAGTTGGAAATCCTGACAGAGACTGAGAGAAAATGCTGAGACCTTCCCTCGAAGAGGAAGGATTTCTGACCAAACCGTATTTCCAATTTCCAATTAGCGGCCCGCGGGCCAAAGCTGCCATCAATTATATCTGGCCTGGTAGATGACATTGATTTATTTTAATATATATATATATATATATATATTTATATATCTTTTAAACCTCATGTTTGCTGTCAAAAATACAACAATTCCACAGATTTCACAACATTTATTGAAAACTAGCTGATGAGTAACGTGACAAAACAGCAGCCAGAACATCCTTGCAGCCTCTTTACTTGAAGCACAGGTTTGAACGCTAATTGGCACGTACTGCGCTGTAACCTGTGGAAAGTGTCCTGTGTCCCTCTTGTAATGGACAACGTGAACAAATGTGTTTCATTAAAAACAAAACAAAAAAAACAAACAAGGTCGGCTCAAATATCAAATAGCCTAAAAAATGTCAGCGGCATGGGGAAACCGATCTGCACTGCTCCTGAATTAAGAAAGAAGAAAGAGGAAATTACAATTTAAATAAAATCAAACAATATGACTATAAAAACTTGAAAAGGCTAGTACTCACTTAATGGGAAAAGTGACACCTCCCTTCAGTCACAATTTTGTGGATGTCGGGCGACAGGGACGTCACTTATATCCTCAAGCAGTTCTCCAGGTTTGTATTGGTCAGACGGTTCCTCTCCTGCATTTTGATTGCGTTCATTGAAGAAAAGCTTGACTTACAAGTGTAGGTAGAGGAAAACATCGTCAGCACGTAAAAGGCGAGTTTCTTAATCCACGTGTACTCCTCCGAGCATCCGATCCAAAAATCCTCCACGGAATGCGCACAAAACGCATCACGGACGAGGAAGCTTGTCTGGAAATCAATGAGCTCCAGCTGAAATGCGGCCTTGTCTAACGAGCTGATGGTTTTTTTAGCCAGTGAAGAGAATTCCTCGCTTCGGACTGTGAGTGGGTCACGGACAAAACCAATGATTTCCCTTGGGACGAAGTAGTGTTGAAACCTGGACTGGAAGTTGGCCCGTAGCTTTTCGATGAATTCAGTCATCATTCCTGTCACTCGTCCCCCTCCCTGTGATTTTAATGTTGTGAAGTGCAAGAGCCTTCCACTTGATATATCAGACTGGAACAACTCCAGTTTCCTTGTAAACAAATCCATCTTCTCAATCAGGTCACAATGGTTTTCCCTCTCCCTTGTAGTTGCAGGTTCAGCTGGTTCAGGTGGCCAAAAATATCTGTTAAAAATGCTATGTTGGACATGGACATTTCATCTTCTAGAAAGGCCAGGTGGTCGTCTGCAGCTCGCATCTTGCTCAATCTCAGGAAGGCTTTAACCTCGCCTAGTAGCGCACAGAAGCACTCCAGCGCTTTTCCTTTACTTAACCAGCGCACATTGTTGTGAAGCAGCAGATCATCATAGCAGGCCTCCTCTGACTCAGCCACGAGTTGGTGGAAAAGACGATGATGAGTGCTTGACCCCGGACAAAATTAATGACTCGCATGACTTTATCCATAACACTCTTTAGCTCGCCACTGAGTCTGGCGCACAGAACACTCTGGTGAATTAGGCATTGCAATGCGTGCATTTGGGGCGCAATCTCCTTCAATCGGGCCACCAGACCTCTGTGGCAACCAACCATGGCAGGTGCCCCGTCTGTCACGATGAGGTTTATTTTGTCAAATGGCAATAGTTCCTAATAAACAATTCCTCCACGTTGGCAAACATAACATCCCCAGTGGTGTTCCCTTCTAATGGAATTAGAGCCAACAACTCCTCCCTGAACTCCTTCCCATCAAAATATCGCACGTAGGCGCACATCTGGCTTATATCAGATTTGTCTGTGCTCTCATCAATGGCAACTGAAAAGTAATTGACCTGACTCAGACCACTGATAATTACTCCCCGCACAGCGTCAGACAGGCTTTCTATGTGTTGGGAAGCTGACCTCGCAGAGAGAGGCATCTGTTTTTTACTGAGGCAATCACGCCATCCATTGATTTATCAGTGACCAGCTACTCCAAAACGGCCACTATCACTTCCTTAAAAACCTCTGCGTCAGTAAATGGTTTGTTGTGACGGGTGAGAATGCATGTTGCTTTAAGGGACGCACTTGTAACCTTTTGCTGCTCTGTGAGTGACTGAATCAGGATCTTGCTGCTGTGTGCATATCCAATCTTCAAGGCTTTAATTTTCTTTGTTCGCGCCTCTGTCTTGAGAGGATATGCCTTTTTGATGTGGCCATGCTTTGTCTCGTGGTGTCTTCTAATATTATATTCTTTACAAACTGCAACAACCTCGTTGCAAATGAGACACGTCAGCTTGGCATTCATAAATGCAGGCAGGATGAATGCATAGCTTTGCTTCCATTCTTCTTTGTAAGTCTTGCATTCGGAATCAACTTTTCTTTTCGTGGCTTTTGACAATGACATTTTGAGTCGATCACTAGCAATCGAGCTAGCAAAGGTAGCAGCTAATGATTTACGTGGCATCCAAAACATAAAAAACTGGCAATTGTATTAGTTACGGCAGGTTGCTAGGGCAGGTTGCTTGTTTCATGCAGACGCCAGGAGATGCAGCAGTGGGCGTAATAACAGCACATAGAAGCAAGTTATTGTTTTAAATTATATTAAATGAATTTTTAAAGTTAAATAACGTTTATTTTTAATATAATAGAAAAAAATAATAATTCCAGTAGGAAAACATGGTCATGGCCCGCAATTGAATTGTCAGAAAAAAAATTGGCCCAGGGCCAAACTTATTTGCCAAAACCCTGGTCTACATATTCGTTTTGTGTTGATAAATGAAGAAATGTGCCCTTAGGAGCAATTCAGAGAAACGTTACTTCTGCTTTCCTCGAGAAAATTTCCCGCCTTTTTAACATGGGAGTCTATGAGGGTTGATGGGTGCTGCTGCCGAATCTTCACGTCTCAAGCCAAAACTATACAGCTTCAACAGTGTTATCACTGCGACCGCCGTTAAATGATTTCTGTAGCTTCACATTTGCGGCCACAGTCGCAGTTTACATATTCGTTTTGTGTTGATAAATGAAGAAATGTGCCCTTAGGAGCAATTCAGAGAAACGTTACTTCTGCTTTCCTCGAGAAAATTTCCCGCCTTTTTAACATGGGAGTCTATGAGGGTTGATGGGTGCTGCTGCCGAATCTTCACGTCTCAAGCCAAAACTATACAGCAAATGTATTTTTCGACGACTTTTTCTCTCCACTGTAGTGATGACATCACGCACTCTCAAAAGTTCTGGCTCTTGAAAGTTCTCGCAATACACACACATTCATTTTTTGGCGTGGTTTTTGGCGATTTTTGGCAAAACCGTTTGCCGAAACTCTTAGAAAAGTCATAGCACACCATTCCCGGCCGACCATAAAATGATGCCAAAACTACCTTTACCGTTACCTCTGCTGCACAGGATACGTTCATTCAAGTTACCAACCTCAGATATCACAAGTGAACCTTATTTTGGAGCCCTAATAAATTCTTCAGAGTTCGAGTAGTTGCTGCAGAGACCAACAAAAAGAAGAGAACTGCTTTAAACAAGAAACACAAGGAATGGACATTAGACCAGTGTGACAACGGGGGAACTCGAAACAGAGGACTTGAATGCAGAGTATGGGAAAAAGCAGATGTCTTTATTTCCTTAATGCCGGGCAACACCGGGGTAACAAAAAACGCCTCATGATGAGGGATGATCAAAATAGACACAAACTAAACTAGAACTACCACAAGGCAAGGGCCAACAAAAAAATCACTCTTGCGAGGAACTAGAAGAAAAACAAAAACCTAGACTACGAGATAAACTACGAAAAGGCAAAGGCCACCAAAAAAAAAATAATAATAATCACTCTTTTGAGGAACTAGAAGAAGAAATGGAAGACGAACTAGAAAATTTCTAAAGAAATTTTGAGTGTGCCTGACTCTTGCCCCGTCGCCCACATACATTATTACTGACACTGTCATTTTAGACAGACAACTTCAAATGAAGTGCCAATAACTGCTAAAAGGCCTCTGCCTTCTGACTCTTATTTTGAAAATAATACTAATAGTAATAATGAGTGTGCGTGACTCTGGCCCCGTCGTCCCCATGCATTATTATATAGCATGTCTTGCTCTGCTGTCTCTGTCTGCCATTTTACACAGACAAGTTCAAATTAGGTGCCAAGAACTACTAAAGACTGTTAGAATTAACATGAGCATGTTAACATTAGCATGTTATTGCTGATGCGCTGACGCGTTACCAATTAACATTACCATGTTGACATTAGCATGTTAGTAATTAACATGTATTTAATTCCTAGTGGCTAATGTTAATTAGCACTAATTTTAGCATTGGTCGCTAATGTTTGCAAATAGCATGTCTTTACAGCTTGCGCTAACGCTCTGCTTTCTCTGTCTGCCATTTTACACAGACAGGTTCAAATTAAGTGCCAAGAACTACAAAAATGGCAGCCACTCGGCTTCTGTCTGCTGGCCCCTCCCCCCTCTCCTCCTTCAAGCAGGCTGAGGTTGCAAGCAACCAGGACCTAATCAGCAGCAGCTAATCTGCACCTGTTAGAATTAACATGAGCATGTTAATTAGTCGCAGGTGCTGCATGCACTGTCTGTCCCACTGAGATGCACAGTATATGTCTAAATGATCCCCCTCGAAGGTGGCCAAAAACAACCTATAAGGTATGCCTCAAACCAAGATCTGAAATGACCAGAAGAATGCTCGTCTTGTAGATCATGTCTGTGCCAAGTTTCAGGCGAAAATTGTATAAACTTTGGCCTCAAGAGTCAGAGCAAGCACACGTGGTGCCTCCTCCTTCCGGAAAGATTTCTGCTCCAAAAACCATGGGAGTGAATGAGGCTGTGGAGGGGGGTACTCGATCAATTAGCCTGTAGCGAGCCAAAACTATAACAGAGACAGCTTCAACAGTGTTATCACTGCGACCACCTCGATTTTTCCTATGTTTTGATGGTATAATCATGTCTGTAGCTGTGCATTTGAGGCCACCATAGTCGAAAACATTTATTTTTTCACTGATCGTTTTGTCATCTTCACACTCTAGCTGATGATGTCATCACTCTAGGAAACCACATACACACTCATTATAAACGCAGAATTTGAGTAAAAACCTGCTCAACTTTGAGCCTTGATAGTTTAAAAACGGTAAGATTTTGAAAAAAGTTATATACGAGTTTAATAGTTGAAGAGTTTGTGTACAATTTGAAATTTGAATGAAGTCTGTAGTAGTAGTAGAAATTGTTGAAATTGTAGAATGTTTGTAGAAGTTTTGTAGAATGATTTGAAGTTTGTGTAATGCATTTTAATAGGGAAAATATTTGCAGAAAAAGTTGAATAATTTGTATAATATTAATAGTAAAATTGAGAAAAGTAATAGCACCCATGGCATGAATTAGCTGAATCTAGTGGTATAATTTTTATTTTTGTGGGACAAAATTTGTAAGAGTAGTTAGATGCAGAAAAACGTACGGAAGAAGAAAAATAAAAACTAGAAAACTGCATTTCCTGCGGAAAGTGCGGTGTGGGTGCCCTCTGCTGCCGTCGGCCCCAGCAGCCCACCTGCTGCCCTTTTTCTGCATGTCTTTTCCCTGTCTCTTTTACTCTCTCTCCCCCTCACATTCCTGTCGCTCTTCAGATGCCTGATAGCGCTGATGGGCTAGCAGTTAGCATTAGCATGTTAGCATTAGCATGTTAACGCTGATGCGCTAGCAGTTAGCATTAGCATGTTAGCATTAGCATGTTAACGCTGATGCGCTAGCATGTTAACTGCTGTTAATGTTAACATTAGCATGTTAACATTAACATGTTAACATTAGCATGTTAGCATTAGCATGTTAGCATTTGCATGTTAACATTAGCATTTAACATTAGCATGTTAGCATTAGCATGTTAGCATTAGCATGTTAGCAATTGCATGTTAATTTTGATGGGCTAACAGTTAGCATTAACATGTTAGCATTACCATGTTAACATTAGCATGTTAGCATTAGCATGTTATCGCTGATGGGCTAGCAGTTAACATTAGCATGTTAACATTAGCATGTTAGCATTAGCATTTTAACATTAGCATTTTAGCATTAATATGTTAGCATTTGCATGTTAACATTAGCATGTTAGCGCTGATGCGCTAGCATGTTAGCATTAGTATGTTAGCATTAACATGTTAGCATTAGCATGTTAGCATTGGCATTTTAATGCTAAAGCGGTAGCAGTTAACATTAGTATTTTAGCTGTCTGAGCTGTCTGTGTGTGTTTGTTCTGTCTGTGTGTGTGTGTGTGTGTGCGTCTGCCTGTCTGTCTGCCTGTGTGTGGTGTGTCTGTCTCTCTATCTATGTGTTTGTGAGAGACAAGGATAAAATGGCCGACATTAAAAATGTAGTCTTGATAGTCTGATGTCATGCAGAGACTTCAAAAAAGTTAGTCAAAGGCATGCTTGAGGTTGCCAAGCAACCAGGGTGAGCTGCAGGTCAGAGTAATTAGTCACAGGTGCTGCATGCACTGTGTCTGTCCCTCTGAGATGCACAGTATATGTCTGAATTAACCCTCTCGAAGGTGGCCAAAAAAATGCATCAAACCAAAATCTGAAATGACCAGAAGAATGCTTGTCTTGTGTATAATGTCTGTGCCAAGTTTCAGGCGGAAATTGTATAAACTTTGGCCGTAGGACTCAGAGAAAGAACAATTGCTCCCTGCGTCTTCTAGAAAATTCTATGCTCCAAAAACCATGGGAGTCTATGAGGCTGTGGAGGGAGGTACTCGATCAATTAGCCTGTATGGAGCCAAAACTATAAAAGAGACAGCTTCAACAGTGTTATCACTGCGATCACCTCGAATTTTCCTACATTTGAGGGGATAATCAGGTCTGTAGCTGGGCATTTGAGGCCACGGTAGTGAAATCCGTTTTATTTTTTCACTGATCGTTCTCTCCCCTCTCCACTCTAGCGATGACATCACTCACTCTAGCTCTGGAAAGTTCTCGCAATACACACCCATTCATTTTTTGGCTTCGTAATTGTCGATTTTTGGCAAAACCGTTTGCCGAAACTCTTAGAAAAGACATAGCACACATGTCCCGGCCGAGCCGGTCGTTTCGATACCAATTTTGTGTATGTGCGACAAAAACTCTGGGAGGAGTAGCGAACCGAAAAACGGGCGTAAGAATAATAATAACTAGAAAAATTTCTAAAGAAATTTTGAGTGTGCGTGACTCTGGCCCCGTCGTCCCCATGCATTATTACTGACACTGCTCAAAAAATTCAGTATTAGCAGTTAGCATGTTAACATTAGCATGTTAACATTAGCATGTAAACGCTGGCGTGTTAACACTGATACGCTAGCAGTTAGCATTAGCATGTTAGCATTAGCATGTTAGCATTAGCATGTTAGCATTAGCATGTTGGCATTACCATGTTAGCATTAGCATTTAAACACTGATACGCTAGCAGTTAGCATTAGCATGTTAGCATTAGCATGTTAGCATTAGCATGTTAACGGTGATGCGCTAGCAGTTAGCATTAGCATGTTAACATTAATATGTTAACATTAGCATGTTAACATTAGCATGTTACCATTAGCATTTTAACGCTGATGCGCTAGCAGTTAGCATTAGCATGTTAGCATTACCATGTTAACATTATCATGTTAACATTAGCATGTTAACATTAGCATGTTAGCATTAGCATTTTAGCATTAACATGTTAGCATTAGCATGTTAGCATTGGCATTTTAACGCTGAAGCACTAGCAGTTAGCATTAGTATTTTAGCTGTCTGAGCTGTCTGTGTGTGTTTGTTCTGTGTGTGTGTGTGTGTGTGTGTGTGTGTGTGCTTGTTCTGTCTGTGTGTGTGTGTGTGTGTGTGTGTGTGTGTGTGCGCTTGTTCTGTATGTGTGTGTGTGTGTGTGTGTGTGTGTGCGTCTGCCTGTCTGTCTGCCTGTGTGTGGTGTGTCTGTCTCTCTATCTATGTGTTTGTGTTTGTGAGAGACAAGGATAAAATGGCCGACATTAAAAATGTAGTCTTGATAGTCTGACATCATACAGAGACTTCAAAAAAGTTAGTCAAAGGCATGCTTTAGGTTGCCAAGCAACCAGGGTGAGCTGCAGGTCAGAGTAATTAGTCACAGGTGCTGCATGCACTGTCTGTCCCACTGAGATGCACAGTATATGTCTGAATGATCCCCCTCGAAGGTGGCCAAAAAAAACCTATAATCAAACCAAAATCTGAAATGACCAGAAGAATGCTCGTCTTGTGTATAATGTCTGTGCCAAGTTTCAGGCGGAAATTGTATAAACTTTGGCCGTAGGACTTAGAGAAAGCACAATTGCTCCCTGCGTCTTCTAGAAAATTCTCGGCTCAAAATAACATGGAAGTCTATGAGGCTGTGGAGGGAGGTACTCGATCAATCAGCCTGTATGGAGCCAAAACTATAAAGGAGACAGCTTCAACAGTGTTATCACTGCGATCACCTCGGATTTTCCTACATTTTAAGGGGATAATCATGTCTGTAGCTGGGTATTTGCGGCCACAGTCGCAGTTTACAAATTTATTTTTCGACGACTTTTTCTCTCCCCCTCCACTCTAGCGATGACATCACTCACTCTAGGTCTGGAGAGTTCTCGCAATACACACCAATTCATTTTTTTGGCTTCGTTTTTGTCGATTTTTGGCAAAACCGTTTGCCGAAACCCTTAGAAAAGACATAGCACACATGTCCCGGCCGAGCCGCACGTTTTGATACCCGTTTTGTGTATGTGCGACAAAAACTCTGGGAGGAGTAGCGAACCGAAAAAAGGGCGTAAGAATAACTAGAAAAATTTCTAAAGAAATTTTGAGTGTGCGTGACTCTGGCCCCGTCGTCCCCATGCATTATTACTGACACTGCTCAGCAAATTCAGTACTAGAAAAGAAATTTTGAGAGTGACGAGTGGGCTGTTGCTGGGGGTCTGTATTCAAAAAGCACACCTCAAACAGTCATTTTTAACATGTTTATTTAGACACAGGAGCAGCTAGCGCTTACGTGCTAGCAATTAACATTAGCATTTTTAGCTAGCAGTTAGCATTAGCATGTTAACATTAGCATTTTAACGATGATGGACTAGCAGTTAGCATTAGCATGTTAGCATTAACATGTTAGCGCTGATGGGCTAGCAGTTAGCATTAGCATGTTAGCATTAACATGTTAACGCTGATGCGCTAGCAGTTAGCATTAGCATGTTAACATTAGTATGTTAACATTAGCATGTTAGCATTAACATGTTACCATTAGCATGTTAACATTAGCATGTTAACGATGATGCGCTAGCAGTTAGCATTAGCATGTTAGCATTATCATGTTAACATTAGCATGTTAGCATTAGCATGTTTACGCTGATGCTCTAGCAGTTAACATTAGCATGTTAACATTAGCATGTTATCATTAGCATGTTAGCATTAGCATGTTAGCATTAACATGTTAGCAGTAGCATGTTAGCATTGGCATTTTAACGCTGAAGCGCTAGCAGTTACCATTAGTATTTTAGCTGTCTGAGCTGTCTGTGTGTGTTTGTTCTGTCTGTGTGTGTGTGTGTGTGTGTGTGTGTGTGTGCTTGTTCTGTATGTGTGTGTGTGTGTGTGTGTGCGTCTGCCTGTCTGTCTGCCTGTGTGTGGTGTGTCTGTCTCTCTATCTATGTGTTTGTGTTTGTGAGAGACAAGGATAAAATGGCCGACATTAAAGATGTAGTCTTGATAGTCTGATATCATACAGAGACTTCAAAAAAGTTAGTCAAAGGCATGCTTGATGTTGCCAAGCAACCAGGGTGAGCTGCAGGTCAGAGTAATTAGTCACAGGTGCTGCATGCACTGTCTCCCCACTGAGATGCACAGTATATGTCTGAATGATCCCCCTCGAAGGTGGCCAAAAAAAACCTACAATCAAACCAAAATCTGAAATGACCAGAAGAATGCTCGTCTTGTGTATAATGTCTGTGCCAAGTTTCAGGCGGAAATTGTATAAACTTTGGCCGTAGGACTTAGAGAAAGCACAATTGCTCCCTGCGTCTTCTAGAAAATTCTCGGCTCAAAATAACATGGAAGTCTATGAGGCTGTGGAGGGAGGTACTCGATCAATCAGCCTGTATGGAGCCAAAACTATAAAGGAGACAGCTTCAACAGTGTTATCACTGCGATCACCTCGGATTTTCCTACATTTTAAGGGGATAATCATGTCTGTAGCTGGGCATTTGCGGCCACAGTCGCAGTTTACAAATTTATTTTTCGACGACTTTTTCTCTCCCCCTCCACTCTAGCGATGACATCACGCACTCTAGCTCTGGAGAGTTCTCGCAATACACACCAATTCATTTTTTTGGCTTCGTTTCTCTGGATTTTTGGCAAAACCGTTTGCCGAAACTCTTAGAAAAGACATAGCACACATGTCCCGGCCGAGCCGCACGTTTTGATACCCGTTTTGTGTATGTGCGACAAAAACTCTGGGAGGAGTAGCGAACCGAAAAAAGGGCGTAAGAATAATAAGAATAAGCGCGGTGGATAACATATAGTGTGCGCTTTGCACGCACACTCAATAATAAGTATAATATTAAGAATAAGCGCGGTGGATAACATATAGTGTGCGCTTTGCACGCACACTCAACTAGAAAACTGCATTTCCTGCGGAAAGTGCGGTGTGGGTGCCCTCTGCTGCCGCCGGCCCCAGAGGCCCACCTGCTGACCTTTTTCTGCATGTCTTTTCCCTGTCTCTTTCACTCTCTCTCTCCCTCACATTCCTGTCGCTCTTCAGCTGTCTCTATACTATAAAGCTTGAAAAGGCCATAAGGGATATATCTTAGATTTGAAGTTTGTATAATGTATTTGAAATGGTAAAATATTTGTAGAAAAAGTTGAATAATTTGTAGAATATTAATAGTAGAATTTAGTAAAATAATAGTACAAGATCTTGGTGAACTGTGTAGTTTAACTGAGGTCTGTAGTAAAGGAGAAGTAGTTTAAAGTGTAGAAGGATTGTAGAGACTGTCCTGAGACTCACCTGTCCAGGTGTGCAGCTCAGCCTGTATTGAAAGTAGATCAGCAGATTTTTATTGTTTGAACACGATGATGTCGATCTGTTTACTGAGCGTCTGCTCGGTGTCTCTCTGTGTGTGTGTGTGTGTCTGTGTGTGTGTCTGTCTGTGTGTCTGTGTTACTGTGTGTGTGTGTGTGTGTGTGTGCATGCTTGTGTCTGTAGAAATGTTCTAAATGAGTTGAATCTAAAAAAAAATGTTGAATAAAAGTGTAATAGTACAAGATCCTGTTGAAATGTGTAGTTTGAATTAGTGCCAAGAACTACTAAAATGGCTGCCGCTCGGCTTCTGGTGGCCCCTCCCCCCTCTCTTCCTTCACTCAGCCTGAGGTTGCCAAGCAACCAGAGCCAACTGTAATCAGTGGAGGAGTTACTGCACCTGTAAGAATGTCAGTTAGAGACTGAGAGAAAATGCTGAGACCTCCTCTCGAACAGGAAGGACTTCTGAACAAAACCGTATTTCCAATCATTGAACCGGCTTAACCTGAGGCACGATGAGACCTTCCTGATCGTTTTACATATTCGTTTTGTGTCGATAAATGAAGAAATGTGCCCGTAGGAGCAAGAGAGAGAAACGTTACTTCTGCCTTCCTCCAGAAAATTTTCCTCCTTTTTTAATATGGGAGTCTATGAGGCTGTTGGCGGGAGTAGTCGATCATAGAGCCCGTCAGGAGCCAAAACTATATGTCTGACAGCTTTGGCAGGCGAATGTGAGTGATACAACAAATTTTGCTACGTTTCTATGTAGAAATCGTGTCTGTAGTGGGGCATTTGAGGCCAGGGTAGTTGAATCTGTTTTATTTTTTCACTGATTTTTCTCCCTGCTCCTCACTCTAGCTGATGATGTCACCCACTCTAGCACAAACATTCCGCCACATACACACCCATTATAAACCCAGAAATTTGACTAAAAACCTGCTCAAATTTGAGCCTTGATAATTTAAAAATGGTAAAAGATTTTGAAAAAAGTTAAATACGAGTTTAATAGTTGAAGAGTTTGTGTACAATTTGAAATTTGAATGAAGTCTGTAGTAGAACTTGTTGAAATTGTAGAATGTTTGTAGAAGTTTTGTAGAATGATTTGAAGTTTGTGTAATGCATTTTAAATAGGAAAATATTTGCAGAAAAAGTTGAATAATTTGTAGAATATTAATAGTAGAATTGAGAAAAGTAATAGCAGCAGTGGCATGAATGAGCTGAATCTAGTGGTATAATTTTTATTTTTGTGGGACAAAATTTGTAGGAGTAGTAGCGGGTCAAAAAACGTACGGAAGAAGAAAAATAACTAGAAAACTGCATTTCCTGCGGAAAGTGCGGTGTGGGTGCCCTCTGCTGCCGCCGGCCCCAGAGGCCCACCTGCTGACCTTTTTCTGCATGTCTTTTCCCTGTCTCTTTCACTCTCTCTCTCCCTCACATTCCTGTCGCTCTTCAGCTGTCTCTATACTATAAAGCTTGAAAAGGCCATAAGGGATATATCTTAAAAATGTTGAAATTGGTTGAAAAGAGTAGAATAGTATGAAGTGATACAATGTTGTGTAACACTGTAGAAAGTCAGATGAAAAGGTAGAATTGTAGAGAGTAATAGTAATAGTACAAGATCTTGGTGAACTGTGTAGTTTGACTGAACTCTGTAGTAGAAGGAGAGGTAGTTTAAATTGTAGGTCTGTATATAGATTTGAAGTTTGTATAATGTATTTGAAATGGTAAAATATTTGTAGAAAAATTTGAATAATTTGTAGAATATTAATAGTAGAATTTAATAAAATAATAGTACAAGATCTTGGTGAACTGTGTAGTTTAACTGAGGTCTGTAGTAAAGGAGAAGTAGTTTAAAGTGTAGAAGGATTGTAGAGACTGTCCTGAGACTCACCTGTCCAGGTGTGCAGCTCAGCCTGTATTGAAAGTAGATCAGCAGATTTTTATTGTTTGAACACGATGATGTCGATCTGTTTACTGAGCGTCTGTTCAGTGTCTCTGTGTGTGTGTGCGTGTGTCTGTGTGTGTGTCTGTCTGTGTTACTGTGTGTGTGTGTGTGTGCATGCTTGTGTCTGTAGAAATGTTCTAAATGAGTTGAATCTAAAAAAATGTGTGTGTGTGTGTGTGTGCATGCTTGTGTCTGTAGAAATGTTCTAAATGAGTTGAATCAAAAAAAATGTTGAATAAAAGTGTAATAGTACAAGATCCTGTTGAAATGTGTAGTTTGAATAAAGTCTGTAGTAAAGTAGAAGTCATTTAAATTGTAGGTCTGTATAAAGATTTGAAGTTTGTATAATGGATTTGAAATGGTAAAATATTTGTAGAAAAAGTTTAATAATTTGTAGAATATTAATAGTAGAATTTAATAAAATAATAGTACAAGATCTTGGTGAACTGTGTAGTTTAACTGAGGTCTGTAGTAAAGGAGAAGTATTTTAAAGTGTAGAAGGATTGTAGAGAAAATTTGAAATTTGACTAAAAACCTGCTCAAATTTGAGCCTTGATAGTTTTAAAACGGTAAAGATTTGAAAAAAGTTAAATACGAGTTTAATAATTGAAGAATTTGTGTACAATTTGAATGAAGTCTGTAGTAGTAGTAGAACTTGTTGAAATTGTAGAATGTTTGTAGAAGTTTTGTAGAATGATTTGAAGTTTGTGTAATGCATTTTAAATAGGAAAGTATTTGCAGAAAAAGTTGAATAATTTGTAGAATATTAATAGTAGAATTGAGAAAAGTAATAGCAGCAGTGGCATGAATGAGCTGAATCTAGTGGTATAATTTTTATTTTTGTGGGACAAAATTTGTAGGAGTAGTAGCGGGACAAAAAACGTACGGAAGAAGAAAAATAACTGGAAAACTGCATTTCCTGCGGAAAGTGCGGTGTGGGTGCCCTCTGCTGCCGCCGGCCCCAGAGGCCCACCTGCTGACCTTTTTCTGCATGTCTTTTCCCTGTCTCTTTCACTCTCTCTCTCCCTCACATTCCTGTCGCTCTTCAGCTGTCTCTATACTATAAAGCTTGAAAAGGCCATAAGGGATATATCTTCAAATGTTGAAATTGGTTGAAAAGAGTAGAATAGTATGAAGTGATACAATGTTGTGTAACACTGTAGAAAGTCAGATGAAAAGGTAGAATTGTAGAGAGTAATAGTAATAGTACAAGATCTTGGTGAACTGTGTAGTTTGACTGAACTCTGTAGTAGAAGGAGAGGTAGTTTAAATTGTAGGTCTGTATATAGATTTGAAGTTTGTATAATGTATTTGAAATGGTAAAATATTTGTAGAAAAATTTGAATAATTTGTAGAATATTAATAGTAGAATTTAATAAAATAATAGTACAAGATCTTGGTGAACTGTGTAGTTTAACTGAGGTCTGTAGTAAAGGAGAAGTAGTTTAAAGTGTAGAAGGATTGTAGAGACTGTCCTGAGACTGTCCTGAGACTCACCTGTCCAGGTGTGCAGCTTAGCCAGTATTGATCGTAGATCAGCAGATTTTATTGTTTGAACACGATAATGTCGATCTGTTTACTGAGCGTCTGCTCAGTGTCTCTGTGTGTGTGTGCGTGTGTGTGTGTCTGTCTGTGTGTCTGTGTTACTGTGTGTGTGTGTGTGTGTGTGTGTGTGTGTGTGTGTGCATGCTTACGTCTGCTCAGTGTCTCTCTGTGTGTGTGCGTGTGTCTGTGTCTGTGTCTGTCTGTGTGTCTGTGTTACTGTGTGTGTGTGTGTGTGTGTGTGTGTGTGTGTGCATGCTTGCGTCTGCTCAGTGTCTCTGTGTGTGTGTGCGTGTGTCTGTGTGTGTGTCTGTCTGTGTGTCTGTGTTACTGTGTGTGTGTGTGTGTGTGTGTGTGTGTGTGTGTGTGTAGAAATGTTCTAAATGAGTTGAATCTAAAAAAAAAGTTGAATAAAAGTGTAATAGTACAAGATCCTGTTGAAATGTGTTGAATTAGTGCCAAGAACTACTAAAATGGCTGCCCCTCGGCTTCTAGTGGCCCCTCCCCCTCTCTTACTTCAAGCAGCCTGAGGTTGCCAAGCAACCAGGACCAACTGTAATCAGGGGAGAAGTTTGCACCTGTTAGAATTACAGTTAGAGACTGAGAGAAAATGCTGAGACCTCCTCTCGAAAAGGAAGGACTTCTGACCAAAACCGTAATTCCAATCATTGAACCGGCTTAACCTGAGGCACGATGAGACCTTCCTGATCGTTTTACATATTCGTTTTGTGTCGATAAATGAAGAAATGTGCCCGTAGGAGCAAGAGAGAGAAACGTTACTTCTGCCTTCATCGAGAAGATTTCCCTCCTTTTTTAAAATGGGAGTATATGAGGCTGTTGGCGGGAGTAGTCGATCATAGAGCCCATCAGGAGCCAAAACTATATGTCTGACAGCTTTGGCAGGCGAATGTGAGTGATACAACAAATTTTGCTACGTTTTTATGTAGAAATCGTGTCTGTAGTGGGGCATTTGAGGCCAGGGTAGTGAAATCCGTTTTATTTTTTCACTGATTTTTCTCCCCCCTCTCCACTCTAGCGATGACATCACTCACTCTAGCTCTGGAAAGTTCTCGCAATACACACCCATTATAAACCCAGAAATTTGACTAAAAACCTGCTCAAATTTGAGCCTTGATAGTTTAAAAACGGTAAAAGATTTTGAAAAAAGTTAAATACGAGTTTAATAATTGAAGAATTTGTGTACAATTTGAAATTTGAATGAAGTCTGTAGTAGTAGTAGAACTTGTTGAACTTGTAGAATGTTTGTAGAAGTTTTGTAGAATGATTTGAAGTTTGTGTAATGCATTTTAAATAGGAAAATATTTGCAGAAAAAGTTGAATAATTTGTAGAATATTAATAGTAGAATTGAGAAAAGTAATAGCAGCTGTGGCATGAATGAGCTGAATCTAGTGGTATAATTTTTATTTTTGTGGGACAAAATTTGTAGGAGTAGTAGCGGGACAAAAAACGTACGGAAGAAGAAAAATAATAACTAGAAAATTCCCGCAGAAATTTTGAGAGTGACGAGTGGGCTGTTGCCGGGGGTCTGTAGTCAAAAAGCACACCTCAAATAGTCATTTTTAACATGTTTATTTAGACACTGGAGCACATTAGCATGTCTTTAATTTTTAGTGGCTTAGTGGCTCATTATCCACTAAATCAACATTTGCCACTAAGCCACTAAAAATTAAAAACATGGCAATTTGCCAACATGCTAATGATAATTGCTAGCGCGTCATGTTAGCAATTACCATGTCTTTAATTGTTAGTGGCTAATGTTAATTAACATTAGCATGTTAACAATAACATGTTAGCAATGATCATGTACTTAATTCCTAGTGGCTAATGTTAATTAACATTAGCATGTTAACATTAACATGTAAGCAATGATCATGTATTTAATTCTTAGTGGCAAATGCTAATTAACATTAGCATGTTAACAATAACATGTTAGCAATGATCATGTACTTAATTCCTAGTGGCTAATGTTAATTAACATTAGCATGTTAACATTAACATGTTAGCAATGATCATGTATTTAATTCTTCGTGGCTAATGCTCATTGCTAGCGCAGACGGCTAACAATTAGCATTAACATGTTAGAATTAGCATTTATTTAATTCTTTGTGGCTAGTGCTAATTAACATTAGCATGCTAGCATTAGCATTTTAGCAAGTAGCATGTATTTGGTTATTCGTGGCTAAGGCTAATTGCTGGCGCTGACGTGCTAGCAAATAGCTTAGCATGTTAACAGTTGTCATGTAATAAATTCTTAGTGGCTAATGCTAATTGCTAGTGTTGACGCGCTAGCAATTACCATTTGCAGTAATTTTAGCTTTGGCCATGAAAGCAGTTGGCATTTCTTTACAGCTAGTGCTAACGCGCTAGCTGCTCTGCTGACTTTGGCGCACTAACAATTAATATTACCATATTAACATTAACATGTATTCTTAGTGACAAAAAATTATGGGCTAGCACTGACGTGCTAGCACTTAACATTAGCATGTCAACATTAGCATGTTAACATTAGCATGTTAACATTAGCATGTATTCTTAGAGACTGAAAATGAGTGGCTAGCACTAACGTGCTAGCAATTAACATTAGCATGTTAACATTACCATGTTGGCAATGAGCATGTATTTAATTCTTAGTGGCTAATACTAATTAGCTTTAGCAGGTTAACATTAACATGTTAGCAATGATCATGTATTTAATTCTTAGTGGTTCACAGGTGGTTGTTTATTCACCACAGGGGTGTAGTCTGTGATGAGGTGAACGAGGTTGTGATCAGAGCGACCCAGCGGGGGGAGGGGAGATGTACACAAACACGGCAATGACCTGTGAAAACTCCCTCGGGAGGTAGTATGGCCGCATGCTGACCGCTAACAGCTCCAAGTCTCTGGTGCAGAGTTGCTCCTTCACCCTGATGTGTCCCGGGTGGCACCATCTATCGTTCACAAACACAGAGATCCCCCCTCCCTTCTTCTTACCGATCTCTGGTGCTTTCCGGTCCGGATAAGTGGAGCCTAGCACCAATAAGATGTAGGATAGTGGGAGCCCTTCAGGCACCCACACCAATAAAGATGTTGGATAACAATAGTGTGGGAGCCCTTCAGGCACCCACACCAATAAGCAGAATAAGAATAAGCGCGGTGGATAACATATAGTGTGCGCTTTCAGGCACACTCAATAAGAAGAATAAGCGCGGTGGATAACATATAGTGTGCGCTTTCAGGCACACTCAATAAAGAGGGAGCCCTTTGGGCACCCACACCAATAATAATAAAGATGTAGGATAACATCTTTATTATAATAATAATAATAATAATAATAATAATAATAATAATAATAATAAAGAAACAGGATAACAATTTATTTAATAAACATGTAGGATACGTGTTGATATGATACTAATGTTAAAGATTTGGATAACAATAATGTGGGAGCCCTTTGGGCACCCACACCAATAAGCGCGGTGGATAACATATAGTGTGCGCCTTGCACGCACACACAATAATCGGAAGAAGCCCGAGAGGTTTTAAAGAGTGTGCTCTTTCAGGCACACTCAATAATAGATGTGTTACGATACAATGGGCCTTCTTTATTTTAGCCTTCATTAAAGAAAAAAATGAAGAGGCAATACTTAATACAAAAACAAATCTTTATCCTTTCCTGTCCTTTCAGCCCATGTCGTTACTACCCAGCGAGGCGTGGGGTCTCTGACTATTATGCTTATCCTGGTGGCCCTCAGTATATGGATGAGTACCCTCTGTACCCATCAGGGGTCCGACCTGACAGCATCTGTTCTGTCTCTGCTGTGGGGGGATATGACCGACGCTGGACTGTCGAGGAGAAACGCCGCTCACTGAGGGATGGACCCCATCAGCTGTATGGACCCCCAATGCCCAGAGACCAGTGGGGGCAACAGTACTATGGTGGAATGGATACATCCATGAGGCGTCTGTCCATTCAGCCACGCTCTAGGTCTGTACCCAGGTCGCCATCCTCATCATCAGGGGGGCCCTACTCACCAGTGCCACACAACTTTGCCTCACCAGCTCGATCACCATCTGCCCGCTTTGACCGTTTTCCAGGAAGGATAAGGGATGATGTGATCTATGCAGATCCATCAGTCTACAGTCTGAGGAGATCCCTCAGCTCACCAAAGGTGAAACAATGTTAATTATACTGAATGTAGGTTTTGATTTTTGGTGTCTTGAGGACTACAGTACCAGTCTTACTTTCTACATTGTAGATTATATTGAAGACAACTAATAAGGAACATATGGAATTAAGTGATAAATGAAAAAGCTGAATATGTTTTATATTTTAGAAAGATTAAAAATCCATATTAACTAACTACTCAACTAAATAAAGATAAATCATACTCCCTCATCACTTTAAGATATAAAAGTCAGTCAATCCAGAAAATTAAGAACTTTGAATGTGTTTTCAAGTGCAGTTGCAAAAACCATAAAATGATGCCAAAACTACCTTTACCGTTACCTTTGCTGCACAGGATATGTTCATTCAAGTTACCAACCTCAGAAATCACAAATGAACCTCAGATTAGAGCCCTAATAAATTCTTCAGAGTTCAAGTAGTTGCTGCAAAGACCAACAAAAAGAAGAGAACTGCTTTGACCAGGAAACACAAGGAATGGACATTAGACCAGTGTGACAACGGGGGAACTCGAAACAGAGAACTCGAATGCAGAGTATGGGAAAAAGCAGATGTCTTTATTTCCTCAATGCACCGGGTAATCAAAAAGCGCCTCATGATGAGGGATGATCAAAATAGAAACAAACTAAACTAGAACTACCAAAAGGCAAGGGCCAACAAAAAAAATCACTCTTGCGAGGAGCTAGAAGAAAAACAAAAATCTAGACTACGAGATAAACTACGAAAAGGCAAAGGCCACAAAAAAAAAAAAAAAAACTAGAAGAAGAAACAAAAACTTGACTATGAGATAACTATGGACTAGACTACAACGAGAGGGCTGGTGATCAGGACAATAGACTTGACACACTGGTACAGGACAAAGGGAGATGCAGACTATAAACATATGGAGGGAAATGGGGAACAGGTGGACACATCAGGAATCAGGGGAGACAATCAGACCGGTGACACACGAGGAAGGGCAAGTGACCTGAAACGAGAGGAGAGTTAATTTCCCAAAATAAAACAGGAAGTCACAAAACAAACATGGAAACAGGACAAAAACTCAACTTGACATACCGATGTGACACAGTGTAAATCTGGACTTTGGTCTCATGAGTGCAAATTGGAGATTTTTTGTTGTGCCTGCCATGTTATGGCATCTCCAAACTTTTGACTGGTACTGTATAATTAAGGCTTAGAATTGACTTTTTCTTTTAAATTTAACATATTCTTTTTAGAATTCCCACACCTTCACAAGCTGCAACTGGTGACTCTTTACCCCTCTTCAAATCTAGACTAAAAACTCATTTATTTCAGTTAGCCTATGCACTTTGACTTTTAATCATTTCTTTGTTTTATATTTTTACAGCCTGTGCTTTTTATTGTGTATTGCCTTTTTAATCTTTGTATTTCTATTGCTTTTTGTCTTTGTATAGTGTCCTTGGGTGTTTTGAAAGGCGCTTTGAAATAAAATGCATTATTATTATTATTATTATGTGCTGAAAATAAAGACTTAAAAAGAATCAGTGTTAGGTAAACAAGAGTTTCAAAAAGTCAGTGGGGATAAAAGATAGATAGATAGATAGATAGATAGATAGATAGATAGATAGATAGATAGATAGATAGATAACAACTTTCATTTATTCTTTCCACCATGTTTCCTTATTTCCTTATTACCTTACTTCATTCCTTCCTTCCTTTCTTTCTTCCTTTAGTATGACTACCCTGGTGATAGGAGGTCCTTAAGCCAAGGATTATACCACTACAACTACCCTGTATCCCCTTCCATCCAGAATAAAATGGTACGTGCCACTAGTATGGTAATACATATCCATCTACTGGATAATACACACAGTCACACACACACAGTCCTGTGGTGGTCTACAGTAGTTATGGCACATAATGCAGGTATATGTAGCTTTGCTTTGCAACTGCAGCAAGCTGTGGGGTTTATTTCCACACATCTGTCCTGTCTGTCCTAACACTGTAAACATCACTGTCTTTCCTCTTTGCTGTTCTGTCTCTAACACACCTCTGGAACCACAGTGTGTGTATCTGTATGAGTGTATGGAGTGTATAAATCAGAATTAGGATCACTTTTATTAGCCAGGAATGTGTACACACACATAAGGAATTTGACGGTACACAAAGGATGTTGAAATAAATATGCTTTATACAGCAGGTTGTATTATGTTGGTATATATAGTAGTAGAGTAGATTGTGAGTGATGATATTTACATTTGAAAAGGAAAAAAGCTAAATGTTAGCAGTGAGAACAATAGTTTATAATTTACTGTTATTGCAGCAGTACATTTCCTGACACTTCGCATCTTTTGTCACCAGTTCATCAAAGAAATGGCCTGTAGGAAGAGTGTCCCTGTGTGTGGTTGTTTTGGCGCACAGAGTTATGTAGCACCTCCTAGAGGGGAGAAGTTAAAGCAGGTTGTGTCCAAGGTGTGCTGGTATAAGTCCTTAATGAAGGGCACACTATAACAATTACGATTTTCTTGTGCAGTCTTGACTTTGTCTGTTGAAGTCTGTTCCTGTCAGTTTAGTGGCCAATCCAAACCAGTCAGTGAACAGAGAACAGATTGAATAAAGGCAGTCTAGAATTGCATCAGCAGCTCCTTAAGGTCCTTGTGTTTGAATGTATAAGAGAAGATGACAGAGAGAACTAACCTTTGTGTGCTCTACCAGTTTCGCTCCTGATCAATGGAACATTGCAGTCCCATAATTCCATATTTTGAGAGTTGTTTAGTTTGAAGAAACATAATGATTTGCTAGCTACTCAAAATTCTTAATCATTCGTGCCATCTTCTACATTTGGCATTAATTACAATACATTATGTAACTTCTTAGCATGACAACTGAATCAGTGGACTGCTACTGTAGATAAAGTTCAAGGAGGACATACACGTGGGACACATCTGTGGCCTTTTTTGAACATATTTCATTGGCATTTCCTTTTATTGGACTGTGGAGGGAAATAGCTACTACTACTACTTTTGTCAAAAAAACCCAAAGAACAAAGAAATGAACCGCTTTCATTGAGACAGACATACACAAGTGTTTTAGTTGATCACTGCTCAAGAGCTGTAGACCTCTAGTGTGACTGACTGGTTGTGGTGTTATGCTTTGCTATTGTCTCCCCTGAAAGCATTCTGTCTTTACACTACGTGTTTGTGTGATTTCCATGTGTGTCGCTGTTGCTTGGCTCAGGAGGACATATTAGACCTTCAGCTCCAGCGCAACCTGGATTACTTAGACCAACAGGTAAGAGAGTACATACACAGTATTGCTTGCCCATTACATATTAACATATTGTGTTATTCCTCATTTTTTCCCTCATTTATTCCTTTCCTATGTTTTTTAATTTCTTGATGCTTGCCTGTAAATTAGCTTTACAAAACCATGTTAGCTTATCTTTTTCACATCTTTTCATTTTGCATTTATTTTTATTATTATTTATTCTATTGTATTGCTTTTCACAATGTGTAGTTATGATCAGTTTGATATTAATGTTAAAGAAACATCTGAACAGTTCAAAGCATCGTCACATCACAACAAATCCGCACCCAAAGACAGATGTATGATTTTCCAGTTCCAGTTTCCAATCATTTATACAGTATGATTATAACAAACATCATTTTAGCAGTAATTCTTATCTCTCTATAAATTAATTTCTCTTGTGGATTTAGACCCTGTATGTGAATTTATGCTAAAATTTTGGGGTGACACAAACAAGTTTATCAATTATAAAGGGATGAATCTCTGTGAATCTCTCTATGTTTACAGTTTTGGAGGGACCTAAGTGGAGGGCCATGTAAATGTGGATGTAATAGTATAATAATATGTGTGTGGAATGCTAGGTTGTCTGGGGAAGGGAACAACTTTCTCAATAACTCCTTTCAGTTATTTATGGCCACATGTGCCATCCATTGCAGAAACACTCTTATTAACATTATTATTTGTTAATAAGTAAGTAGTAATAATAGCATTATTACATGTATTGTTAGATGACATATATAGATACTAGCTAGAAACTTAACAGTTTATAGACTGCTTAAAATTAATAAAAGCTTCATGAGTTTCATCATATCATATAATTCTGTATAAAACCATATAAAGGAATTTCACACATTTAAAGGTCCAGTGTGTAGAATTTAGTTGCATCTGGTGGACTAATGTCCTCACATCACCCTCACCTTCCTAGTATAAAGGAGAAACAACACTTTAAGGACCCTGTCTAGAGTCACTATTTTGGTTTGTCTGTTCTGGGCTACTTGTAGAAACACGGTGTATCAATATGGCGGCCTCCATAAAAGAGGACCGACTCTCACTGTAGATGTTAAAGGCTAATTTTTAAGTAACAAAACCAAAAATATAATTTTTTAAAGGTGATTATACATGCATGAAAACATAGTTGTGAATATTATATTCCATGTCTGCCTTATTCTGAAAATAAAGTCCCTAAATCTTACACACTGCACCTTTTAATAACTTTTCTTCCAATTTGAAAAAAGCTTTTGTTGTTACTTGAGATTAAGAGCTCTACATACTTTATTATGCATTCATTAGTTAATTATGCATCAACTATGCATTAACAGTGTATCATGCTTTTTTGCGATACTGGATCTACAATGCTTATTAAGATTAATTAAACCTTAAATATGCAGCTAATAGTTATTGAGATGTAAATGGTAAATGGACTTGACAGATGAAGAAAGACAGAAAAAAAGGGGAGTGTAAGGGAATGACATGTAGCAAAGGGCCTGAGCCCGGACACTACAGTAAGGATTCAGCCTTAGTACATGCTTTCCAGAACTAAAGTGAAAGTAATGCCTTATTAAGGTAAATTACTCTTTCATTATGCACTTGTTAACAGTTAACTGTTAACAGCGCCCCATCCTTTAAAAAAAACCTTTAAAATTAATTAACCTTAATTTAATTAAACCTCAACTCATAACAAATGCATAATAAGTTATGTAGAAACCTAAATAATGTTAACAAACAGTGGCATTATCGGTAAGTTAATAAATGTGTTTGTAAAGTCATTTATTAATGTTATAAAGCAGTCTATAAACTTTATATGTTTGTAACTTTTTTGCAAAGTTCTTAAATGCTTATGAATGTCTATTACTTAAAAATATGTTCATGATTGTAAGACTTATTTTTATGATTTTAGATTTCTTATGCCTTATGTCTTCTTAACACAAAATAATGTTTATAAGATCTTATAAGAGCCTTATAAGACAAACACTTACCAAACACCTTAATACAAACTGGTGCAAAGTTTCTTTCAAATGTCCTCTCTTGGAAAATAAATGTTCTTGATGTCCTGTTCAAGAAATGAAGCTTTACCTTCCTCAGAACAATGGAATGTAACTGTTTGACTGACACTGATCATTTGTTCAATCTTTGTTTTTACAGGTGCCTCCTTTCCATGATATCTACAGCAGAGAGTTACATCCCACACTGAAACTCAATGAGATTGAAACCAGTGTAAGAAACCTAATATGCATACACAATTAACAAACACTTCCATCCAGATGCTTCACACGTTTTTCAAACACAAATGGCCAAAAGTACACAGTAAGCAGTAAACAATCATTGTTCTGTCTGACATAGAAACTGTTGGGTCGCCTGTGTGAGCAGAACCGAATTCTGAAAGACCATGAGGCTGTTGTCCACAGACTAAGAATGGACAAGGTACATTTTCTTTTTGGTATTATGCTGTGTGTTTTCTTTTGTAAACCTAACCACATTTTGCTGTTAATATAGTTAATAAAAACTATGAAGTTAACACTTCCTTAACAGCTGAGGATCTATTATGTTGAAGAAAACCCATAAAGCTAATCTTATCTTACCATTTAAAAATACAGTATAGTATACCTATTGACCAGGAAAACACACTGACCTACTATATTTCAAAACTGAACATAGATGTTATTACTGTTCATTGTAGGGTATTTTAATTTTATGGTGAAAACATACATGCACTAATTTTTCAAATATTCAAATTAATGATAATAAAATATATTTTCATCCCAGAACCTTTATTATTGTTAAGTCATTTATCTATCATATGTCTGCAAGACTCAAAGTGGTGAGTGGTGGTGATGAATGAGCAGAAATGCTCATTTGCAATAAACTCTTCCTTTCTTGCTTGCCATGCTTCCTATCTCAAAGGACAGTCTCGAGGAAGCACTGGTGGAAACTCACCAGGAGATGGAGCTGTACCATAACCAGCCTCTGGCCATGGAAAAGCTGCAGTTCAAAAAGGAAACCCTGCAGAATCAGCTCATCAACATCAGAGGGGAGCTCTCCCAGGCCTCCAGTGTAAGACACTGCATAACATACTTTGGATGCTTTTGTAATTTTTGTAAGCCACAGATGTTATCATTCTCTCTGTATGGCTACCTTTATTTGTACCACTTTTAGGCTTTAACCACGACTCGTATGGAGTTCGAAGCATTAGAGGACGAGGCCAGTGCCATTCATGGAGACCTATGGGAACAGCTTAATGCAGGAGGGCAGGTAAATGTTCACACTGTCATGTCACACTGTTAAACTTCAGCTGTATGGGAACTGGAGCTTGTTTTCAGGCTTCCATATAACTGGCCTTATCTGTAACAAGTGAGAGTTTGAATCCCATCTGTTTTATGCATTAGCATGCATTTTTTCATTTTCATATGTACTGTTGAGGTATATGTTCAACATATCTTTCTCCTAAATCTGGAGATACTCAGAAAAGATGCAGCCACTTCATGTAAGGAGTGTTTCCTAGTGAGGCATGGTGCTTGTTGTCCAGACAAAGAAAGTATTCACACAGAGCAGAGTGCTTGTAGAAAATACATTATTCTGTCTTCTGATGCAGATTTGTAGTAATCTGATTGTTCAGGCTGAACATACTTGTTTCAGCCTTCAGGCCTGAATATAAAATGACAATTATTTTTTATCCAGGTATCAAAAGTTTGGACTGAATGGGCATGAACCACAGCCTTATGTATGGTTCTCAGGTGGTCAAGTGGGGCATTTGGTAATTGGGTGGTTTGATTCCTGCAGGTCAAGTTGTAGAGCAAAAAAAAAAAAGGGACTTAAATTTGCTTCCGATGGCTGTGATATCATTGTGTGAATATGTGTGTATGGGAAAAAGTGTAACAATGCTTTGAGTGGTCGGTAGATTATTGTATAATCAGGGATTATAGAAATACAAATCTGTTTAGCATTTCTCTGAGAAGTTTAGGAAGCTTCACGGTCAGACCACAGAGCTAAACAAGGACGCTGTCCTGCTGCACCATTTACTTATTACTATTCTAATTGTTGTTATTATTGTTATTGTTGCTATTATTATTACTTATTTACCTGCATTACAATTAAGATTGCTTCTTACTTATTTATTTATTATGCTTTCTCTCATTATTACCATCTTTTACACTATTTAATTGATCAAATAGTAGGAGCTAATGGAAATTTCACCTTTGACTGTACCTGTATGATTATATGTGACCAACTGAATAATTAATAAAAAAAAATTGTAATGGCATATACCTTTTGCTTGAAACCCAATGTATATGCCATTACAAGTTTGTTTTTATCTTTAATGAAGTATGGATAGTGATATTGTCATAAGGGAAAAAGCTATTTCTTCTTATATGCTATACATTATACATTATTGTATATCTGCCTTCTTCATCTCTCCCTCTGTTATTGTCTGTTCTGGTATTTTGCAGAGTGAACTGGTTTGCAGGCACATCCAGAAAGAGTTTTGGAGAGTACAGGATGTGTTAGAGGGACTGCATAAGAATAACTCATCTAGAGGTACTGACACAGCCAAGCACAGAGGTAACACACTGGAACTGGAACTGAAAATTATTTCTATGTTTCAAAACACCAGTCTCTGTCATGTTTCATATTCTAATGACTCCCTCTCTCCTACACAGCGACCAGCGGCACATCAGGCTCCTTTAGCACCAATAGTCCAGCCAGTCCCCTGAGCTCAGTAAGCCTCACCAGCCCACTCAGCCCCTTCTCCCCAGTGCCCGGCTCCCAGGCCTCCCCCACCAAACAGCTGGGCCCGGAGGTAAGCACCGGACACACCCAGCTGAGGACCAACCCCAGTCCAAAACCTGGGCCAGGTCCATGCTCAGACTCTACAACCAACCCCGAAGTGTGTAAGAGATCAAACCCTAAACCCCGTCCCAACTCATGTATAGTGCCTCATTTCAAAACTGACAATAAGTCTAGACCCAGAATTTACACAGAGTCTGACACAAGTCTGCATTCAGAAAACAGAAATTACTATGGTTGTGAAACTCGTGAAAACACATCCCCTCGGCTCTCCCTAGCTTTCCAAGACTTTAGAGATTCCTTGAGTAGATTAGACCCTGTGATAGATGAAACATACCCAAACATCAACAGCAGAATCTACTCAAACTTTGACCAAGCTATAAATCCAGGCAAAGTCAGAACAGTGGAGCAGATCAGTTTGTTCCAAGAACAATGTCAGGACTCAAAGTATGTGAACCAGCACACAGTCCAAACCAACACCGGCCTTCAGGAAGTTAGTTGGTTAACCACAAATGTTTGCAGCCACAAAGTCAAGATTGGTCTCAGAAAAGATGTCTATCCAGACTCCCACCCATGTCACTTCTTCAATGATAGCCTCAGAAACAAGTCCTCCATCAGACGCTTTTCTATGCCTGAATCCAAGATCGTCCAGGACTTATATCAATGATATAAGCCCAGATCTTAATACACCTTCAGTTAGTTTCTTTAGAGGTGCTGACCCTAAAACTAAACCTCATTGCCAGATAGCATCCCTGCTTTCATCTAATGCTATTGGAGGTACTAGGCCACTTACTTACCCCAACAATCGACTTGGCATTGCTCCAGTGATCTGTGCCATAACACGGTCAGATTCACTCAGTAATCACTCAAGTAATGTGTTCATGCAGGCCCCAAGAGTAAAGCCACCACTCAGTTGATTCTGATAATTCCTAATTCTGCCTGTTCTGATTGTGAAATGAAGGACAATAATTTCCCCCAAATCATAAACATTTTGTGTTGCCATTGCTAAATGTCATCATGACATAATTTTTGTCCCATTCTGTAAAACAATTGGTGCTGTTCATTAGTTTTGTAGACTGATCCTTATCTAACCTTTCATTCTTCAACTGTTATGCAGTGACCAATGATCCAGTGAATCCATGGTCTACTGTATTTGCTCTACTAACACTCTTTGGCATTGTTATCTCAGATTAACATAAAGATTTTGAGAATTTAAAGTCACAGTATGGAAACAAGTTTATCTTCAGTTACCTGTTAACTAAAATACAGTCAGATATATGAGTTAAACATAGGAATTTGATTTTGCTTTGGTTTATGGCAGTACCTGAGTATGATACATATGAACTGTATGCTTTATCCTTTCAATTCCACTTCCAAATTGGTTCCAAATTATTTTCTTAATTTCTGTCAGACAGGACAATGATTGTTTACCACATACGGTGTATTTTGAACAAATTTCACACAGCCACATTAGCATAAACATTGATAATTTTCTTCTTTACAATTCTACACTAGGTGATTCAATTTCTTACATGGTGATAGTTGAGATGTCATGGCTGTTTCACAGAGGCTTTCGTGGACTACATGGCTGTAAGAATTCACAAAAGTCTCTTGTCAACGTAGACGGGTATTTTATCGGCCACCTGCTGATTTTCACGTCCAGCTCCCTAACATGGGTTTAAGACCCCATTCTACAGAATCAATCCAATGAATGCTTTCTGCTCTGCACTTTGCCTGGCTTATTATCACTCCTCCTGATATGCAGCACTCTCTCTTCCTCATATCCTTTCTTTCCTGCCTTACTCCTTCCCCTCTGTCCTTCTGGTGAACTAGGAAAGTGTCCCCCCAAGGCCTCCCCTCCCCAAGTCCTATTCCCTTCTGGAGACTTCCTCTACCTTACCTCCCTCCATCCCCCCCCTGCCCTTTGACAGCACCACCTGGCTACGCAGCTTGGGCATCGATGATGGTTACCTTGATGGTGAAGATTCTTACATCAGAAAGGTATTTGGGTGTTTTCCCGTGTCCTGCCCTAGCTTCACAACTGTTGTCCAGTGTCATCTTTCAAAAACATAATCGAACTCCAAATTCTATATAATCCCATGAAACTTCCATTTGTTCAAGTGCTCCACCCATTATCCCAGTCTTCATACCAGCCCGGATTTGACCTTCCAAAGCACTTGTTCCAAAGTTACTGCTCCTTTTTATGCCCTTAGCTCCTATTAATATCTTTGCCACTAAAAGCCAGAAAGATTTTTTTTCTTCTTTTTTACTGAACACAAGACATTACAGTTCAAAATGTACCACAGGTGCAGTGGTATGAAGGCCATCACTTGTCAGGATGAGCAGCATTTAGCTTTTTAGAGCCCCATGTGGAGTTCTCAAGAGATCATCGGTCAATCTTTACATGTGCCTATTTGTATGTCATGGTAGTGATGTAGTCAAGCTAGCTTGTGGTTACCCCAGGAAGCTGCACCATGAAAGTAATTTTTACAAATCAGGAAGCTCCTGCCTCATTTACTGCTACAAACCAGTTTGGTGGAGCAGTTTATATTTTTGGAGAAATCATAGTCCATTTTGGTTCTCTTTGCTCACTCAAAGGTCACAAGGTCAAGTCAGATTGCAACTAGTCAACAACACAGTAGTGATGTGTCGGTCGCGAACGATCCGGTTCTAAGAGCCAGCTCTTTGAAGTGAACGACTCGTTGGGAGCCGATTTAGAGAGACGTTTTTTGTTTTTTTTTCACTTCGGTGCCTCACTGTCTCCTCCCCCTGACAACCCTCCCTCATGCCATGCCTGTTCTCCCACAACTTGACCAATCACGTTCGGCTTTCAATTAAAAAAGTGTAGGAAAAAAAAACTCACGGGAAAAAAAACGTTTTTTCCTCCACTTTTTTGTGAAAGCTGCACGTAATTGGTCAAGATGTATAGCAGCATCCACGGCAGGGGTGACAGACACACACACACACACACAGCAATCGCGGAGGACAAACACGACAGGAGGGAGGCGAGAGATATTATTTATTACATTATTGCATTTTTTTGGGTGATAAATTAATTAAATAGTTAGTACGTTTTATTTATATAGCACATTTTTACACCGCATGCACTGACCAAAGTGCTTTACAATGTCAAAAATAAAATAAAATAAAATATAATAACATTTAAAAATATAAAATAATAATAACAGCAATCATAATAAAATAATAATTAATTATTAAAACCAATTAATAAAGTGTGAGGAGCCGTTTGGGAGCCAAAAGAACTGGCTCTCCAAAAAGAGCCGAAATTCCCATCACTACAACACAGTCAAAAGCCGATTCTATTGAAACAAGATGATTTTGGTCGGAAATGTAATTCCTTGAGTGGCCACTTGAGACAGGCTGCAGAAGTGAGTCAATCTCCATAAGCAGTCGTATTGAAACGCCCAATTTCACAGCGTTTACAGCAATGGTTTTGGATTGGTTAATATCTAATTAAAATGTTTGAATTGTGAGGGGGGTGAATTTTAGTTTTAACTCACTCGTTCAGATGATATTAAGTTGCAGATAATTAACAACGTGACCACTTGATTGGCAGGTAAGCACCGTTATAGATGGCTTATTCGAGCACCTAGATGTCATTCGACCCACTTCAGGTCCGCAGACGATCCACATCTTTGCCAATATTTAGATTACATGGGAGGCGGAAGGAGTAGTACATTCGACACTTTCAGCTTCAAAGCAGCGCTTCAGAAACCTACGGGTGACGCCAATCAGGCTCTATCCCATTCTTTTTACTGTTATTGTTTTTAACATGATGTCCTCATGTAACATTATCTAATGCATTCTGTTTTTAATCAACATCTTTGGATGTGTATTGGAATTTTTCACCACCTTCAGGTCTAATTTGATTACATAACAAATTATATCTTTTCTCTGTCTTTTAGCCAAAGTTTGGAGAACAGAACAATATCAGTGATGTGCAGGACCAGGTCCAGGACAGACAACCCACCATGAATAAAGGTTCACCAACCTGAGCTCAAGTTTCCATGTGATAGCACTACTGATCGTTTCTCATAGAGCATGTGATTACATTGATACACTGGCTTTGTATTGACATTTGTAAATTAGAAATGAAAGAAAACCCAAGATCCAAGTCAGAATTCAGTCTTTTGAGATGTGACTATTATTAAATCACGTGAGACTGACAGGATTTGTATAACAATGTTAATTCATCTCCCTTTTCAGTTGGCATTGTTCCTCCTAGAACAAAGTCCCCCACTGACGAATCACACAGCAGCTCAGTTGGAGTTTCCCGCTACAGTGATAGAGTGCCTAATGGTATCTCTAGGGTATGTCAACCTAAACTACATAATATACACAAGTTTATCTAAACCGCAGCATACACAGATGTGTAGCCTCAAATCTACAATAAAAACATTGTGTAGAAATCATACCATCCAGGCACCTTTAGTGTGCACAGGAACTTCAAGGGCCTCACATGCTCACATACTTTAACATACATTATGTTAAAGACCTCATGATTCTAACACTAAATAAACTGTGTAGGTATTATTCAAATCTAGTTAAACAGTGCCATAGTTTAATGCCTAAATGTTTATGTTACACCCAGATAACTAATAATAATAATTTAACTTTTTCTGTGATCATGGGTGATCATTTATTATCTGGGTATGATCATGGATATAAATATGCAAATAACCATCCATCCATTTTCTGTAACCACTTCCCTCATCACGGTCGCAGGGGGCTGGGGCCTATACCAGCTGCATTAGGGCGAGATGCGGGCTACACCCTGAACAAGTCAATATGAAGTTATGCAAGACTTGATTTATAGCTCGAGATTACAATTTGATTTTACATTTATGTTTGTTAAAAAATTTTTTTAGCACAGCATAGTAATACTAATCTTGTAGTATTCTGTGGTCAACTGTGTCGAAGGCAGCACTAAGTTTCAATGATTCAGGATGAGGACTAAAATCTTGCCCGTATTTTTATGCCACATCTTTTTCACAGGAACGTCCAAAAAGCGCGGTGTTTACTGCAGAGGTAAAGTCGAAGATGAGCGTTGAAGAGCAGAACGAGCGAATCCGCCGTAACCAAAGCAGTTCTGTGAGGGACAAGAGGCGGAGTCTAAACCTCTCAGGAGGCCAGTCTCCAGCCAACTACAAAGTGGTATGATCAACCATGTGACGATCCTTCTCAAAAAGTTGTGTGTCTATACCAGCTACTAGCTATACATAAAGATTACAGTTGTAAAGAACAAGGAAGCTTAATGCAAGGTTGCAAGGTAGAATTGTTCTTCATCAACTTGTATTTATACTGTCTAAAAATATTACCATTAACACCTTTAGCTGTATATTCAAAGTCATTTATTATGTAAGTAGGGATGTAACGATACATCGTGCCACGATTAAAATCGGTACAAATGCGTGACGACTCGCATCGGTTGACAGAAAAAACGAATCGCGATTCTTGGTGAATGCGAGAGAAGTAGGATATGTTCTTTTTCGTCTTTTTTTGAATTAGAAATAGGTTACGTTGTGGCTGCAGCTTCCGCTGCCGCGTCTGCCTTTCTGTGTCTCACACACACACACACACACACACACGCACACGCACACACACACACATGCGCAGTAGTGGTAATCGGCGTCAGACCTGACTGTACCGTAAATGATACCATAACACAGACCCTCCAGAAATTCACGATGTTGCCATTTGCAACTTCAACGCAACTTCAGTGAATCCCCGTGAATTCAGGGCGGTGTTGCAATTTTAACCAATCACCTTTAACCATCAAAGGGTTAATGAGCTATCATCTTAATTGTTTTTATTTTCAGTTAGCTCATACTTCAAGCTGAAAGGTAATGGTCAGATCAGCTGCTTGCTGGCAGCCCTGATAAGAACACAAACTGCTTGAGAGTTTCTGTAAAGAGAGATTTTATTCCTACAAATAAAAAGATAATTTTATTTGGTCAGAATTTGTCTGTAGCTCATTTTGATTAAAAATATCGTGAACAAAAAATCGTGACTCGAATCGAGTCGTGAGTTGAGTGTATCGTTACATCCCTATATGTAAGTCAAGGTATACATAGTAGCATTAGCACATCCTGGTGGATTATGTAGTCTGAGTAACATGCACAAATGCTGCTGTGAGCAAGTTGGAAGCCATGAAGTAAGTAGGAAAAATGTACACACACACACACACACACACACACAAAAAAAAAAAAAAATTATATTATTACTGTGTATGAGTGTGTGTGTGTGTGGACAGATTCGTAGGCGGCTGACAGCTCACGAGATTGACATCAAAGACTTGGAGACAGCAGTTCGAGGCCAGGGACAGGAGTCACCTCGGGAAGAAATTGCTCGCCTGAGGCGATTACAGATTGAACCAGAGCAGTATGACCTGGACATAAGCAAAGAGGTGAGATCATCCAGATATGGCATGGCACCCTCATTCACTCTTGAATTCATTTTGGATATCTCAAATGCACAACTCTCAGACAGATTGATGTAAAATCAGGCAAGTTTACTGATAACATACAAAATACATAGATGCTTACAAAGGTCCAGGTTGGCAGGATAGGCAAAGGAAAGAATCCAAGTGGCAGACTGGGGTTAGCAACAAGCAGGGTAACCATGTCCAAGGCAAACAAAAGCACAGAATCCAAGTCCAAAAGGTCAGGGGTCTGGAAACAGCGGGGAAGCACAATGCATGATTTGGCTGAGAATGAGTTGGGCCAATGCATATACTGCAGGAATAATGAGGGGAGAGTGTATAGGTGTGGGAGGAATGGGGTTATTGCAGGGGCCATAACACAATGCTTTTCCTGCAAGGTGCGGGGATGCCCCCTGAGTGCTGGGAGGAAGTGAACGAGGGCTCTCCACCTCTTCTCCTTTGCCAAAATAATAAGATATGTCACAGATGTGGCATGTCAAGATATTGATATTGCACAGGTGTGTCCTGGACTGCACAGTAAAAAAAAAAAGGGGACCATCTCAACTCAAATTTTCTAGGCAACATGATGCAAGAGAATTTTAAGTTTACTCAACTTGTCTCATCTGCTGTTGGCTTAACAAGGGTTTTCGACTTTAAAGTTAAGTTCAGCCAACTTACTTTTCGTTGTTGAACAAATTAGGTTATTCTTCTTACAATAACAAATAAATGTTTGCTTTGATAACATGTATTTCTACATTTAAGATTGATGTTTTTTTCAAGTTACCTTTCCTTTAAAATATGCTATATATAATTGCATTTAAATGTATTCATGCAAAAAAATTATCACACACAAATCATTGTCAACTGAAAAAAGATTTAGAGATCACAAAGATTGTGTATCTCTTGCAAATGAAACAGACCATTTAGCACTGTGCAGAAACAAGTACTCAGGCTGCATCACAAACTAAACCACCTGTGATTGCTGTATCCAAGTGTGTCAATCACACATTTTAATTTTACAACAAAGAACTAAAAACACTTTAACCTTTACCTGAGCATTAAAATCAAGTAAACCTTTACACCTGAGTGTCAGTGTTAATATCTGGATTACAGACTCTACTTAAATCTTGAAAGCCTTAATCATTCAACAAATGCGTACAAAATTTCAAATAATTAAGCTTACCAATTTTACCATAAATGAACAGAACTGCTCACATATATGCACATCTTTTAGACTGAACTGACATGACCAAAGAGCAAAAAACAAGTCTAGAAACGTACAAAAGTCTAGTGCATTTAAACAAGTCTAGAAACGTACAGAAGTTTACTGCAAAAGCTTTGGTTTCAGCGACCTGATGCGCTGTGAGCATCCAGACCCAAGCTTGAAAAAAGATGGTCTGAATTGCTTCAAAGATGTACCTCAGTGATTTGGGGTTTTCAATGTTCATGGCATACAGAAGTCCGAAGAGGTATGCAAATGCTGTGGAGGTCAGGTAGGTCATGGAGTACAATGGCCCCTTCCAACACAACAGCGGTATCTTGCACAGTTGTTGGTGTGGTGGCACCATCATCTTCATAGATGATTAAAAATCCCAACAAATCCCACAGCATCCTCAGGATCAGTCGCCTCAGGAAATTAGAGACATTATTAAACACACAGGAAAGTAACTTTGGATAAAGTAACTTTGGATAACCAATATAAAATACCAGCCTGTATATAGGACCTCTATGTAAATAATCAACTGAATACCTTACACCACCCCCCTCTTCTATTGTTTTTTATTTTCTTTGTTTGCACTAGTACTTATTTATTCTATTCTTCTATACTGTATTGTAAATAATCCACTTACATGTTTGCACTGAAGTGAGTTGCTTTCAATCTTATTGTTCGTGTGTATAGTGTCAATTGTACATGTGTATAGTGACAAGTTGTGATTTGGAGTTGTGATCTGTAGAACACATCCCTTGTCATGTTACAACAGAGTCACCCATAAACTTAAGACAATGCGTATGTGAACGGGACTTAGTCATTATGAGTACCTGGTCAAGAGAAAGAGAATTACTCTGTTTGTAAAAATCAGTCAAACTAAATTAAATTAGAGACAATCACTCAGTCGGATGAAGATGGGTAGTCCTCTCAGAGCTGCTGTCTTTCGATGAGATACAATGTTCCTTGTCTAAAGATCTCACAGAGAAAGAGAAAGAGAGACAGACAGACAGACAGACAGGGTCATTGCAATACCTGGCCCAACCCCCTCCGGGGGGCCAGGTAAATATGGCTATAGTGTGCTGTTTGAAATTGTGAAACCTTTGGTATTGTTGTTTTCGACATTAATGGTTCATAAAATGTGATATTTTAATCCAAATGACTAGTATGGACAAACAATACTCTTACTCTCATCTCTGTTGTGTCATCAGCTTAAGTAATGTTGTGTTCATCTACACTACTGACTTGTATGAAGCTCATGTGAGATTTTATGACCCATTAATGCAGAAAACCAGGCAATTCCCAGGCAAGGGTTCACATACATACTCCTCTTAAAGCACCTTACTCACCTCTTCATCAAGTTTATCCAGTAGGTCTTTCATCGCTGGACCAAACGCTCCCTTCCTTGCCCGGTAGAGCTTCAATAGACGATTGGCATATTTGTCAAGTAATGCACGGAAAGTTAACAGGAGATCCTTGCTTGTGATACGTTTAAATTCTTCAGATATCTGAAAACATGAAAATATAGACCAGTACTGCATACCATTTTACTTACAAAATGTTAATGTTTTTAATGACCCTGATATTTCCATTACCTTTGTCTAAACGGAAGTAAATAGTCATCAAATTCTGTAGCCAATTGATATCATAAACAAATATGCTGTCCATCTCCAGTCTAAATGTTAATTGAAGTTCAAGTTTATGACTTCCAGGCCGGAAGAAAGGGTGTGTGAAATCCTAAGACTTTACCAGGTTTTCCATAATCATACAACAATACAATAAGAATCCAATCAAATCCAATTAAATACAATTCACATGATAAAGCCTTACCTCCACCGGTGAAAACCGTGCAGGCCATCTCTCCTGGACCTCCGACACCATAGGCTGCATCTCCACAATTTCCTTACGGCGTAGGGAATAGGTCAGCCTTATCTTCTGCCTTATCTCGGTCATGATCCTTTTTTTTTTTTTTATTCTTCCACTAGTGCAAGCCGCTCCTCTTCAAGTGTATTATCGTCATCGGCCCATAACAGCGAATTAAATGCAGGTAATGGTCAATAAAGTGGTGTTTTGGCTTAAGTCGAAAGTCTGAAAAAGTACTTGTCAACAACTTGCGGTGATCCTGAAGTTTAGAGGACAAATAGCACAATGCTTCCTCTGACAGTGTGTGTGAAACAACAATTTCCTTAAGGTCCATTAAAATTTCCCAAGCAGGCTCTTCTTGTGGTATTTTGAATCTAGTATCAAGTATTGCTTCCTTTTTCAAAACTTGCCTTCGGAATTTTGTGTTATTTGTTTATTTTGTCTGTATATCTGTAGGGAAATGACGTTAAGTAGTCATTTAGTGAATCAAATGTAATGAAACCTTTTGATATCAGATTTTTCAAACACAAAGACAATTCCACTGGAATGACCCCCTCAAAAAATCATGCAATATATCTGGAGGATATCCATTGACTGGATGAAAGAACAGAAGATGCTTTCCAAGTACACACTCCCTTTTTACACCATTAATGCTATGGATGTCCTCATTTTGCTTAAGCTTCTCTAATAAAGTGTTGTGCCCATCAACATCCCTCAGTTGAAAGTCATGAACATTAGTTGTGGCAATTTGGTCTTTACTTAATCAACAAAACCGGCAGAATTTCTCAATAATGAAACTTTCACAAAACCCTGCAAGACCATGTGCCCCGAGGTTATCAGCACACACACAGAATACAGTGCACTTAACAAACTGGTCCAGTACTTCAACATATAGTCCCTCTTGTTCCAGATGCTTGATATCCTTAATCAATGGCTCAAGAAACTTTTCATTGCCATATTTCTTTACATCAACACTTTTACCGTGTAGAGCTAGTTGAATTGAAGGGAGATCGGATCGGAACTTGGCAGGTAAATTTAAAACAACCCAATACACAGCTGTGATCTATTGAAGCTTTCTAGAGGTGCCTAGCGGATTACATATCTCGAAATTATCAGTGTACAATGCCAAACTAATACAATGGGTTTCCTGTCCTAGTAACTACTTTTCCTTGTAATACTTCCCATCTTGAAAAGACTTGTAGAGGCCAGGTAGAGGGTCTTGATCAAATACAATTTTGTCTAAAAAATCTGCCTGCCTAAACAAAACCTCAAGTATCTTACGGATCGATACATAAACAAAACTATTTTTATCAGAAGGATTGTAAAGATATTCTGTGGGTTGTATTACAGAAAAATGTTCATTGAAATATGAATTTCTGCGATAATCTGTAGAAAGACAACCTTTCTTTGATGTTGCTGATAACGGGATTATTATCAACTAAAGCATTAGAAACATTTTGCAAAATCAAATCATTTACTTCAATGTTATGCCTTAAAAGGACCTCTTTAACACTATTCACATCCTTGGCACTAGAAAAAGACAGAATGTTATGCAAATCCTCTACTAGAATCTGAGTTGCGCTTCTAGAAATATGCAACACTGTTTGCATAGAAAGAAACAGAGCAGCTAATTTGTGTTTAAGTGTCTCATTATCCACATTTTCCTCAACCTCAATATTGTCCTCAATCACATCTGCGCTCACATTATCCTGCGATGACCCTTCCAAATCAACTTGTTCATTTAATGTGCTGCTTCTTACTGTAGTTCGATAGTCTTGAGGTGAGAAATTTCTATGGTTTCGACTTCAATGGGAAGTAAGTGTTGGACGAATGTTAGTTTTAAAGGTGCATCCACGTATGGGACATTGCACAGTTTCCTGATTCTTTAAATGGTGTCCAAGATGCTTCAAAAAAGTATTTTCACTGCATGTCTCTCTAAAGTCACATAGTTCACACTGAAATATTGAACTTGGTGCATTTGCTGTCTCTCTGTGTGACCTGGAAAGGTGTGATCTTAGTGCACCAGGTGTTCTGAACACACAAATGCACCCTGTGTGAATGCACGGCCAGTTAGCACCTTTGTGACGAAGCCGACAATGTTTCAGTAGCAACTCTTCTGAAGAACTCTCAAATTTGCAGAATTTGCACTGCATAGAACCCACTCCTGAAACACAGAAACACAAGACACAAATTCTTCAGACATTGTTTCGATAATATATACATTACCAACATATTTTTTTGCCTTGACATATGAATTCAATGTGGAAAAAAATATTTGTAGACATTACAGACACTATATGGGTTTAAACTGTTATATTCCTTATAGTATTTAGTATAAAATCACTTATTGAATTACAGTGTTTTGCTTTGTAGCCTACAAATTACAATACCAGATCACCTAAAAGCCAAACACTTAAGACAGGATAAATTTGGTTTTAAGCATGCTAGATCCACGTCCCCAGAGCCAGCTTCTGCAACCGGGGGTCGGACCGCCAGGGTCCCCGCCTCCGACTGCTGCCCATCTCTCTCCGCACCTGTCCCCCCCTGAGACCCCTCCCATGGGTGGTGGGCCCATGGGAAGGGGGGCCCATGTCACCTTTTCGGGCTGTGCCGGCCGGGCCCCATGGGTGGAGGCTGCATGGGAGTTCGCCCAACCAGTCTACATGTGTTTTGTTGACCTGGAGAAGGCGTTCGACCGTGTCCCTCTGGGTGTCCTGTGGGTGGTGTTCCGGGAGTATGGGGTTCTGGACCCATTGATACGGGCTATCCGGTCCCTGTACTCTCGGTGCCAGAGCTTGGTCCGCATTGCCGGACCTGTTTCCCGTAGGAGTTGGACTTCGCCAGGGCTTCCCTTTGTCACCGGTTCTGTTCATAACCTTTCTGGACAGAATCTCTAGGCGCAGCCAGGGCGTTGAGGGGCTGCGATTCGGTGGCCTCAGGATTGGGTCGCTGCTTTTTGCGGACGATCTAGTCCTGTTGGCTTCATCGGAGCGCGACCTTCAGCTCTCTCTGGAGCGGTTTGCAGCCAAGTGCGAAGCGGATGAGAATCAGCACCTCCAAATCCGAGGCCATGGTTCTCAGCCGGAAAAGGGTGGAGTGCAGTCTCCGGGTTGGGGATGAGATCCTGCCTCAAGTGGAGGAGTTCAAGTATCTCAGGGTCTTGTGAGTGGGGGACGGATGGAACGGGAGATCGACCGGCGGATCAGTGCGGCTTCTGCAGTGATGCAGACTCTGCACCGGTCCGTCGTGGTGAAGAAGGAGCTGAGCCGAAAGGCAAAGCTCTCGATTTACCAGTCGATCTACGTTCCTACCCTCACCTATGGTCACGAGCTTTGGGTAGTGACCGAAAGAATAAGATCGCGAATACAAGCGGCCAAAATTAACTTCCTTCGCAGGGTGGATGGGCTCTCCCTTAGAGATAGGGTGAGAAGCTCGGCCATCCGCGAGGAGCTCAGAGTAGAACCGCTGCTCCTCCGCATCGAGAGGAACCAGTTAAGGTGGCTCGGGCATCTCGTGAGGATGCCTCCTGGACGTCTCCGTGGTGAGATGTTCTGGGCACGTCCCTCCGGGAGGCAGCCCCGGGGAAGACCCAGGACACGCTGGAGGGACTATGTCTCTCGGCTGGCCTGGGAACGCCTTGGGGTCCCCCTGGGAGAGCTGGCAGAAGTGGCTGGGGAGAGGGAAGTCTGGTGAGCAAGAGGTCACATATCACTTTCAAAGCGCCTTTGTCTTTATGTAAACAAACAGGAGCTTCGTGACTGATTTAAACTAAAGCAGAGACATAGCAGGAGACATCAGCAGCGTTTTTTCAGGCTGGAATAAAACTTTTGAAAACAAAACGGCAAAGATAAGACATACTGTGTCGTTTTGTGGATTTTTTTTGCTACTCTTTGGGAGCTAGCTCGCCGAGTTTTCATGGCACAGTGATGAGACACATATCTTTGTAATCAGCAGAGTCTCTGCTTTCACACAACGTTTGTGTGGTTTGGTTCAAGTGGTGGAATTAGCAGAAGCGCTAAAGTGGACATGCACTGTTTTCGTTTTTCTGTTTTTGTTACATGCCCAGATAATTGCTTCGGGATTGAACTATGTTTCGTTTGGGTAGCAATGCTTGGTAGAGTTTTTAGCTGAATTTCTCTGTCATTTTGGTATGCTACATGTCAGGATTGATGCTTCCTAGCAGACACTGATCATCTGTATTGTGCATGCACGTCATGCTGTCCCCTGTACGGGGACTTTCGGGTTGAAATATGAAGTTATCAGGACATGAGAACCAGAAAATTATCGGTATCGGTTGACATTTTTCATATCATGCATCACTATTCTAAACTGTTGTATAGCTAACGTGGTGAACGTGACTAGCGAAGCTAACACCAGTTAACAATCCCAACTTAGCTAACACAGTTCGTTGGAGACGATAAACATTCACAACAACTGATTCATTTTATATAGGTCTACAGTAGCCCATGACGACATTAACACTATCCACCTTGTAAAACAAGCAAAGAAACACTAGTACTTACCATAAAAGACAATCACTATTTCCAGCAAGGCAAACGTTGAAGTTATTGGTCATGACCAGGTACGTTCCCCCTAAATTTGCCCCTGCGCAGAGGTATGGAAACCCCATACAGCCTTGCAACGCGCATGTCTGTGGAAGTTGGAAGTACTACCAACTGGGAAATCTTTGATATTAGGGTGTTAAAATTATTGTTAGGTCAACGTGATATCAGCATGTGAGAAAGTGTGTTAGGCCAACTTGGTTTGGTTCGTTGTAAGTGGAAGATGACATATCTGAGTCAAATTAAATGTAAAATCTATGTTACATCAACACCCGCCAGTAAAAAATTTTTAGTGTGGTTACAATAAAAGAACACTAAAATGGGAAGTTTTATCACGCAACACGAGGAATGTCCACCAGAGCTGTTGTCCATAAACAATATATATATATTAATTTCACTACTATGAGACATTTCCAACATTGTTTCTGAGAATTTGGAAGTATTGGCCTTGTGTGCAAGGCAGATCCAGGGATTCAAACGCTGATCATCTGATGGTGGATTACCCGCTTTACCTCCTGAGCCACTGCTGCCCCCATGTATGCATGTTCCATTTCTTGCCAATATCAAGAAACTTCACACAGCCATTAAGCCAACATTCCAGAGGTCACAATGAAAAATCTCATCAGTGGTACTTCAGTGCCTAATAGATGTAAATATGTAAATATTTTGCAAGATCAAACTGCACATTTTATTGTGACAAGTCAGGCAGGCAACACCTGTGCAATAATCCTGCTGTTTAACTCAGCAATTTAATTAAATACAATTAAATTTTATTCATATAGTGCCATATCATAGCAAAAGAGAAATTAGAGAGAGAGAGAGAGAGAGAAAGAGAGAGAGAGGGTTTGAGTAGAGTTTTCAGTCAAGGTTTCAGCAGTGCTCACTAACACAGATTTTTAACACATTTGTTAACAAAATTTGAAAGACAACTGTTTTGTGTGCCATAGAAGCTCACTGTTTAGATCTTATGAAAGGTATATTATATCACTGTATGTGTGTGGATCCAAGTTTATTTCTGTGCATTATGTCTGCTGATGTCTGCTACGTAGCTGATGGCTCCTGAAAACGTTCTGATCCCAGAGCGCTACCTGGATGTGGAGGATAAGACTCCTCTGAGCCCCGAGGAACAAAAGGAGAAGCAGAAAAAACTGGAACGGATCAAAACCCTCATTGCCAAATCAAAGTGAGTTTTTGACTCAGACTTAGCTTTATTCAATTTTCAGTCAATTTTTTATGCTGCTCATATATGTATCAAAACATTATACATCTATACCTATTGGTCCAATTTGCTGTCCAATTTGGCAACATGATGTCCTTCTGATGCAGATCACAATACATTTCCTTTTTTCTCTGCCTTTCATCTTCCCACTGTCAGTTTGCAGAACATGGTTCCTCTCCTGGACGGCCCGGTGGAGGGTGGAGCTCCAGTCAGTTCCCAGCAGCAGCTGCAAGAGCAGGAGAAGCGCATTGAGCTATCCTGTGCTCTGGCTGCTGAGGCGTCTCGCCGCAGCCGTCTTCTCTCTGGTGAGGACTCTCTACACATGGGTGCCACTATCAGCATCTTCACATCACTTACTCTCTTCCAGTAACTGCACTATGCGATCACACACAAGCCACAGTACTCACTTTCAACACTACTTCATATATATTTCTACACACACCTTCATGATTCACCCAACTTATATCAGAAATCTAATCCTGATTTAAAATAACCCTAACACAAAAATCTGGAATCTGTTAAAATAGAAACAGTGTTACCAGTTCTCATTGGTGCATATATCGGGTGTTCACAAATTGTATACCCTCCATATTTGGAGCAAGAAATATGGAGGGTATGTCATCTGTAATGTCAGGGCAAGGTTAACATTTATGCAGTTATGGGGATCACATCATCCACAGTAGGTAGCAATGTAGCAGGGTTAAGAATAGGACATTTTTTCAGTGTAAAGTGTGGCACGCACAGTTGCTGTTGCCTCTCTGGTCCCTCTTATAGACGAATTTGCTGTAATATTACAGCATACAGCACACCATTTGTGGTGCCAAATTAACAAGGACTGCAACTTCAAATTTGGCTAAATTATACTGCATAGACAGCATGGAATCCTCGTAGATTGTCTGTTTGATTGTCTGATTGCCTTATTTTATTATTTATTATTTATTATTTTTACACTTTAGAATATGCTGTCTTATTTCATTGTGCATTTTAGAATGTTATCTTCATGTCATACTTACAACACCTTCATTGAAAAATATACTATATATGCTAATGTATCTACACCAGAGCAAATACAGCTATTTAGTATTTCAGGTCATACATTTTGACATCAGTTTAGGTACAGTTTCCCCAGAAGAGCACAAATATATGTCAAAAAATAGATGTTGCAATTCAAGTGCAATTCACACATCCCATGGAAGGTTTCTAGAAATTGGGTAAACAAGATGATTGATTTAATAAGGTTAAGCCATGCATTAATTAGCAACATGTGCCTTTTGTTTTCACAGAAAGACACCCTCATCATTTGTCCATTGTTCCCATAGTGCACAGTAAACATTAAACAACACATTAAAGTGGAAAATACAAATTTTACCATGAATCACACCGCGTAAACAACTGTGTGTTCTGTATTCTATAATATTGTCATCAGGCTTTTCTTTATCTTTCTTTTCTTTCACATGCCTTTGTGCAGTTTATAGCTACATAGCTCCATCAATCTTCATCATGTCATCAACAATATAACAGCGACCAGACTTTTCAGGTTGCACTTTTTTACTAATCCAGTGAAATATCTAAACATTTTCTTAATTACGTAATAATGTAATATATATCCAAAACTTGTAACAAACTTGTACATTTATAAATGTATCTATACATTTTATGCTGCAAGCTCACATAAACATACTTGCAGTATCTCAGTGTCAGGCTGGAAACTCTGTTTTGCAAGTTTGTGCATTCACTTCCAGGCCTGAAAGCCTGATGCTTCATGACCTGTGCAGCAGAAACACTGAGGTAGGAATGTGTGTACATGCACATAGACTTTAAATATGCTTACTGAAAGTTACTGTTGTATGCACTGACCTTTATTAGAAGCAGGGGCGGGACCTTTAACATGTGGCCAATCAGCCTGAGTAAAACTGCTTGGTTGGTTTGGTACCTAACCTTACTTGGTTAGGTTCTGTCAATCACAAGACAGTCGACAGCTAGCCAGCTACTACTTAGAAGATCCCACTGGACCACACAAAACCTTGACCTCCTCAAAATCTACTGCATTAATCTTATTTTATATAAATTTCAACAAAGCTGATGGGTCAGAAGTTGAAGACCCCCCTTTTTATTGAATGCACAAATGTACAAAACAGAGTTTGTTTCAGACAATGAAATGTTTAGCTTGTATCGATGTACATCCAAGTTTGCTGCTCAGAATTTAAAGTTACAAACATATGAACAAGTTTACAAACTATGGTTTACAGATACATACATGTTTTACATACATGCCCCCCCTTTTTGAAGGCTAAAATAGTCCATATTAAAGGTTACATGGTGATCAGAATTCTTTACCTTGAAAGTCCACAGATGTCTGGATTTTCCCAGTCATGTCTGCAGAGAAACCTCTCCTCTTCATTGACTCATCTCACTGTATTTCTCCCCTTGATTGGTTCACTCCTTGTTTTTCTTTCCATTTTATGCCTCTTGCTTCCCCCATCTCACTCCAGCCCAGTGTGCCCCAAGTTCCCCTACCTCCCCAACCAGCCTGGCACCTCCCCCTTCCTCTGCTGACTTCCCCAACTCTGCCCACATCATGAATGTGTGACTCATACAAGGTGAGTCACTGTTCACCACACGTCCCTACAGTCTTCTTTGTCCTACCCTGTTTAGAACCTGTGCTCACTTCACTTTCTGTGGTTGTTTTTCAGGTTCATGATATGATGCATTATGTTTAAATGAGATTGGTTTTGAATCGCAGTGCTTATGTTTAGAAGTTTAAGATCACAATGAGCCATTTTGGGCAAAGTGCTCCATATCACTGTCAAACTTGTAACATAATTAAACTAAAATAGATTCAGATACTTATTTTTTCACACTTTTGTCTCTGGTTTGCAAGAAGCAATAGAGACAACAGAAATGAACTTCCTACTTTTCAATCTAAACATCGTCTTTACTAAGCATGGAGGTCCATTCTCAAAGTTCTGAATGCAAGGTCCTTTTTAGTTTCCTGAAATGCATCTCATATCATAACTGAGCAACTCTAAGGGAGGTCAAGAGATGTAGTTGAAAGCTCCAGACAACAAAATAGGCTAGACCTTGTGTTGAACAATGTTGTCATTGTCAAGTAGATACCCAGGTAAGTAGTAGCTCAGGATAAGTTATTACACAGATTATTGGAACAGAAGCACAGAACACTCAAATCAGTTGTTCCTAAATTGGATTACAAAGATACATTTCAATTTATTTCCAATAATAGTAACCAGTGCTCTGTACTCAGTGATATGCAGGTAATGTAAAATGAGGTTACCTTATCTTTCTTTGCCTGCCTTTCTTTTGTCTGCAGCTCAAGCCCTAGCTTCTGTAAAGTTTGATGGAGCCACTTTCTGAGTAATCACTGGACAACTGAACAATGAAGATATGAAGATGGCCCCAGACAAATTACTTTAGCACCTAAAAACTAAACAACAAAAACACAGAAAGCTGTGGATGGATGGAATGGAAGACTATAAAGACTTGCAACTCACCTCCCCATCTCCAGTTCATCCAGCTCACAATGGCCTCCCACTATGTGTGCCCTGTAGCACAAAGGAACGCTCCAGATGTCTTACCACCTTAAAATTATGAAATATTTCTATATAATTTAGCTCAGGACACATCTACAAAGTAGAGATTACTGATTAACTACATTGTTGGTGAGATGTTTTGCACTCTTAATGACAAAATGTCAGTGAACATTTCAAGATTCAACATTCAGTTCAGAAGAAAAGACTGAATATGTGAGGCCCATGAAGAGGGGCAATGAAAAGAGCTGCAGAAATTAATCTAGAGAAAGAATTGGAGAAGGATGAGGCCATATGAACATATATCACTGAGTTCGATTAATGGACAAGAGTCTAACTAAACCCTACAGAGAAACTTTGAACGTGCTTCTGGACTCTAAACATAAAGGAGGGCATTCATTCCATACCATCAAATCTGCATATCAACCACCAATGGGTTGTGGCACAGTGAGGGGTGGTGCTCAGGGCAGGCTTAGAGGCTCAGGGCCCCCACTGACATATTCTGATCCTTTGACAACTGACAAAGTGTAGCCTCTCATCCTTTTTAAAAAGCTGAAAACTCTCCTTCTGAAGTCACTATGATGTCTGTTTCACTCAAACCTCCAACCCCTACATTACTCCCATCACTATCAACTTCACTCTCAATTACACTCATATGCAACCTTTAGTTTTCCATACATTTAATTGGGTCAAATGTAATGTTACATTTATAATATTTTGCTTCCCTGAATCTCTTGAATCTTTCACACCAAACTGGTGGGCTTCCCACACACAAGGGTGAGTCCTTCCTGCAACTACCAGGTTCCAACCCTGTGGTCCACAGACGTCTCCTTTGCTGTGTGTCATTCACCCTCTCTCTGCCTGCCTTCCTGTCTGTCTTCAGCTCTCTCAAGTTGAAAGCCGCCCAGAGTTACCAGTGAGTCTGAAGTGAGTTCATTCAGCCATGTCTTAGTGATGCTACATACATACACCCTCTGTAACCTGGTTAGCACTGTTAGCTCCTTAATCTTATGTTCCGAACATAATAACAGCACAGGTCAGCATATCTGGGGATAAAACATTTACTTTTGTCACAAAACCTGGAGGAAAATCAAGCAAGATTGTAAGACTGAAATGTTACTGAATTCATTGCATTATGGGCATTGTCACATCTTCATGGTGGAGTATTGTTAGACACTACAGACTTGTTTATTGTGGCTGGACTAGAGGTGTCAGACAGGAAGTGACCTGATTTTCCCCATTATAATAAAGAACATGACACCATCTTCTATATTTAGGCTGCAATACAATTTTTTTACCCCAGACTCAACAAGCCATTGCCAATTCAGTTTCTTCAACGTGTGCTCATGCAAACACACTCTGAGACAAACTCCACATCAAAAACTAATCTATACATCTCATATTTCTGTACTGTTTTGGCACAGAATGTTGGCACTCAGCATACATCTCTAATCTAGAACTGATGCATATGCATATGAATATGAATATCTATATCTATGAGACAGTTGCTTCCTGAAGGGATCACCTCACCACCAGCCACTGTGTGTACCTTTAGCATTTAAGCATTAAGCATCCAGTTCAGTGGACCGCATCGTAGTGCTCAAGAAATTCTGCAATTGATTGTCTACATGTAGGTAAAGTATGTTGGATATGTGTTTATAAAAGCTACACTGTATGTGGAAAGTGAAAATAGAAGTGACCTTAGAAGTGTAACTCTGCTAGAAAAAAAAAACATTTGTGAAAAAACATCTGTGTAAGGAGGAGTTCGCTGATAATGCAGTTATTTGAGTGGAATTATTAAAATACTGTCATGTAACATATCGAACAACATTTCAGCCAACGATGCAGTGCCATAAGTCTAAAACATGTTGTGTGTGTGTTGTGATGAATGGACATATTAATGACAAAAGAGGCAATGTTTGAATCTGGGAGAATGATTATTAAATGATTTATTGTACCAATGAGTGTTTCAAAAATCTAATCTTTATCTAGAAATGGCCAATCTTTCATCATACAATTCTTTTGAAATACATGTATTATATGAATAAAGTAAATAATACATAATAACATTTCAATTACATCCTAAGTTTGAATGCCGAAATTAACCAAATTGTGTAAAATCATTACACTCATTTTTTTTAAAAATATGTTACATAAGCAGTACTATTTTCATAGTAACATTGTTTTAGTACATTCTATTTGGAAGCCCTCTACTTTAAGCCACTGATTAAACAGGATCAGTATGTGAATGGGGATGGAGTTGTGTCTATATCTACTGATATTTTATGAGTGGCTGTGAACTGAAAGTGGAGAGTTTGATATTCTAATGTTACACATCCATAGAATGTCATTATGATCTGTACTATAAACTCGGGATGTGTTCAAACTGTCACAGGATCTTGGCATCTCTCTAAGTCAGACCATGTTTCTTGTTCAACTTCCTCCAGATTGAGGATGAAGCAACCACACACATACACACCTCTTCCTCTTGTTATGTGTCTGTGTTATTTATATTTACTACTCCTGTTTTTCCCCTCATGCACTTATATTTTCAAGTGACCTGTCTTTGTAGAAAGTTTTTGTCTGTCCAAACTCAGATTGAAAGACAATATTTTAAAGAAAATGAAATTTTATGTGGAAATAAAGCTAGTTAACAGCTCTCATAACGCACAAATAAAAAAGGATTTAAGAGAATACTTCTATTTTTTCTTCTTTTAAGTTTTTCTTTTGGAAAGGGAATATGTTCAAAAGAGGCAGTACATATTTTTTTAGATGCATGGATATTTGATGACAAGTTGACAGGTTAAATTTTTACACTCAATTACGTTTTGCATTTTTCACAAAGAAGACTGTTTTTATTGTATTGCTCTTGAGGATTATTTGAAGGAGCAGATCATAGATATTTTTGGATTAATTGGAATCTGATGTGTTAAGACATGACAGCCAAAAGGTGGTGTCTAATCTTTGATACTACTGTAGATGTAGCATTTATGGATGACAAAAATAAAGAATATACATTAGTCAATGTATATAATATTTTGGATTTCAGTTACAGTATGTCCTACTATTACATATAACCATTGCTACTTTGGAGAAAAAAGTGCTTGAACTATGCAACTGATTAAAAAAAAAGAGACAAATAATAATATGCTTGCTTTCAGAAAATCTTGCAATAAAGTGAATGTATACCAATAATGTGTTTCTCTAGATGCTTTTGAAAGCATTACAGTATTTTGTAAGCTAAAACATGTCTCAATGCCTGGGATGATGATAGTGCTGTTATTTTAATCCACTTGTTGATTATTAAGTTCACTGCCAAAACGACTACTGAGGTTAACTGTCCAGCTCCGTCATTACCAATAGGCTCACTGATGATATTCTACAGTCTTTGTTATATTCAACTGTCTGTCTGAATTAATAAAGTGCAAAAACAAAGACAGAGTGGATTCTTTCTCAGCAAAGCGGACAGATTTATTACCGGTTGTATTTGTAATCACCATTTGCAAATGATATCACTGAACTGTACGGAAAAAATGTCTATTTTCATAACTTTTTTCATTGTAGATGAATACTGAACACATCAAAACTATGAAACAAGTGGAGGCCAGGTTATCTGATGCAGTACTCCATCACTGTCCTTCTAGCCCTTACATAGTCTGGACGTGTTTGGGCCATTGCCCTGGAGAAATACACACTGATCCCACAATGCAAAGCAGTCAGAGGAATGCCTGATCCTATGCATGGTGCTCATGTCTGAAAAGATATGCACCCCTGGGTCCCTTTGTGCAATTAGCTGGCCATTTAAGTTGAGGATTTTCTCTTTCTCAGTGTATGTATCCCCTTGATTTTGGTTTTCGAGTCCACTGGGCTTCTCTTTCAAACCCTTGTCTTAAAGTTTCTTGCATGTTTTTATTAGTCTGTTTTGTGAAATCCAAGGAGCGTTTAATTTGTCTTTGCTTGTGTTGTTGGTAATTTTTTTTTTTTTTTTTTTGCTTTGTCTTTTTCATGAATACCGACAGCTGCCCTTCAGTCATCATTATGCTTCTGAAAGACAACACCACCTCAGTCAGGCTCATCTCTGGTGGAGCTGGTATAACAATTAACAAGCTCAACACACTAAAGTTAACAGAAAGATGCACACCTTACAAGATCCTGACCAAGATCCCATCTACAATGGTGGAACGGAATCTCTTGTCCCATTTCTTTCTTTATCTGCAAGTTTTATGGAAAGAAAACACTAAAATTTCAATTCAGTTCAATTAAATTTATTTATATAGCGCCATATCATAACAAAAGTTATCTCATGACACTTTTCATGCAGAGCAGGTCTAGACCGTACTCTAGGCCGGTCTAGACCGTGAGAGAGATAGAGAGAGAGGGAGTTTTTAGTAAAAGGAGATGTACAACATTTATATAAATACAACATTATAAATACAACAACATCATAAATACAACATTTATGATACTATTTATAAAATATATACACGATAGGCTCCATGTTTTGGTCATGTTGTAGTTAGATACGTGAACTATCAATTTATCCATCCCATAAAGACCTACAATTGTGAATAGTTTGTTAGTGTCAGTACTTAACTACAGTCACTAGATGGCGACAATGAGCCACAGCTGTCGCCTGAGGATTCACTGTCAGAATTCATATGGCTGCTGAACCTCCTGATGGACGGTGACGGTCTGTGACTGTATGGTATAAATTTACGGATGAAAACGTCAGTAAATGGAATGTTACTGTCAGAAATATTCTTGATATAAGTCTTGATGAGGAACATGCTTATCAGTCAGCGCCACTTTACCTGAAACTGAAAGGAGTTTCCGTGTTCAGGATCAAGATGTGTTTAGGTTAATTGTTAAGAGAACAAGAAAATGATTCCGGATAACAGCAAAAAACTTTTTATTTGTACGACTTCGTCGGAGAGAGGATCATCCTGCGATACCTGCGACCGCTGGTGGGCACACAGCTGGAAGCCGCTCTTGACCTTCCATCACTCACAGTAGTCCCCGGCCAGCCCCGCCCCCCTGGCAGCGGTTGTGAGCTCCGACAGTAACGCGACAGCGCGTGACCGGTCACCGATTTCAAAAGGAGTGATGAGAGGAGACGGAGAAGACTACTAGTGAGTGAGTAAGTCATACATTTCTTCAGTAAAAGAAGAGGGGGGAGTATGACGTGACATGTGCTTTTTAAATGCCACATGGTGCCGTTTACAGCACCTGTTAAAGAAACCTTATTTTTTGACATTTGGAACTGAGTTACATAGCTAACGTTAGCTGTTGCTTGTATATGTTATGTCAATTTTCAGACAATGAAGAGAAGAAGAAGTGAGTTTAAGAAGAAAGTGAGCACAGTGGGAGAGAGAGAGCAGCAGAGGCTTAGTGAGGAGAAGAAAGAGGAGGATGGAGGAGAGGAACAGACAGAGCAACATGAGGTTACACAGGCACAGCCAGCATCAGTCAGAGAGCACAGTGACGAGGAAGAGCTTCAGCAAACAGCAGACCAGGGACAGGAAGCCGCAAAAGCAGGTGTTGAACCTGTTCCTGGACCAATAGGTGAATTTATGACTGTGTGGCCCTAATAATGAATCTGATGGCTAGGCCAGATAGTAACGTCATCTGGAGAAATGTATGTTTATAGTGTGTTACCATTAAATTACAAATCATGACATAATCACTTAAAGCTTTTTGATTCATGTTTATTGGTAGTTCAGTTTGATTAGTCTGAATAGAAATGCCTATAGGCTATTATTAGTGACGAGTGCCTACGACACTCGTCAACTTGTTCTTCTGCGTGTTTCATAGCATTAAAATTATTATTAGTGACGAGTGCCGTAGGCATTCCCATAGGGAAATTTTTCCCATGTAGGGAATGAATGGGGAGGCCCGAAAAAAAATACATTTCAACAGACATTTTCAACAATGAACTGCTCTGGCATACTTTCACCGAGAGACTGCATTAAAACTTTAAAACGTAGGTATGCTTGCCTTCTCTTCAGGGATTCACTACACTCATCAACAGCTTTTACCGTTTTTAAACTATCAAGGCTCAAAGTTGAGCAGGTTTTTAGTCCAATTTCTGGGTTTATAATGGGTGTGTATGTGGCGGAATGTTTGTGCTAGAGTGGATGACATCATCAGCTAGAGTGAGGAGCAGGGAGAAAAATCTGTGAAAAAATAAAACGTATTCGACTACCGTGGCCTCAAATGCCCCACTACAGACACGATTTATGCATAGAAACGTAGGAAAATTTGTCGTCTTTACTCACAATCGCCTGCTAAAGCTGTCAGACATATAGTTTTGGCCTAACACGTAAATATGCAGCAGCAACTCCCATCCTCAGCCTCATATACCCCCATGTTAAAAAAGGCGGGAAATTAGTCTGGAGCAAAAGCAGAAGTAACCCTTCTCTGAATTGCTCTTAAGGACACATTTCTTCACTTATCGACACAAAGAAATATGTAGACGTTCAGGAAGGGCACAGGATGCCCCCAGTGATTTCGGTTCAATGATTGGAATTACGGTTTGGCCAGAGAGCCCTCCTCTTCGAGAAGTGGTCTCAGCATTTTCCCTCTCTCTCTGTCAGGATTTTCAACTGGCGTTCCAACTGATAACAGTTGCAGAAGCCCAGTGGCGGCCATTTGAGCAGTTATTGGCTTCATTTGAACTTGTCTGTGTAAAATGGCCGACAGAGACAGCAGAGCAGCTAGCACATTAGCGCTAGCTGTAAAGACATGCTAACTGCTAACATTAGCGGCCAATGCTAAAATTAGTGCAAATGGTAATTGCTAGCAAGTCAACGCTAGTAATTAGCATTAGCCACTAATAACCAAATAATGCTACTTGTAATATGCTAATGCTAATGCTAATTAACATTAGCCACTAAGAATTAAATACATGATCATTGCTAACATGTTAATGATAAATGTTAGCCATCTGCGCGAGCAATGAGCATTAGCCACTAAGAATTAAATACATGATCATTGCTAACATGTTAATGTTAACATGCTAATGTTAACATGCTAATGGTAATTAGCATTTCCCACTAAGAATTAAATACATGATCATTGTTAACATGTTAATGTTAACCTGCTAAAGCTAATTAGTATTAGCCACTAGGAATTAAATACCTGTTAATGTTAAAATGCTAATGCTAACATGCTAATGTTAATTGCTAGCACGTCAATGCTAGTCACTCATTTTTAGTCATTAAGAATACATGCTAATGTAAACATGTAATGTTAACATGCTAATGTTAATTGCTAGCGCGTTGCAGCTAGCGCGTTAACAATTATCATTAGCCACTAAGTATTATATAAATGCCAATGCTAAAATGCTAATGTTAAACTGCTAATGGTAACCTGCTAATGCTTACTACTTACTATTAGCCACTAAGAATTAAATACATGCTCATTGCCAACATGCTAATGTTAACATGCTAATGTTAATAGCAATAAGTGGCTAGCACGTTAGTACATTTTCAGTCACTAAGAATACATGCTAATGTTAACATGCTAATGTTAACATGCTAATGTTAAGTGCTAGCACGTCAGTGCTAGCCCATAATTTTTAGTCACTAAGAATACATGTTAATGTTAATATGGTAATATTAATTGTTAGTGCGCCAAAGACAGCAGAGCAGCTAGCGCGTTAGCACTAGCTGTAAAGACATGCTAACTGCTAACATTAGCGGCCAAAGCTAAAATTACTGCAAATGGTAATTGCTAGCGCTTCAACACTAGCAATTAGCATTAGCCACTAAGAATTTATTACATGACAACTGCTAACATGCTAAGCTATTTGCTAGCACGTCAGCACTAGCAATTAGCCTTAGCCACGAAAAACCATGGGCCCATCACCCGTTCAGAGTACCCACCCTTTTTGGAGTCTTTAGAGGGGGTGCTGGAGAGCGCTCCCTCTGGGGACTCCCTCGTCCTCCTGGGGGACTTCAATGCTCACGTGGGCGGCGACAGTGAGACCTGGAGGGGCGTGATTGGGAGGAACGGCCCCCCTGATCTGAACCCGAGTGGTGTTCTGTTATTGGACTTCTGTGCTCGTCATGGATTGTCCATAACGAACACCATGTTCAAGCATAAGAGTGTCCACATGTGCACTTGGCACCAGGACGCCCTCGGCCGTAGTTCGATGATCGACTTTGTGGTCGTGTCGTCGGACTTGCGGCCATATGTTTTGGACACTCGGGTGAAGAGAGGGGCGGAGCTGTCAACTGATCACCACCTGGTGGTGAGTTGGCTCCAATGGTGGGGGAGGATGGCGGTCAGACCTGGCAGGCCCAAACGTTCTGTGCGGGTTTGCTGGGAACGTCTGGCTGAATCTCCTGTCAGAAAGAGTTTCAACTCCCACCTCCGGGAGAGCTTCGCTCATGTCCCGGGGGCGGCGGGGGACATTGAGTCCGAGTGGACCTTGTTCCGTTCCTCCATTGTCGAGGCGGCCGACCGGAGCTGTGGCCGTAAGGTGGTCGGTGCCTGTCGTGGCGGTGGCCCCCAAACCCGCTGGTGGACACCGGCGGTGAGGGATGCCTTCAAGCTGAAGAAGGAGGCCTACAGAACCTTTTTGGCCTGTGGGAGTCCTGGAACAGCTGACGGGTATCGACATGCCAAGCGGAATGCGGCCTCGGCGGTTGCAGAGGCAAAAACTCGGGCGTGGGAGGAGTTCGGTGAGGCCATGGAGAGCGACTTTCGAACGGCTTCGAGGAGGTTCTGGAACACCATCCGGCGGCTCAGGCGGGGGAAGCAGTGCTCTATCAACACTGTGTTCAGTGGGGATGGTGTGCTGCTGACCTCGACTGGGGACGTCTTGGGTCGGTGGAGGGAATACTTCGAGGACCTCCTCAATCCCACCAGCACGTCTTCCTTTGAGGAGGCGGAGTCTGGGGACCCCGTGGTGGTCTCGCCCATCTCTGGGGCTGAGGTCGCTGAGGTGGTCAAAGAACTCCTCGGTGGCAGGGCCCCGGGGGTGGATGGGGTCCGCCCGGAGTTCCTCGGGGCTCTGGATGTTGTGGGTCTGTCTTGGTTGACACGTCTCTGCAACATCGCGTGGACATCGGGGGCAGTGCCTCTGGACTGGCAGACCGGGGTGGTGGTTCCCCTCTTCAAAAAGGGGGACCAGAGGATGTGCTCCAACTATAGGGGGATCACACTCCTCAGCCTCCCCGGGAAGGTCTTTTCGGGGGTCCTGGAGAGGAGGGTCCGCAAGATTGTCGAACCTCGGATCCAGGAGGAGCAGTGTGGTTTTCGTCCTGGCCGTGGAACTGTAGACCAGCTCTATACCCTTAGCGCGGTCCTGGAGGGTGCATGGGAGTTCGCCCAACCAGTCTACATGTGTTTTGTGGACCTGGAGAAGGCGTTCGACCGTGTCCCTCAGGGGGTCCTGTGGGGGGTGCTCCGGGAGTATAGGGTTCCGGACCCATTGATACGAGCTATCCGGTCTCTGTACTCTCTGTGCCAGAGCTTGGTCCGCATTGCCGGCAGTAAGTCGGACCTGTTTCCCGTGGGAGTTGGACTCCGCCAGGGCTGCCCTTTGTCACCGGTTCTGTTCATAACTTTTATGGACAGGATTTCTAGGCGAAGCCAGGGCGTCGAGGGGCTGCGATTTGGTGGCCTCAGGATTAGGTCGCTGCTTTTTGCGGATGATCTGGTCCTGTTGGCTTCATCGGATCGTGACCTTCAGCTCTCTCAGGAGCGGTTTGCAGCCGAGTGTGAAGCGGCTGGGATGAGAATCAGCACCTCCAAATCCGAGGCCATGGTTCTCAGCCGGAAAAGGGTGGAGTGCAGTCTCCGGGTCGGGGATGAGATCCTGCCTCAAGTGGAGGAGTTCAAGTATCTCGGGGTCTTGTTCACGAGTGAGGGAAGGATGGAACGGGAGATCGACCGGCGGATCGGTGCGGCTTCTGCAGTGATGCGGACTCTGCACCGGTCCGTCGTGGTGAAGAAGGAGCTGAGCCGAAAGGCGAAGCTCTCGATTTACCAGTCGATCTACGTTCCTACCCTCACCTATGGTCACGAGCTTTGGGTAGTGACCGAAAGAATGAGATCGCGAATACAAGCGGCCAAAATGAGCTTCCTTCGCAGGGTGGCTGGGCTCTCCCTTAGAGATAGGGTGAGAAGCTCGGCCATCCGCGAGGAGCTCAGAGTAGAACCGCTGCTCCTCCGCATCGAGAGGAATCAGCTGAGGTGGCTCGGGCATCTCGTGAGGATGCCTCCTGGACGTCTCCCTGGTGAGATGTTCTGGGCACGTCCCTCCGGGAGGCGGCCCCTGGGAAGACCCAGGACACGCTGGAGGGACTACTTCTCTCGGCTGGCCTGGGAACGCCTTGGGGTCCCCCTGGGAGAGTTGGCAGAAGTGGCTGGGGAGAGGGAAGTCTGGGCTTCCCTGCTGAAGCTGCTGCCCCCGCGACCCGACCATGGATAAGCGGAAGAAAACAGAACGGAACAAATAACCAAATACATGCTACTTGCTAATATGCTAATGCTAACATGCTAATATTGATTAGCACTAGCCACAAAGAATTAAATACATGCTAATTCTAACATGTTAATGCTAATTGTAAGCCGTCTGTGCTAGCAATGAGCATTAGCCACGAAGAATTAAATACATGATCATTGTTAACATGTTAATGTTAACATGCTAATGTTAACATGCTAATGGTAATTAGCATTTCCCACTAAGAATTAAATACATGATCATTGCTAACATGTTAATGTTAACATGCTAATGTTAATTAGTATTAGCCACAAGGAATTAAATGCATGCAACTTGTTAACATACTAATGCTAACATGCGCGTCAACGCTAGCAATTAACATTAGCCACTAAGAATTACATAAATGCTCATGTTAACATGCTAAAGCTAACGTGCTAATGATAATTGCTAGCGCGTTGTCTGTCTAAAATGACAGACAATGACAGCAGAGCAGCTAGCGCGTTAACAATTAACATTAGCCATTAAGTATTAAATACATGCTAACATTAACATGGTAATGCTAACCTGGTAATGGTAACCTGCTAATGCTTATTGATTACTATTAGCCACTAAGAATTAAATACATGCTCATTGCTAACATGCTAATGTTAATTGCTAGCACGTTAAGGCTAGCCACTCATTTTCAGTCACTAAGAATACATGTTAATGCTAACATGCTAATATTAATTGTTAGCGCGTCAGAGACAGCAGAGAAGCTAGCGCGTTAGCGCTAGCTGTAAAGACATGCTAACTGGTAACATTAGTGGCCAATGCTAAAATTTAAGCAAATGCTAATATACTAAACATTAGCCACTAAAAATTAAAGACATGGTAATTGCTAACATGACGCACTAGCAATTATCATTAGCATGTTAGCGATTGCCATGTTTTTAATTTTTAGTGGCTTAGTGGCTAATGCTGATTTAGTGGATAATTAGCCACTAAGCCACTAAAAATTAAAAACATGGTAATTGCTCCTGTGTCTAAATAAACATGTTAAAAATGACTATTTGAGGTGTGCTTTTTGAATACAGACCCCCGGCAACAGCCCACTCGTCACTCTTAAAATTTCTGTGGGAATTTTCTAGTTATAGCTATAATTGATAATTACTATGGAGAGGGGCTAAGTATTATTATTACTATCATTATTATTATTATTTTATTGTCGGAATAACTGATGTTGCCTCTTGTTTCATCATAGATGATTCAAATGTAAAGTGCATTATAAATTAAACTTATTATTATTATTATTATTATTATTATTATTATTATTATTATTATCTCCCAGTCAAGAGCAGAGCAGCCCAAGCAGCCACAACTGAAACCCTTCCCTAGAACCTATAGGGGACAGGAGACTATTGATCCCTGGTGGGAAATTCTTGTTTAGTGTTTCTACTCGCTTGTTGCTTGCTTGCAATTGTTTTGATTACAATAAATGTACACCTTTAAATTAAGCTGTATGTGTCTTTTTAAGGATTAAGTATTTCAGATTTTTTCTAGTAGCCTGAAATGATGGCTTTTAGTTTTGGTGTGTTTCGTCGTTGGATGTGTTTCAGAGGGGGACGATCTGGAATACAGGACGATCATCAGGGACTTTGTCAGCTGAAGTGAGCTAAACCAGCTTCAGCTCAACACCAGCAAGACGAAGGAGATGATCGTAAACTTCCGGAGGGAAGCATCCCACTCAAACAGGTGAACATCCGGGGATCTGACATACAGATGTAGCAACTTAAAAGTTCCCGTGTTTCCGTGACGGGACCATGACGGGGCCGTGACTGGTCCGTCACAGGTCCGTCACAGGTCCTTGGCTGGCCCGTGACCGAAATGTAAGCCCCTAAGCAGTCTGTGTGAAAACCAGCTGCAATGCCTCATTTGTCCACGGGGAGGAGCAGTGATGTTCCGCTCCCACCGTAGACTGTCTAAACTAAGACACATCTGAACAGATACGCTGGGGTGAGCGGGTGACCCGATCAGCTGATCAGCGGATCAGTTGATAGGGGAAAAAAAAGTTGTGATAAGATAACACTGAGGCAGCACTGCAGCCACTCGTATCTGCAACTATATGTCACGCACAACAACAACATGCCAACATAAACGTTTTACCACTAGTAAAGACAGAACAGACTAGATGTTGTTGATTTGGTGAATGGTGACATGTTAGATATAAACACCTTAAACTTAATTTCAATTCATGAACACGCTCAAATCATACGGCTACTGTACAGTATGCATTACTCAAACCAGCTGCATTTTCCGCTCTGTGATCTGTGACACTGGGAGACCAATAAGCCTGTTACTGTAAGTGCGAACAAAAGGTTGACCAATGAGAATGCTAATGCGGTGTGTAAGCTACGTCATCTCCAGGTAAATCAACTGTAAAAATGTTCTGCGAGAGAAGCGCCATCTCCTGGTCATACCCTGTAATCACATGAATGGGTGGAGTTACAGTAAAAAATAGACACGCCCAGGAGAAGGAGGGGGGTCACTCCGGTCGCGGGACTTGGCAGGCAGCCGGCTGAAAGTCAGCTGGAAGACGGCTGCCATTCAGCTGGCGTTCAGCTTGAACGGGAACTTTTAGGTTGCTACTACTGTAGAGGTAGTTGAGAGCTACAAATTTCTGGGTGTTCACCTCAACAACAAACTGGACTGGACTAATAACACCCACGCACTTTTCAAGAAGGGCCAGAGTCGTCTCCACCTGCCGAGGAGGCTGAGGTCCTTATGCAGGAGTATGCAGGCCTCTCCTCAGGACTTTTTATGACTCTGTGGTGGCCTCAGCCATCCTTTATGCTGTGGTCTGCTGGTGAGGGGGCAGCACGGACAGGGACAGGAGCAGGCTCAACAGACTGATCAGGAGAGCCAGCTCTGTCCTGGACTGTCCTCTGGACTCCATAGAGGAAGTGGGTGAGAGGAGGATGTTAGCTAAGCTGACATCCATCATGGACAACCCCTCTCACCCCCTACATGACACTGTGGGGTCTCTGAGCAGCTCCTTCAGCAGCAGACTGATACACCCACGGTGTAAGAAGGAGAGGTTCCGCAGGTCCTTCATCCCGGCCACTGTCAGGGTCTACAACACCTGCACCACCTGATTGTTGTAGTCTCCTGCTCATGTCCATTGCAATTTTTGTTTCTACTTTATTTCATTTTATTTCATTTATACCTTGCAGTTCTTATTTATATCATGGTCACTTACTTTTGTAATGCTATTTATATTATGGTCACTACTCTATAGCAAATACTATTATTTATATTATGGTAAGTTTCTTTGCAAAATTACTTACACTATGGTCACTTTTACACTACAATACTCTTTATATATCATGCCATTTTTTATGCTACTCAGTACTTATCTGTTTTTGAAGGTTGATTGTATTTCTGTCTGTTTATTGTGTTTTTGTTTTTTGCTTTGGCTTCTTCTACTTTTGTTTGTCTATCTTGCTGCTGTTACAAGTGAATTTCTCTGTGGTGGGATAAATAAAGTATATATCTAATCAAATCTAAATTAGTACTATTACATAAATCGTATTACTTCACATTAAATTTGTTAGTTAATGCATTTTGGCCTGAAAATATTTTTGAGTGTAGTTCACCCTTTATCTGGCAATCCTCTAGTGTTTACTCCAGGGGCTTAGTGAGAGCCTGCTCTGGTTAATGTTCACACTCATGCTGACATCAACACACAAAGGTCACAATTGAGAAAAGGAAAGGACTTGGATTTGTTCCTAACAGGCATAGAGAAGCAAAGCCACTGAGAAAGAGAGGAGGGGAGACAAGAAATTACCATGGTGGCTATCACAGAATTCCAGAGTAAGTGTTGCTCAATTGCTCTCTTAAGTGTTAATCTGAGTGAGTCATCAAGGGGCCAGAATACAAAGATGTTAAGGACTACAGGAAGATAAGAGAATAAATCAGTTGAACCAGTTTATTTGTGATTACAACTGGATCACTTTGAATGATCTGATCTTTGCCTAATAATTTAATAAAGAAAGCTCATAGCTCATAGTTTGTGTTGATTTGTCCTGTACACGTGACATCCATTGCACGTCTGTCCGTCCTGGGAGAGGGATCCCTCCTCTGTGGCTCTTCCTGAGGTTTCTTCCCTGTTTCCCTGTTAAAAGGGTTTTTGTGGGCAAGTTTTTCCTCACTCGAACCGAGGGTCTAAGGACAGAGGGTGTCACTCCCTGTACAGATTGTAAAGCCCTCTGAGGCAAATGTACTTTGTGACTTTGGGCTATACAAATAAAATTGATTTGATTTGATTTGATTTGATTAAACGTGTGGCCGAGAAGCTTTGTAGACAGCTAAAGTTGACCTTTAGCAACTCTTCAGGGCTGATTGCAGTAAGTGTCATAAAATAAGGGCTACTTCTATAATAACCCACAATATCTTTGATTAGTCATCATTCATTGTCTCTAATATACTTCAGTATGTTGAAACATCATCATTTCATCATGTACAATGTTCTTTTGGTTAATGTGGACATTAGGAAGAATCAGATAATTATGTGATCATTCATACCAAAACCATAATGTCATACTTTTTTTTACACCTGCCACTAACTTGGTCAGAAGGCCTTTAGGGTTCCCTTGAATAATTTGGTGAGTTAAAACAAAGTGTTTACTCTGAAGAGCAAAGTGATTCTTTATTACAGTTTTGATGCACTTAAATGTTGCATGGTGGTTTTGGTCTTTTTATTAAATTTGTTGCTTTACTTTACTTTAAAGCACAGCTCCACATACTACAGTGTTTGTGACATCTCGGACTGGATTACACTTTGGGGCAGCTCTCTTTGGGCTTTGGTAGAGTTTGTAACATGCTTTAAATCATATGGATAAAAGTAACATTTCTGCCCATGAAAGACTGATTTATACCCAAGCTATTAAAACATCATTCCCAAATTGAAATGATTATATAGGTAACTTATTTGAACTCAATGACACAAGAAATGACAATTTCTTACCTCCCTTGTGTTTGTCTTACAGAAATTGGCATTGGTCTGATGGGATTCGGCTCATTTTTCCTGTTCTTTGGTGTGTTGTTGTACTTTGACTCTGTCTTGCTGGCCTTTGGGAATGTGAGTACAGTGGTCCCTTGTTTATCACGGGGGATACGTTCTAAAAATAACCCGCAATAAACGAAATCCGCGAAGTAAGATTTACAATTATTATACATGTTTTAAGGCCGTAAAACCCCTAACCACACACTTTTATACACCTTTTTACACACATTTTGTTCAGTACTCCCTTAGTCAATTTAGGACGCAGAACACAATGCGTGTTCATACTGTAAAGTACGCTGTAAAAAAAAAAAAAGCATGCAAAATGACACAAAAAAAATCTGCGAAACAGCGAGTCCGCGAAAAGTGAACCGTGTTATAGCGAGGGACAACTGTAATCTTTAATGTAACATTAATATAACATCTGCTTAGTGTCACTATCACACCTCATATCAACATATAACCTTTGGTATCCATAAATTTATGTTTTTTATGCCATGTGTTAAATTGTGGAATCTAAAGTACATTTGCCATGTAGTGGACAGTCTCCACTTCATTCTCCTCCTCAAAGTCTTTCTCTGTGCACATAACTCATGTGCATGTAAGGAATTGGAAGGATTTTTGTTACAATACACATTAGGATAAAGACAAACAACAGAAACTAAGAGGACACGATGAATGGCATTGATTGTTTGTGGCTCGGAGGTAGAGCAAGTCATCCTCCAATCTGCTAAGTCTAAGTCATTAGTCTAAGTGTCTAATGCCATCAGTGTATGAATGTGTGTGGAAACCATGGATTGGAATTTCATAAAATTTAATTGAATTTGGAGGTCTAGAAAAGAAGAAACAAAATGAACAAAACATGTGTATGCAGATGTCAGAGTGTGTTTTTCCCATACTTAGAAATGAGTGTGTGTGGCAGCACTTTTTTCATAGACAGAAAAAATAATATTAACATTTAACTAAAATCAGTCTTTTCGTAACCTTAACAAAGTGCTTTTGTTGTTTCAATCAGGATCTGAATCAATCAATTACGTGAGAATGTGTTTTAATATTTCATCAACTTTTTTGGTTGATTGCCCTCCTTATAGATCCTGTTTCTAAATGGTTTGACATTCATTATCGGCTTCAAGAGGACAGCTCACTTCTTCTTCCAAAGACACAAGTTAAGAGGTTCCTTCTTTTTCCTGGGAGGTGTGTCTCTGGTGCTGTGCCGATGGCCAATAATTGGACTACTGGTGGAGAGCTACGGCTTTGTGCTTTTATTCAGGTGAGTCCAGTTATTGGATTGTTTCTGAGACAGTAACGAAAAGGAGAAGCAAATCATTCCATCAATAAATAATAACTAAATATTAATAACTAAACCTAACCATTTGAAAAATGACAAAATGTCAGAATGGTTTTCTCATCACTTTATGGTATTGCTCTCTCAGGTCATTCTTCCCAATGGCCTTGGGATTTGTGCTATCAGCTGTGAATATCCCTTTCCTCAGTGCAGTATGTTTTGTTTTTTACTCCATACATTGAAAAATAATAATACTGTATGAAAAAAAAAAACATTATTCCTATTCTTTTAGAGATTAATCTCCTGTTTTTTGGTTAGTTTATCTCCGGCAGCACTTCCATGGTCTGAGCAGAAGCACAACAGTGAAGGAATGCTGGCAGAGGTGGAAAACTGGTCTGAAATCTGCTTGATAACCTAACTCTTTTTGTCATTTACTTTGTAAATGGACTGTACTTATATAGTGCCTTTCTAGTCTTCTGAACACTCAAAGCATCTTTACACTACATATCTCATTCACACACATTCATACACTGATTGTACTCATCAGTTTGAGGAGCTAACCATTGACACACATTCACACACTAATGGTGCAGCCTTCACAAGCAATTTGGGGTTCAGCATCTTGCCCAACATGCAAACTGGAAGAGCCGGGGATTGAACCGGCTCCTCATCTAATTAGTAGATGACCTACTCTACCTCCGAGCCAAAGCTCCCCCAATGTATGAATCATTTCTATTTTGCAATGTATATTTTTTTTACCATATAGGCTAAAAGAAATAATCATGCAGCCAAATTATAAACTGTTTAAATATACCCAGACTTATGAATCTAGAATATATTTAAAGTTGCACAGCATGTGTTTTACATTAAATTTTACAATCATCTACTGTTTTATTTAACTTATTAATATCTTGTTTTGCTGAATTCATTTTTTTCCTTTTTTTGTTTTACAGACGTTTTAATATTCCACAAAATGTCATGTAGAATCCACACTAATGTTCAGGGGCCCCATTTATATAACTGTGTATAGGATTCATGTGGAAAAGTCCTACAACGGCCCTTTTATGAATCACAATCAACACGTAATTCACACGAAATAACCATATATGCGTATAAATATAAATAAAATACTTAAATACTATTATATACTGACTACATGAAAGAGGGCCAGCATGGTGGTGGACAAATTGTGGATTGAAAGTGGCAGCATGTAGACCCACACACTTCATCCCCCCAAAAGAGGCCTTTAGAAATGGTCAAACCTTACATAGTTCATTTAGCGAGTTTGCAGCACAGAGCATCTGAGCATGTTGAAGCACCTGCTCACTTCTCTTTGATGTTTCTGCTTTTGTCCTCACTGCAGTCTGCTAAAACTTTGTAGCAAAGTCATTCTCTTGATGCACAAACAAGCTAATGATTAAAGCAGCTGCTTGTAGTCAGTTTCATGCATGCAGTAATTTCACTAAAGCAAACATTGTAGCAGATATTTAAGCAGCAAAACTAACGACATGATAGAATAAATACAGACATATTTTTAGTAGGATTCTTAGTTTCTGTATTCTGTCTTATTGTATTCCTTATCTATTCATTATTTTTTATTCATTATCTATTCCCTACACATCTCTGCATCTCCATGAGCTGCTTTAACTTCACTCAATCAATCAATCAATCAATCAATCAACCAATCAATCAATCAATCAATCAATCAACCAATCAATCAATAAATCAATCAATCGAGTTTTATTTGTACAGCCAAAATCCACAAAACACATTTTGCCTCTGAGGGCTTTACAATCTGTACAGGGAGTGACACTTAGACACTTAGACACTTAGAATCTTCTATGTGTTATGGAATTGTCTATCCTTTGGTTACACAGGGTCTTGGGGTCATAGACAGTTACAGCACTAAATCATATCAGAGAAGATGCTCTCTCTTTGTTATGCAAGGCCGCTGTTTGGATTACTGCCAGGGTCAAAGAAACTGAATGTTGTCTTCCTAGACATAATAGCTAACTGCTGACGTTCCATTAGCATGAACAGACAACAGTGGTTCCAGACTAGAATGTGTTGAAGGTGAACACTAACATAGGTAAATACATTCCCTTTGACTATTTTTGGGCGCATAGTATTTGTGCCGTCATCTGTAAGGGGCACCACCAGCATTAATTGGGCAGAATAGAGACCGACTCATATGTATACCTGATTGTATGTGAGGATGTCTCTAATTCTCCTTGATCAAGCTTCAATAAATATTACAACATAAGACATCAGAGGCTCCTGAACACTTTCTTCCCTTCTGACCTGGTGCCAGTTATTGGTATGCTCACATTTCCATTGCCATTTATTATTGGATCATTAAAATAAAATAGGATTTTGTGAACTACAAGTCTCACACTCTTTCTGAACTTTATAAAAACACGGTTGATGATCTGTGCTTGATGATAGTTCTGGTGTGAACAGTTCTGTTTAGAGTCACACAAGGCACATCCTTTTTAACTGAAGTTTTTATTGATCCAGTGACATTGTTATTTACCTGTCTCCCCATCTGAATGTACACATTACATTAAATTACAATACAATAAATTAAAATATCAGATCTAACACAGAGTAACAATGGACAGAGAGTTTTATTTTCCATAGCGTAGACCAAAGGAGTTAAGGTTGTATGAGGACACATCTTGACGTTTCTTGATAGTCTGAGGAAAGACCACTTTTGAGATCCACCATTCCTTCTTGGGAAACTTTTTACCAGCTGAATGGACCTCATCAGCTGATAAATTCCCAGAACTCCTTGCTGATGGTGCCATTGATGCATGTCTTAAATCTCTCAGGGCTTTGAGTATTATTTGATCTGAAGGACAAACAAGACAAAGATCTCTAACTTCCACCTTTTTGAATTAGACAACTTATTCATGCCATATGACATAGAATTGTACATGTATAATATATGTATGTAAATACATATAAATGTTTCAGATGTACAATACAAATGTAGAAAACTCTCTCTCTCTGTGTTTTTGACCAAATGTTCTCAACTAACTCAGTTGATTTCATTGAATTTAACAAATATACCTCTTTGGTTTTTGTATACTGGCTCTTCTTTAGTTCCTGAAAACTGAGTATTCCTTCTATGTTCTGACAGAATAACTGGGAAATGTAATGTCAAATATATAACTACATGTACATGTAACTCGATCTAATGTATGCCTAAAATGGCCCATTTCTCATTTTCTTCTTCTGACCTGTAAGTACATACATAACCCAGAAGACACATTTAGAACACATCTAGTGCAGACAGTGACGACACATTGATCTGTATTTGCAGAAAGCTTTTACAAGGCTTTAAAAATGAAACTGTACCTTCACTGTAGTAGGAGGATTTCAAACTGCTGGTGGTGTAGGCCTCTGCTAACAAAGCGGCCATCATCAGAACAACAATGAGTTGTGACATGATGATGATGTGTTAGAGCTGCTGGATTTCCTCTGCAAGCAGACAGAAATTATTAAAATATCAAGGCTTTGGGTAAGGCAAAAGAGTTAGGGTCCTGCATGCAAAGTAGATAAAGCAAAGTATTTTGGATTACTGTTATGTGGATGGATTTGCTTACATTTCTAATTTATTAGTTGTTGTAGTTCATTAAAAAATTAATTTATAGCATCCAAAAAAACTCTACAACTTTCTTGAGTATAGGAACTGCATGCAGCATTAGGTATACAGTTCAAATTTGACTGATTCAGATTGTGCTTATGCAAACTGGTTCCCATCATGTTTTAGTTTAGGCTGTCATATGTGATTCTGTGTTACTGTATATACTTATATACCACACAAATCTCAAGTAACAATCAGGCAACATGATAAACAGCAGACATTTCTCCAGCTGTCACACCTTCACAATGAAACTGTATATTGTATAACCACCACACACATCTCTGGCACGTCGCATATGAGCTGCGGTTTTGATCTGTACTCAAATCCCACTGGGAGCATTTCAGAAGCAGAGCATTTAGCCTTTGTTTACTTACTCAGATTTGGCTATTTCCCCAATGTATATTCTTCTAAATACGCTTCTATGTGTGTAAATATGCTACATAGTTAATTAGTTTCGCTTTTGTCTATTTTTACAACCGGCAGTTTGCACAGGGTATTTTATTTTGTAAAAATCCACTTGATTCTCTTTGCCTTTTCTGTGTCTGGATTCCCGCTCAGGGTGCTCTGTGTAAACTGATGCGGGCTGCTCGCGTCAAGCGTCAAAAATAGAACAGATGTGTATTTCACGCAGAGCCGAGCGGAAAGCCAGGACACTTCTGAAGCAAGGTGCATTCAACACACTGTAGCTACAGTTGGGGCAAACATCACAAAGGTAACTAATACCAAGTAGGGATGTGCAAGCTATCCCTTTGTTCATTTAAACATATTTTTCTCTCTCTGCTCTCTTTTCATACAGGGACAGCTGTGGCTTGGAGGCAGAGTGGGTTGTCTACTGATCAGATGATCAGTGTTTCAATCCCCGGGTTGATCCCCTTCAGTCTGTATGTCGAAGTGTCCTTGGGCAAGATACTGTAACTCTCTAACCCTAACCCCAAATTCAGTACTGAACCCCAAATTGCGCCACTGGTGTTTGAATGTGTATGAATGATGAGCAGTTGGCACCTTGCATGGCAGCCAATGCCCTCAGTGTGTGAGACCTTTACATCCTGTAAAAGTGTTTTGGGTGGTCGGAAGACTAGAAAGGTGCTATATAAGAGAAACCATTTACCATGTCATACATGAAGGTAATTTTACACTAATAGTTTCAGTCAAATTATACAGTAATGAAAATATAATTAGTAATAATACATTCTATTTCAGCCATATTCTCTCAATAGATTGTATTTCTGAGCAGTAGAAATCATGTCTGTCTATAGAATGGCTGTGACATGCCTCAGGGTCCTGGATGAATGCAGGTCATGAAGAGAGGGAAGGTTGCAGCCACCTTAGAATCACCTTCTCAGGAGACTGGCAGTCAGTCGCACTGCAGTCTTCCCTTGTCCTTGGCAGTGGCAGCAGCGTACCATTCAGTGATTGAGGTGTAGGAGTACACCATCATTGTCTTTGGTAGGTTGAATTTCTTCAGCTGCCAAAGGAAGTACATCCTCTGCTGTGCTTTCTTGATGAGCTGATGTTCAGCTCCCACTTGAGGTCCTGAGAGATGATGATTCCCAGGAAATGGAAAGATGGCACACAGGGTGATGGGGCAGCCTTTGAAGTCAACAATGATCTCAACTGTCTTTATAGCATTGAGCTCCAAGTTGTTCTGACTGCATCAGGTCACCAGATGGTCCATTTCCCAACTGTAGGCTGACTCATCCCCATTGGAGGAGAGTCAAACGAAGGTGGTGTCATCCAGAAACTCCAGAAAGTCCTCAGCACTATGACCAACTATGACAGATTATAAGCCTGTCCCTACCCTTCTAGAAGGTGAGCTGAACAACTTTTATGCTCGCTTATTAATGATTCCATCACACTGACAATACTATGGTGTCACATGGTGTCACTGCTGATGTCAGACATTCACCATCTGGTACGCTGCTGCCATTGGCAAGAAGAAGGTCCTGTAATCCTATGGGACCCTGTGGCATGTGGATAAGATTATGGTGTCTGGCATTTCTCTCTATACGGGGGTAAATGGTAAATGGAAAGTACTTATATATATGACAACTCAGGGTTAGGGTTAGAGTCTCTTTTACATTTCATATCTCATTCACCCATTCCTCTACTTCGGGGTTCAGTAACTTGCTATCTTGCCCAAGGACATTTTGACATAAAGTCCCCTGTGCTGTGCTGGAGGTGCCAGGGACTGAACCTCCGATCATCTGAATAATGGAAAACCTGCTCTACCTCCTGAGCCACAGCTGAACCAAGACAGCTTTACTTACTTTTTCCATGTACTGTAGAGCCTACAAGTGTTATGTGCTTCTTCACTGTTTTGCACTACCATACTGCATATACATGACAACAAGATAAGCTAGCAAGGCTACCAAATGTTAGATGTTGTCTACATTGCTCTCATGGTCCTCACCCGCAAAAAAACATGAAAATTCAGACCGTTTCAAATATTTCTTTTAAAAATACCTGGAAGATAGCTCCAATTTAAGGCTCAATGCATTAATGCTTTTATTTAAAGAATACATTTAATGTTCACAAACAAAGAAAATGGAGCTTGGAGATTGTGAGTGAATATTTATGTAAACATATCCCATCCCTTTTTTCTGTAACATTGTCCAGTAGAGTCCTCACAAACAGGCTGACTGAGAGCACCTGGACATTGGCCACTGTGGACCGCGTCACTCTGACCTCAACACCAACACACCCTGTAGAGATGAAAAACTTTACAATTTTTTGATCAATGATTCATCAGTGCCTGTTGTTTATGTCCATGATCATGTTTGAAATGTGCTGCTATGTGTATGTGTGTTCCTGTGAGGCTTGATTATTGTTGTTGTTGGAAAATTATTATTGTTCCTTAGAATTTCTTGCACTTCTGAAATACCTAAAGCTAAAGCTCTTAAAAAGTATTTTTAACCTGGACCTTTTTACAGTTGTGTTCACTGTTTTCATATTTTATACTTTGCTTTCATACTTCATATTAAACAACAAACAAACAATCACAGATCTCACTGTACAATCTGTACAGTATTGTTAGGTGACTCAACACATTTACAGTCATATTGTTCAAGTACAAGGTCAAAATATAAGAAATATAATCTTTCATCTATTGTTAGTCATGCCACCCAGTCATCATAAAATTTGATGTAGGCATTCACTGTTGTTTTTGTTTCAGTATTTACTTTTACTTTCTATTATGACTGTTGAACCTTCCCACTCTTAGTGTTTGGTGATGACTGTGGCCTCTGTCACACAAACTCAACATACATGAGAACATTAATACATTCAATTACTCACACAAACACACACTGATGTGAGAACCTTAATCACTGCTGGAGATACAAACAGAGCATGAAATATGAAATGCAATGCTCTGGTCTTACCTTTGTGCTGAAGGCGAGCGCTGACTGAGACCCCCCTGCCCCCCCTCCTGTGCCAGAGGTTTCTTTTATAGAGTGATACCTTCTACGTCATCATCACTGATCACTGGTCAGTGTGTAGAGCCACATATTCATCCACCTCTTCTTTTCAGATTTGGTCTTACAAAGATTAGTTAAATTCCAAATTGTTGATTCCCATGTGCACATTCAGATAGAGCTTTTGTTACTACTTTGGTCTTCCCATAATAGACATGAAATGAGGTTTGTAGTCTAGACAAAGGCCTGGAGGTCATGGCAATAAGCACATGGTGAAAGTGAAGAGGGCTATCTAATATAAACTAAAAATATACACTACAAGGACATGCACATTTTCTGTAATTGAAGAAAAATATTTTTTCCTCTTTTTTCTGGGTATATTCTCAGTTTCTCGTATAGTGATAAATACTGAAACACATTGTATTGTATTGTAGATTGACATTAACATTCTAATATAGTATTTTAAAGTACACCCCCAAAATGGATTTTAAATAAAATAACCGAGATTCAATTGAAGTGCAGAATTTCAACTTTAATTTAATGGGTTAAACAAAGAAATTGAATGAAACATTTAGGAATTGCAGCCCTTTATATACACAGTTTCCTTATTTCAAGGGCTCAAAAGTAATTGGACACATTAACATATTCATAAAATGTTTATTTTTAATACTTTGTCGAGAATCCTTTGTAGACAGTGGTTGCTGGTCTGGTCTAGAGCCCATGGGCATCACCAAATACTGTGTTTCCTCTTTTGTGACGCTTTGCCAGACCTTTATTGCTGTCTTCAGTTGTTGCATGTTCGTGGGTCATTCTACCTTAAGTTTTATCTTCAGCAATTGAAATGCATGCTTGATCAGGTTGAGATCAGGATCAGATTGACTTGATCATTGCAGAATATTACACTTCTTTGTCTTAAAACCTTAAAAGGGTTTTGGATCATTGCCGTTTGTAAAATATAGCAACATCCAGTTAGTTTCATCTGTCCAAAGAATACTGTTCCAGAAGTGGACTGGCTTTTTTAATTGGTTTTTGACAGAGTCTAATCTGGCCTTTCTGTTCTTTAGGGTTATTAGTGGTTTGCACCTTGTGGTGAACCCTCTGTATTTGCTCTTGTAACGTCTTCTCTTTATGGTAGACTTGGAGAATGATATATCTACCTCCTTACTGAGAATCTTCACAGAATTCTACCTCCTGAGAGTGTTCTTCACTTGGCTTGATGTTGCACTCAAAGAAATGAAACATGGATGTTGCTGGCATTAAATAAATCTTTCAAATTAAAACTACTAAATGTGTCCATGTTTAAATCAAGAGAAATTAATTTTATTAACCTAACACCATTAACTATTGGGATTACTACACCTTGTTGTGTAAAATCAATGAAGCTGTATTTAATAAAGCTGGTTAAACTGCCTGAAGGCTGTCCCAATGGGCTTTCCGGACTTTCTTGCACATGCTCAGTAAGGCAGAAGAAGAAGCGAACGTGCGTTTTGTTGGAGTCCTTCTTGGTCTGGTCTAGTCTGGTGAATGCAGTCTTCTAGAATCTACAACCACCACCATCCTTCTGTTTTTTGGTAAGTTCAATAAATGTTTTCAATATTGAACGAAAACGTGTGTATACTGCAACAGACAATATGTATTTGTATGTAATTTTGTACATGTCAAGTCATGATATGCAAGATTAATAAATAGTTTGGCAGACAAATTAAGATTAAAAGTGTGCTGTATAAAACGAGGGTAAGAGTAAAACGATATGCGTACACACATGCGGTTTCTGTGTCCGCCAAACATTCAAAACAAAACAACGTAAGTCACATGACCGAGACCCACGTGGGGCGCGCAAACCCAGCGAATCAGGAAGTCGCAAGTCACAGTGAAGGTCCAATAAGGACGCAGCTCGAGCTATCGTCTCTAATGTAAACAAAAGGTGCATCCGCAACAAAAACGAGCCGAGAGCGTTCTAGTATAAATGCCGCCTTTTTAGTGTTACTGTAGTTTTCCACATTATGACCTTGCACTCTAGGGGCAGTGTTTGTCATTGTATGTAGTGTGTGTTAAAAATTGGGATCTACTTTGGATTTCAGATTCCCATGTCATCTCAGAGAGTGGCTCTTGTAATGGATGCGAAGACAGCGGCTCTACAGTAGTGGTGAGTATTATTTTGAGGGGTTTATTACCTGGAAAAAAAGTATTTGTTTCCATACTTTTGAAAAGGTGTTTCTACTATTGCGTAGGGGCGGGCTGTGGCTCACAGGCAGAGCGGGTCGTTCACTTATCAGATGATCGGCGGTTCGATCCCCGGCGGTTTGCATGCCGAAGTGTCCTTGGGCAAGATACTGAACCCCAAGTTGCTCCCGAAGGCTGTGCCATTGGTGTATGAATGTGTATGAATGCTTAGATCCTTAAACTGATGAGCAGTTGGCACCTTGCACGGTAGCCAATGCCATTGGAGTATGAATGTGTGTGAATGGGGTGAATGAGATATGTAGTGTAGAGCGCCTTTGAGTGGTCGGAAGACTAGAAAGGCGCTATATAAGTACAGTCCATTTACCATTTACTATTCTCTGAAATGTAAAATTCAAGAAAAAGGAAGATTTTATGAATCTGTTTAGACCAAACTGTTTTGGAAGAGGGCAGTGTTCTAGAGGTGGAACAGTAATGGCTGTATGACAATAACTTATGTTTTAAGAATTAAGAATAGAAATGCAATATAATTATACTAACGTGTTAGTGTAAAAGACATTCTGTTGTGTAATTCACACAGTAACACACAGACGCGATTAAATGCAATTTGTACTGATAAAGTATACATTAATAAAGCTTTAATTTTGTTTTTACATTCATAGCCGTAATTTATGAATGGCAATGTTGATGATTTACAATTATTTTCTTTCTTTACTTTTTTTAAGGTTATAAATGTGGAGATGCAAACAGTGGACTGAAGCTGTATCTACAAGGACTTTGCATCTATCTAAATGAAGATCCTGAAAGCTTAATAAAAACCTACCTGGTAAGTTGTGATAAAAAGTATGAACCTTTCTATAGTCTCCGATGTTGACATGCTACAAATCGAAATTGATGCTGTTTTTACCTCATTGCCAGGATGCCAGTCCTGATGCAAGCCATGGAATGGAGGCCATCGTCATGTGGATCTATGTCATACAACATGAGGGAGCAGAGCCCGATGAAGATCCAGAAGATGTAGGAGTCATAATTGAGGGAGTCAAAGTTTTGCAAGGTCTCAGGAATGTGGCAAATGGATGCGTGCTCCTGCTCGGCCTCATTTACAGCTTGAATTTGAGGTTGGCTTATCTGTATTACTCATCTCTGCCATGCCAAGTCCGTTTGTAATTTCCTTGTTGGTGGCATTTAACATGGTAACATTTTGATTTGACTTTTTTTATGGGGGCTGTTTTAGTCATCTAGATTTTAGTAATCTTAAAGCGACCAAATGCAACTTCAAGAGTTGACAATTTTCTTTGTATTAGTACTGGTATTCTGAAAGCTGCCAAATTGTTTTCTGATTCAAATGATAAAAATTATAAATAAAAGTGGGTTTAAGGAATTCAATTTTGTGTCATTTATTTGAATATTGATAGTAAAATTGATGGAACAAGATGGTACAGCTTAAATGCAATTACATTTAGTTTATTAATTTCAATGTAACTTTGTTCAATAAGTCCAACATAACTTTGTTCACTAAATCGAATATGACTATATAATAAATCCAACATGGCTTTGTTTAATAAATCCACCATAACTCTGTTGAATAGACTCAACATAACTGTGTTGAATCCATCTAAATTAACCCAGTTTCGTGCAACCGGTTGCCATAACTTAGTTAAGTAAATCCAATGTTTTATTTTTTTGAGTGTGTGATGGGTTTTTCTTTACCATGGAAAGCATCCTACAATCATCCATCCATGTTGCATACCTCACGTGTGTGGTTAAATGAAACAGCTTTTGAGTCAACTGTCCAATTACTTTTGGTCTCTTGAAAAAGAGGCAGCTACATATTAAAGAGCTGTAATTCCTAAACCTTTCGTCCAATATGTCTAATACGTCCGATATGAATACCCTTAAATTAAAGCTGAGAGACTTCACTTTAACCCCATATTCATTATTTAACTAAAACTTGAATGTATTTTGGTAAACAACCAAAATAACAAAACATGTCTCACTATCCAAATATAGATGGGCAGGGTGATGGAGCAGCCTTTGAAGTCAACAATTATCTCAACTGTCTTCTTAGCCCATATTCATTATTTAACTAAAACTCGTTTACCAAAATGTATTTTGGTAAACAACAAAAATAACAAAACGTGTCTCACTGTCCAAATATAGATGGACCTAACTGTATTTAGATGTCCACCTGGTTTTACAATAATCATTTTACTTTTGGACACCCTCTTTAGGAATACATTCAATAACTGGACAAAGAGAACTGGATTTATTTGCCTCATTTAAAGAATAATAACAATTTTACTAGCACTCCATTCTTTGGTCCATCATAGAGGGGGAAAGCATCGGAATCTTTTATTGCCCTCAACCACATGTCAAAAAGATGCATGCAATCTTTAGAATACTTTACACATAGCACTAAAACACTTGGTATCAATTTGCATCAGGCTTGATCCTTAAAACAGATAAAGTAATTATTGTAGGTGATTTTAACATTCATGTGGACAACCACAATGATAGTCTTAGTACTGCGTTTATCTCTTTATTAGACTCAATTGGCTTTTGTCAAAGTGTAAATAAACCGACTCATTGTCTGAACCACACTCTTGATCTTGTTCTTTCATATGGCATTGAAATTGATCATCTAATAGTCTTTCCACAGAATCCTCTTCTGTCTGACCATTTTTTAATAACCTTTGAGGTCATACTACCGGACTATAAGCCTTTGTGTAGAAACTTCTACAGCAGATGTTTATCTGATAGTGCTGTAGCCAAATTTAAGGAAGTGATTCCTTCAGCATTGAATTGAATGCCATGTCTAACTGTAACAGAGGACTTGTCTGCTTCCTTTAGCCCCTCACAAATAGACCATCTTGTTGATAGTATTACAGGCTCATTACGGACAACTCTAGACTCTATTGCACCTCTGAAAAAGAAGACAATTAAACAAAGAAGGCTAGCACCATGGTATAGCCAGCAGACTCGTAAATTAAAGCAACAGGCACGTAAATCTGAACGCAAATGGCGTGCCACTAAACTGGAAGAATCTCATCTAGTCTAGCAAGATAATCTCAAAACATACAGGAAGGCTCTCCGTAATGCCAGAGCAGCCTACTACTCTTCATTATTAGAGGAGAATAAGAACAACCCCAGGTTTCTCTTCAGCACTGTAGCCAGGCTAACAGAGAATCACAGCTCTACTGAACCATCTATTCCTTTAGGTCTAAGTAGCAATGACTTCATGAGCTTCTTTAATGATAAGATTATAACTATTAGAGACAAAATTCATCACCTCTTGCCCTCAACAGGCATTGATCTGCATTCTGATACAGCAAGTTTGGAAACAGCTGTAAAACCTGATATGTATTTAGACTGTTTTTCTCCCATCGACCTTCATCAAATAACTTTAATCATTTCTGCAGCTAAGCCGTCAACCTGTCTCTTAGACCCCATCCCAACCAGGCTGCTCAAGGATGTTTTACCTCTAGTTAGTCATTCTTTATTGGATACGATTAATCTGTCTTTATTATCAGGATATGTACCACAGTCCTTTAAGGTAGCTGTAATTAAACCTCTTCTTAAAAAGCCCACTCTAGACCCAGAGGTCTTAGCCAACTACAGACCGATATCAAACCTTCCCTTTCTGTCTAAGATACTTGAGAAAGCTGTAGCTAATCAGCTGTGTGACTTTCTCTATAACAATAGTCTACTTGAGGATTTTCAGTCAGGATTTAGAGTGCATCATAGCACAGAGACCGCATTAGTCAAAGTTAAAAACGACATCCTAATGGCATCAGACAAAGGACTCATCTCTGTACTTGTCCTGTTAGATCTTAGTGCTGCATTTGACACCATTGACAATCAAATTCTTTTACAGAGACTAGAACATCAAATTGGCATCAAAGGAACCACCCTAAGCTGGTTTAAATCGTATTTCTTAGATCGATCTCAGTTTGTTCACGTCAATGATGAATCCTCCATGCAGACCAAAGTTTGTCATGGAGTTCCACAAGGTTCTGTACTAGGACCACTTCTATTTAGTTTATATATGCTTCCTTTAGGGAACATTATTAGGAATCACTCTATCAATTTTCATTGTTATGCTGACGACACCCAATTATATTTATCGATTAAGCCTGATGCAACCAATCAGTTAACTAAACTCCAAGCATGCCTTAAGGATATAAAAAGTTGGATGACCTACAATTTTTTTATGTTAAATTCAGACAAAACTGAAGTTCTTGTAATTGGACCCAAACACCTCAGAAACTCTCTTTCTAGAGACTTAGTTACTTTAGATGGGATCACCCTGGCCTCCAGCTCCACTGTAAAGAATCTTGGAGATGTCTTTGATCAGGATTTGTCCTTTAACGTCCACATAAAACAAATTTCGAGGACTGCATTCTTCCACTTACGTAACATCGCTAAAATCAGACGCATTGTCTCTCCAGCGGATGCAGAAAAAGTAGTCCACGCATTTGTTACTTCAAGGCTGGACTATTATCAGGCTGCTCTAATAAGTCTCTTAGGACTTTGCAGTTAATTCAGAATGCTGCTGCACGTGTTCTGACAGGAACCAAGATCAGAGATCACATCTCTCCCATTTTGGCTTCCTTGCATTGGCTACCTATTAAATCTAGAATAGAATTTAAAATTCTTCTCCTTACTTACAAATCTCTTTATGGTCAGGCACCATCATATCTATCAACACTGTGCTCTCAGGACGCTGGGTACCTTGTGGTTCCTATAGTCTCCAAAAGTACATTGGGAGCCAGAGCTTTCAGCTATCAGGCCCCGGGAGGCAGACACGGTGAACACTTTTAAGAATAGACTTAAGACTTTCCTTTTTGATAAAGCCTATAGTTAGGGCTGGCTCAGGTCATCCCTTAGTTATGCTGCCATAGGATTAGACTGCCGGGGGACTCCAACCCTTTGGACTTTGGGCTATACAAATAAAATTTATTTGATTTGATTTGGTATCAGTCAACACATTTTCATCCCAGGTCATCAATGTATATACTGCTGTATCATGCCCCCTCAGTGTCTCATACAGATTTGCAAGGTGCCCTTTAGCATTGGCTGTTAGGGTGGCTGTGGCTTGGAGGTAGAGCAGGACGTCCACTAATCAGAAGATTGGCGGTTCAACGGGCGGTTGTGGCGGTTGAGCAGTTGGCACTTTGCATGGCAGCCAATGCCATGCCAACTGGCTGAAATCGAAACTAGCCAATGACCTCAAAAGTTACCAGACACTCTTATCCTCCTTTTAACCAGCTGCTGCAAAGACTGCTTTTTACAAAATTAACAATGTCACTGACACCTGGAAACTTTTCAAATAACTACTCAGCCCTCTGCCTCCTCCTATTGTACCACCCTTACTGCTGATACCTTGCCTCATTTTTCACAGGCAAAGTGGCAGCAATCGCACTGCACTGCAGAGGATCAGGTGCTGATTAGGTGGCAGAAAACAGGAATTTACCCTTCCAAGGACTGATTTTTTTAGATATTGAGAGCTAAGGCACTTTCTTCTAAATAGAGAGAGATACAGATGCACAGCAGCAGCAATCATTAACTAAACTGTAATGGAGATATGGTAGCAATAATCACAGTAATAATATAGTGGACGTCGTACAGGATCACAACAGTAGCCACGATCCACGAGAACCTGCTGGACGACAGAGCACAGAAACTCCAGGGAAGAAGTTTGGTTAGTAACATGCATTAATGAGACATGTATGTTTATAGAGAGAGAGAGAGAGGGAGAGAGAGAGAGAGAGATGTATGAGATGGAACAAATTACATACACTATACACAATACTACAAAGACCCACATATATAAAGAGGTGTAGCCCTGTAATGAGTCTGATAATGCACTAAGGAAGTTGTATTATTGTATGTATTATTTATTTTGTTTATTATTACTTTTTCACTGCAACATCACACAGTGTGAGGTCAGTAACTGTATCATCTTGCATACAGGAAGGTTTATGTCTAAACCAAGTAAGTTGCTCTTTCCTTTTAATGCATGCACTTATTTTAGACTGAGATCTGCATTTATATATTAAAGAGTGCTCAAACGACTATTATGTGATATGTAATGATATTCATATGAACACACAGAATAATCACAAACCCTTCAGTTTCCCCCTGCCTCTACTGAATATTTTAATGTCATTCAACTCATTGTTCGGTTTTATAGCCCACAATTAAACTGTGTAACTAGGTAAACATAGGGGAGCTTCATCAGCAAAAACTACTGTTGTTATTTAGCTAATTTAATCACGCTAATTTTACACCAGGTTCAAGAGCAAAAGGCCATGATGAATTATGAATATTTTTTTAAATAAAAGCAACCTCACAAAGAACTACAGACAAATGATAACAAATATAACAAATATTCAATTTAAATGCGTTTTACTTTTATTTGTTTTATTCTTTGTTGTGATCGTTTCAATGCAATGCACAGAACAGTGAAATCATTAAAAGGATTATGTATTATTTTATGTCTGTTGCTGTTTTGTACAAGACAGTATAAATATACAATATAAATGCAACATTATTACATTGAAAATTTTGAAATAATCAATTGGGATCTATTAACAAGAAATCTACTTTTTATTATTAATAACAAATATTGGAGTTGGTGGCAACCAAAACAAAACAAAGAAAGAGTGAATATTGGATAGACACGCAGCTCTGAATGAATACTTGTTACGTATGGCTGGGTAGCATGTTCTGCTGTTCCCTGGTGGTGTAATAAAATAGATTTTGACAAGCTAATATAGTCAATGAAAGTTTGAAGAAAAAAAATGCAATTTGCACTTGGTGACTGTGTTTGAAGAAGAATTTAATGAAGAAAAAAGTATTTTTGTAGCAGTCATTGTATTGTGGTATTACAAAACACATTACAATTCAATGTTAATCGTTGCATAAGAGTTTTTTTTCCTGTCTGAAGCCTGTTGCTCTACAATGGGTGCAAGTCAGGTTGGCAACCTTGGAAGCTCCTTTCATCACAGTCCTCCTGTTGAGAAGCTCCTGTGATCTCCATTTTGCTTACTCTGACAGACATCATTGGTCAAAGGCCAGTTCTTCCAAAATATTGTTAATAAACGCTGACAAGAAAGGGAGAATGAAATGTCATGTAATCTCAGTTTCAGGCAAACATGCAAGACAAGAAACTATGGAGCAAGTCACCATTACAACAAAGAACAGTGTATATGGGGCACCTGGTGGCTGAGTGGATAACTGCACTGTCCCTGATTTGATTACGCCAAGCTTCTAAAACTGTTTCTGGCATCCACTTTAGAGACAATAACAATGATAATGAAACAAACTAATCAGGAAGGATTTAAGGTGAATTTTGGTGAAAAAAGAAGTATTTAAAAAAAAACTCAGTTTGTTATATACACATTCATTCAATCACTATATATATTTCCTTTAATCATCTATGCCTCACTTAAAGTGACTCTGTCTTTTTAATTCTTCTTAATTTGTTCTGCAAATACATATACAAATGTGCAAATGAAGTTGCATATGAACGCAGATAAACTTTTCGTGTTCTGTCTCATTTGCTGTCATGCTGATTTGAGCACATTCTTAATGTCTAGTTGACCAATCAGATTGCTCGGTTGGAACACATTACACAAAACTCAGGGGTGCCATCATCAAAACTTCTTTTGACTTGTTCTCAAAAGGGAATAGAACGAAGGATTAAAGATATCTTACAGATTTTTATTCAAAATCAATGATAACCCAATCCACCACAGCTGTGATTACAGTTCAAATCACCAATCACAAGAAACCACAAGTACAGCCTCATGACAGCTAGTATGCTTGTAAAGAGTTGGGATATTTTATAGGCATGTAAAACTTTTTCGTCCAAAGAATTTTGATAGATTAAATACATATTTTTATAAAGGTGCATTCCAGGAAAAATGTAATGGGAAGTCATACAAATAGTGTTGATTGGTAGCATATGATGGTGAGGCAGGGCTTGAGTGCAGCTTCAGTGCCATACCTATGCATCAATACTATACGGTATAAAATAACTGACAATATAGTACACTACAGTAATAAAACGATCAAGTAATAATGCAGTAAACTGAAGGATTCGGCAAAAGACTGTTTTACACAGACCTGTGACTTGTAATGTTGTTGTTGGAGATATTCATATTGTTGTTGATGACTCCTTCTGTCATCTGTAGAGGGCGTTGGCTAGTGGCCTGGCTGCCATTGGCTATTTCACTCTCTACAGAAAAAGGGTCCGAGTGGTTTCCATAAAAACTACCTTGTCTCTGTTTTAGAGGATAGCACAGTTATTGTTGGCTATAGTTACTGACATAGACACATATGTTACATACTATATGTCAGTACAAGTTATTACAAAAAAATTACACATCAGTATTGAGACTGTCAGTAATTTATTTGCATTGCACCTTATTATTTGGTTCATCCCTTTGTGTAATTTGTTAGGAATTTTCCATTGCTTACTCGACTAAAACTGCAATAATGATTAATGATTGACTAATTGTTGGCAATTATGTTAGAAGACAGACACCTAAAGGCAATTAATGTAAAGTACTTTGTAGAGTGGCCTTGAGTGGCTGTCCTGCAGTTGTGGTATTACACACTTTATTACAGTCTAATTAAATAAATTAAGTAGAAGTCTCCATCCATCTTTCTACTGTATATGAAGGCAATGAAAAAAACACTGGAAGTAAATTGAAGATGGGTGAGGACTGTTCAGTGCTGTTAGGTAGTGTAAAGGCAGTTTATCATTGTTTTCAGATGGCTGTACTAGAGTACTGTTTCAGCAAAGATGGGGTAGGTTCTTCGGCTGCTTATTAACCTCTTTAGCATTCCTTTCATACTCCCTCCCTCATTTCCCACATTTAGTCATTTATCTTTCTATCCTGTCTTGTTACCCTGAAGATGCACTCTACAGCAGCTTCATCAGTAGCATGTCCCATCTCTTCTTCAGTGACAAGGTCTCCAGAGATCGCTCTATGGAGCTCTTGTGCTGTGTCTTCCTCAATGTTCCTCAAACCAGCCTGATTGACACAGAAAAATATATGGTGAGAACAAAGCCATGTGTGCATAACCATGTCTCATTCATCTACAGTTTAATAATGACATAGTGGAGTAGGATGTAGAATAGATACATGGATATAAACTGCATGTCTCATCGACGTAGTATACTAGATGGGGGGGGGGGGGGGGGGGGTACATTATGACATAACACATAAAATTATGTGGTAAAAAATGTGTAAACAAAGCAAAATATATATTTTAGATTCTTTTGCTTTCATAACAAAACTCTGTGCATTTGTGCGTTTGACATACACTTAATCAGCCACAGCTCAGACTGGGCTCAGACTGGGTAAGCAGAAGCAGGACCAGGGTGTATCCTTTCAGCTGCTCTATACTCATGTTAGCTGTTTTTATCGATTTTATCCAGTTAGTTTTAAAACTTTTGTCACTCTCACTCTTGACTATGATGTCAGACAGCTCTCAGGCTGGCCCAGAGAGCACTTGGAAATAAATGAAATGTGATTTGTGTGACATGTTTGTCATAGTACCTGATTAGGTTTCTACCTGCTCCAAATGTACTAAACTCAACCACTTACAGGACCTTTTTTTGAACTAAAAGGAGATATGAAACTCCTGGTTTGAAACATTGGCTTCAAGATGAGGACTCATGCTCCCACCCCTCCATGTCTCACTCTGCCTGCCTCTATCCTGCCATACCAGCACCTCACTCTCCCCACCTTTCTGTCGCTCATTCCACTCAGTCCATTTAGGTAACAAGAATATCATCTCAGGCCTCATCCCCACCCACAACAGAGGAATTAAGAGGTTGTCTAGACTCTTTGCCCTACACACCTGGTTGAAAGACAACTATGCAGCCTCTGGGATCCCCTTCATCAACAACATTGAACTGTTTTGGGCGAGGCCTACTGAATCATAATGGCCTCCAGCCAAATAGGACGTACAACACGGTGGCATGGTGGGAAAGGTTACATCACTTCTACTATCCCCTAGATCAGCCCTCCTTCTACAGGATGCTCAACATAAGACCCTCTGCAGCCATTAACAAAAATTTAATTCGTCCCTCAGATTTTCCCCATCTCTTCATTCTTGCACTTCTACACAGCCATCATTGAGTGCATCCTCACCTTCTCCATCACCATCTGGTATGCTGCTGCCACCGCCAAGGACATGGGCAGACTGCAGCATGTCATTCGGTCTGCAGAGAAGGTGACTAGCTGCAATCTTCCATATCTCCAGGACCTGTTCGCCTCCAGGACTCTGAGGCATGCAGGAAAGATTGTGGCTGATCCCTCCCACCCCGGACACAAACTCTTTGAGACACTCCCCTCTGGCAGGAGGCTGCGGTCCACCAGGACCAGAACCTCACGCCACAAGAACAGTTTCTTCCCATTCACTACTAGCCTGATCAACAAGGCCCAGAGCCCCCCTTGACACTCTCCCTCTCATCATCCAGACCAACATGTTACATTAACGTAGCATCTTCAGACCTTCTGCGTTACATTAAAGCACAGTCTTTATTTATTTGGGACCACTTCATCCTACTGTATATCTGTACATTTATAGCATTCTGTGAATATAGTGTCAACTCTCACTCTTTACATGTCATATACACTACCGTTCAAAGGTTTGGGTTTCTTAGGAAATTCCATGTTTTCAAAAGGAAAGCAACTTTTTTGTTGGCAAAAATAACACAACGTTGTAAATAGTGTAAATGAATATTGTAGCTGGAAACAGCAGGTTCCATTACAGGCTCAAAATGGCCAGAAACAAAGAACTTTCTTCTGAAACGTGTCAGTCTATTCTTGTTCTGAGAAATGAATACTGTTCCATGCGAGAAATTGCCAAGACCCAAAAGATCTCGTACAATGCTGTGTACTATTCACATCACAGAGCAGCACAAACTGGCTCTAACCAGGACAGTAAAGAGGAGTAGGAGACCCCAATGCACAACCGAACAAGAGGACAAGTACATTAGAGTATCTAGTCTGAGAAACAAATGCCTCACAGCTTCATTAAATAGTACCTACCAGCGTCATCATCAACAGTGATCGTACTGAACAGGGATGCTGGCCTTCTAGAAAAAGCCATATTTCAGACTGGCCAATAAAAAGAAAAGATTAAAGCATCTCTAGGTCTTCAGTATGGGTATGAAAAAATGGTTTGAGAGTGGCCTATGTAGCATTTCAACAGTGCAGCCCCAATTTCACCAAGATACAAAGGCGAAATTGGGGAAGGGGATACAGTGTATGTATTATGTCAACAGTTACAAAAAAGCCTGGGGAGAAATGTCATGTCAGATTTATTGTGCCACTTGTGCAGTCTTACTACTACTACTACTACTACTACTACTTACTGGCACTGTATCTTCACAAACTACTTCTATAAATTTAGGTCATTGCAAGCTTTAGGCCTTTGCAATTCCATTTTTCAGAAGGGTTTTTGTTGAATGGCATACTACTTTGGTGAAGGCTTTTTTTTTTTTTTTTACACTTGAACATTATACAGTTCTATCATAAACATTGAAAAGGAAACGAAACATACTTGGATGATTACCATTACTTGCTGTTTTGAAATCCAGCCAATGAATGAATTTACCTGAGATCTGAAGAATAATCACTCATTTACTGAAATACATTAACTGCTTACCTGTATCTCATGGGTAGCACTTTTCTTGGTGGGCCGATAACCATAGTACTCTTCCTGTCTCTTCTTTAATTTCCTGAAATAATCCTGGATTAGGAAGGTGGCATAGAATTTGCCCACAGTCACCTCATCATCTGTTAAAACACAGATGGCCATTTCATAAAACATGATCATCTGGCTTGTTACACAAGGTGTAACAAAAAGCAAAGTGAATTTTACATGAAGCATAATACCTTTGAAACTCAATATATAGAAACAAGTACACACAAATTGCCTTGAAGGTGCCAAGCCAAAACCTGCAGTTCCTCAAATGGCCACTTGATGCAGCTGTTTTAACAACTGCATTTTTCCAGGTTGGTCGAGGTGAACATGCTGTATCGCCTGTTTAAATAATTCAGAGAATTGGACCTATCCCTTGACCATGTTCACACTGCTACTTCAGAGTTGGCTTGTGAGTTTAGGGTTGCTGTTGTTTATGATGAGTTTAATAACTTTCACCTCTCTGATATCAGGCTTCCAACAGCAACACAGTGATCTGTACATGTATACAGGATCTGTACATGTGAACAGATTTCCAGAGAACACTATCTTGAAAATAACATAAGGGTCGGATGCCAGCAGCCACCACTGGATGGTCTTACCACTTCCTCACCAACTGCACTATCATCGTCTCAGCGCCTTTTTTTATTTAAAACAAAAGGAACTCAAGGGATTGGGTTTTAATAGAGATGTGTGTGTAACCTTAAGAAAGTGAGTGAATGAATTGGTTTTCAGTGATGGTGTATGAGGTACAGGTTAGCAATTAGTTAAATGCAGAGAATAGCCACACCACACAGCTTAGGCCAACACAAGTAGGTTTTTTCTGTTCTTTGCTGATTCAGAAATCCTGACTTCAGTCTAAACTTAAACAAGCAGTATATAATTTCTGCTACTAGGGACTGTCAAATCAAAACAAGAAGAAAAGATGTAACAAAAAGTAATCATCAATATGAAGTGATGTCAGATAATGGAAGTTGTTGTCAAACAACCACCACTGCTGATGAAGTGACTTACATGACTCATCATGTTGAAAAATTACGTTGACAGATGAAGTAATGTATTAAAGCATGAAGCATAAAAAAAACTTCCCCAATCTCCCAAGAGACTGAAGTCGTGTTGTGTCTCTATTTCGCAGTGTAAAATATGGAAAATAACATTTTAAAAAGTTCAACTGTGTCCAAACAATGTAGCCGGATGCCACACTGTGGCTGCCAATCGCATGATCAGACTGGTCAACCTTCCATTTGATGGAAATCAGTCATAGCAATGGACAACTTTAATCCATGATTTGAGTTTTATTCCTGTTATGGTTAGTCACGTTTGTGGTCTTCCTTCCTCACCGTCTGATGTATCTGTGTTTCCCTAGAAGTTGTAGCCATAAAAGGGGATGAACATGATTAAAAACCATAGATAGGTAACCAGAGATGTATAAAGTACTGGAGTAAAGGAGTGGAGTAGAAGTACAAGTGCTATATCAAAAAACTGACTTGAGTAGAAGTTGAAGTGTTCTTTAAACACCATACTTAAGTGAAAGTACTAAAGTATTCAAAACGTTTTGTACTTAAGTATTGCAAGTGTATCCTTTCAGTAGAAGTATGTAAAAAAAAAATGCTACTCAAGTACTGAAAGTAAAAGCACAAGTAAAAGTACAAGAACAAGTACTGTTGTTTATATTATTTCAAATATTTATTAAGGCACAACTTCTAATGTTACAGTGTTACAATGTTCACGGTAGAGTTCTGTGATTTCCCATGGTCTGTGAATGCGTCTGAATGAGTGCAAGAGCAAGGGGACGGGGGAGCAGGTGAGAGAGAGCGCGTCTGGGTGAGTCAGGTGTATGAAGTACGGCGCATGAGCGAGGTTGATGTAAGACCAGGACTGTTATGTTGTTTTTTTGGCGTGGTTACGGCCTACAGTAACCGAGTCCTGTAACCAAACCGTTCAGCAATAAATGCAGGTTTGTTCAATATTGCCTTGTCATTCATCACGTGTCTGGCTGGACGCTACAGTAGTAACGAGTAACGATTCAGCACATGAAAAATGTATCGGAGTAAAAGTATTAAATTCATCAAAAATATGTAGTGCAGTAAAAGTGGAAGTTGGGGAAAAAATAATATTTCAAAAAAGTACAGATACTGCATTTTAGTACTTAAGTACAGTACTTAAGTGGTTCCACTTCGTTACTATACATCTCTGTAGGTAACCATCCTGGAGCCTCTCTGTCTCCCCAGTGCTGTCAGTGGCTCATTGCAGATGTATTGGATGTGGTTCTTCATCCTTCAGAAGATTCAGCCTACCTTTCTCTTCTCATCAGTTTTTCCTCACTTGAACCGAGGGTCTAAGGACAGAGGGTGTAACTCCCTGTACAGATTGTAAAGCCCTCTGAGGCAAATGTACTTTGTGACTTTGGGCTATACAAATACAATTTATTTGATTTGATTTGATCTTGGGACAGAGTGATCCCTCCTCTATTGTTCTTTCTGAAGTTTCTTCCATTTTTTTCCCTTATTGTAAAGGCTTCTCATTAAATTCTTTCTGCAAAGTCACTTGAGGCACATTTGTTAAATTGGGCTAAAAACTATACTGGGCTTTATATAAATAAAACTGACTTGTAAAGGGAAGGGGTGAAGTAATTTATAGATCATAGGGTGTGGTTATAAAGATACTTTCAGCAATTATCATTACTTGTCTGAACCAACCACAGTTAAACATGACAGCAGTGGCTCAACAAACAGAGAGAATTTCTCCAGGAAATTATATTTTCATGTGGACTGGGGTGAAAACACCACAAATGCATCCAATGGTAGACTTACAGTGACAGCTAGCAGAGACACTGAAAGCTTGTCTGATTGTGTCATTCTGCACTTTTGGCAGAAATGTTGAAAAGAGTCTGCAGGGAATTCTTCCTAGCAGACTTTTACACCCAGATAAAATCTTATAAAAGGTTTCACTTGTAAAGTGATCAAATCAGATGTAATTGTTGACCAGCAGACAAAATTAGTAAATCTCATGAAACCTGACCTCCTATAGGTGGGATGACTTGATCCAGTAGTTTCATACTGGTGCGTTTCCAGATCTTCTTGATGATTCCCCTCAGCTCCTCATTGGCTTGTTCAAAATTACCTAACAGGAAACATGTATAATAATGAGAAAAAGAACAGTATTGATAAGTTCCCTCAACCTGAACTGGGGAGTAACAACGCTAAATGTAGCAAAGCTACTACAACCCCAAAACATTGGAATGTGTAAAATGTGATGACATTCAGAACATTGAAACACCACAGTTTATTGAAAATTGCAAATAAAATAACTTAAATGTTGAAACTGAGAAATCTGATTGTCCAGCAACACATTTGAAAAAAAATTGGACAGTGACAACAAAAGACTGGAAACGTGCAATGCCAAAATAAATCGTCTTATAATGAATGAGGTCAACTAGTAACAGGTTAGTAACATGATTGGGTATTAAAAGAGCATCGAGATGCTGAGTCTTTGTGAAGTAATGATGGGGAGGGGTTCAGCACACTGTGAAAGACTGAGCTAGAATATCATGCAACAAACAATGTTGCCAACTCCTCAATAAGGAAAGTAGCTGTTGGCTATCCAAAAGGTCGCTAAATGACTCATCGCCTAATTTGCATAATCAGCCATGTGCATGTTTTTGTAGACGCTGAAAGAGAGAGGAATAACGCAGTTGGAGAGACAAAAAGTTAGTAAAAAGCACCCTTAATATGTTTAGAACTACAAAATTGACGTTCTTCTGGGATCAGCCAATGGCAGCTTCACCGAAAAAGTTGCTCGATTTGTCACAAATCGCTTTTTCAAAAAAAGTTTAAAGGGGTCTAAAAGTTGTTAAATACATTGTCTACAGTTAATAATATAAAAAGGGTTGTGGCTATTTTTGTGTAGCAGCACATGGGTGTCTGTATCCTAAACCTTTACATCTAATCTGTTTATCAAAAATTGTCTCCTTTGGGGTGTGGATGGCGCTTCCCATCGCCTGTCAATCGAGCAAATTAATCCTGTGAGAGCCAATCAAAGTGCCCATCGCTACCAAGAATTCTACCAAGATTCGACTAATCAGATGCCCCATCATGTCTCTCTGCGCCTACCAAGATTTGACCAATCATAATCCATAGTACTGCCAAGAATGGCACAGGAACCCGCCCCCTCCAAAATCACTGTCAAGTCGCTGGAGCGCCAAAACTTTGTCCGGATTGACATCTTGACCACCAGCTACATTTTGGGTAAGTTCATTACAATTAAATTGTTGGAAAACTTAATGTGAATGTAATACAGTTTATCCAAGTATTTAGTGGTGATGCAGTTGAAGATGTTTGAAGAGAAACTCCGCAGACACTGTCTTAGTTGTACGACAAATTTATTACAATAAGTTCAGTATCGTAACAAGTAGAACGTTACTTGGAGAGCCCCTGGCCGCATGATGGGACTCTCCTGATCTATGCGGGACAAGCCCTTATATATACAGTAGGTTATGCCCCCAAAACATACAATCAAAATAACTCACCCCAAGACATGCAGTAAAATAACTGGAGTCAGAGGGCCAGATAGATAAGAGAAATTCCTTGGGCCTTAACCTCTGACCTGACCTCTTATCTATCCAGTTAAAAGAAACCATATTCTACATTACATCTACACATCTGACAGCGGCATTAGCCTGGTGGCTCTTTGGCACCCCTATCCAAATAACCTCAGAGTCAAGGCCAACTCACACCGGACACGGAACGGAAGCGGAACGGCACCGCCGCGGTCACCGTAGCAAATAGAAGCCAGTCTAGTCAATGAGAGCACTCACACAGGGCGCGGCTCAGCAGCGTCCCAGAAGCGGCTCTCCGCGCCACGGCACGAGCTTTCCGCAGGATTTCTATTTTTTCCGCGAGCCGCGGCTAAACCTCGTTAATTCAACAGAGCACTGCGCACCAGACAGGAAATCCGACACAGAATCAACATAATAAACTTCCGCCCCCTTTCAAAATAAAACACAATACGCAGTTCATGTAGCTTTTTACAACTTCACACCAACGTTACGTCATGACCGGTGGCACCAGGTGATCAAAGATCGATCAAAGGGTCTCAACATGAACGATGAGAGACTAATTGTTGAAGTGGAACAACACACAATCATTTATGACACAACAGATGCTTTTTATAATCTCCTCCACCTTGGAGAAGCAAAGTCAGCTGTTTGTTGTTGTTGTTTTCTTTATACAACAACAACATGTCCAGGATTCTCGCGTGATCTCACGTGAATACGGCCGTCTCGCTCCGCTGCCGTTCCGCGGCCGTTCCGCCTCCTGTGAGTCCCGTGTCAGGAATGGATCAAGATAACAGCCAGTGACAAAACAAGTATCTTCATGTAAACCATATGTATATATTAGTATTAGCATTAGTATGTGACTATGCATCTATGTGCAGACACCTCACAAGTAATTTTCAGAGTTTTTGGATCAGTCGATGTATTTCTTTGCTGAGCATGCTAAATTACTCCCAATGCATAGAAATTGTTTCAGAGTGTTTCTGTGTAAACATATGCGGCATGAGCAAAGCAAATTTAAATTGAGAATAGCTAAATGAAATGCAAAGGTTCATTAGTAGCTTAACTGGCAACTGATGATTAGAAATGAAACTGTGAACAGCCTCAGTATAATACACTATCACAGACAGACAAATGATCTGTTAGCTTTAGATAGGAGTTCAGGATACACCGGTTCAGAGGCTTTATTGTCATATGCAGAAATGCATAAGTTATCAATGCAATGAAAATATTAGTTTGCTGTCTCTCTGTCCTGTAGTATAATGTACTAGAAAATACTAATAATACACTGTTATGTTTCCAAGTTGTAATACAATATTTACTACATGTTTTATCATATTTCCATGCAGTCAATCACAACGCAAGTATTTAATATTTTTCAGGGACCCTGGCAAGTGACACCTTTTTCCAGGCATATCTAGTTGATGGGCTTGGCAGATGGAATGAGGACAGGACCACCTTCTTAGGTATCCTGCCAACCAGTTGTCAGAAAAGGTGCTTGGAATACACAGCCCCACAGAAATACACTGATATGCATGTACTAAATTGTTATTTTTGATAGATTTTATGCATGTACATATTCCTGTCTTATAACACTTATTTGGGGTGTCGTTTCAGGAGAGTTAATAGGTACTGAATATCTGTACAGCCAAAATAATGCTATCATTGAGGATTACGAGATGGCCCTCACGACACTAGAGACGGAGGACATCACATGTGGGGGATCCAAGTGTTCCCACCCTGGACACAATATAGCCTCCACAGCAATGCACTCCATCAGCCCTACCTCCAACAACTACACCTCCAGCTGCTCTAACTGATGTCTGCAACTCTGCATCACTTTAGCTGCACCCACAGCACCACCAACTCAACCTTCAGTAAACCACTATGCAGAGTGGTACCTTTTTATTGAATTCTTAAGGTGCCAATGATTGTCATTTATAATGTTACAATAATTACATATCACATGTTCATTACATGTAGCTGTCTTACTATAGAAGCAACAGTACTATTCATTTTCATTAGAATAATAAAATAATAATAATAATAATACATTCAATTTCTGTCTATTTTATGCTCTTTCCATAGCCATTGTCACAGTTCCCAACCCCACTCCAATAACATCTGATCACAACCTTGGTCCCCAGCTCCAACCGTTCATAACTTCCAAGAATGGGGCACTGCTCTGCACTTATCAAGGTCAGAGGTCAAAACATATCCTAATCAGGCTGTAAGGCTATGTACTACATGAGGAATGCACACAGCAACACAGTTATGTAAGGGAAGTTCCTCAAAGGTCCTGCACAGCAAGTTAGTGTTAAACAAGTGAAGAATGAATTTCCTGTGTTATCTAATATGCTGGTGCATTATTGAAATGCAAATCTTAATCTTGATTACTTAACTTGTTACAGGATAGACAGAATTTTATTTTGTTGAAAGCTTTCATTTTTGTATATGAAGGATCACATTCCACCACCATCTGTAAACATAAAGGGTTTTTTTGTGGACAAGTTTTTCCTCACTTGAACCAAGGGTCCAGGGACCGAAGCCCTCTAAGGCAAATGTAATTTGTGACTTTGAGCTATACAAATAAAATTTGATTTGGTTATTCCTTGTCTGTCACATTGTAGGGCTTAGCTTTCCTAAAGATGCAGCAGTGTGTCTTGTTTTATTTGCTACATGAACTCTACACACATTTGTGTTCATGCGTCTTGTGTGGAGTGAGAAAAGTCCTAGGACTGAAACAAACTGTGCACATTTTTCTAAATCAATGATACAAATATATTAACATTAACTGCATCTCTCTCTCTCTCTGCTTTAATTTGTTCTAATTTAGCTCCCCAGCATGTGGAACCCAGCTCGGCAGAATAGCCTTCAGTGTCATCAGGCTACACCAGTCATGATGTACGTATACATGTTTGACAATGTTTTAAACTTCTTTGAAGTTGCATCTGCAATAACTTCAAATAAGCATAATAATAAAATACATTTTTGCTTTTTGTTCCTCTACTTTGTTTAATGTAGAACCTTACAATATTGAAGGCTTCCAAGCAGTCCAGGCATTAGCAGATTACTTATTTAAATTGAAAGACCACAGTATGGCCCTGTCAAGAGAGGAGGCTCCTAAATCATTGCCCTGTGGGATTGTTTGTCTGAATATGACAAAGGACAGACAATATCATCATTAAAAAAAAATAGAATAATATTTTTTGTCTCTTAATTTTTTGTTTCCTTCATATAATTATTGTTTCCTACCCATAATAATCACAGCATTAATTTTATCAGCTGGTTTAATAATGATGCTTTTATTATCTATTAAGTCTTTAAGAGCTCTGGTTTCCTCTGGGTTGAGGTTAGGTTTAGTTTTGTGTAGTTGAAATTTTTATGAAAATAGTTTAAATCAACCTTGATGAGGTCAGTGACCTCTGGTGTCAATCTCCCAGGGAGTTGGTTCTGTATTTCTCTTGTTTTGGAAGTATGTATCTAATTTGATTAGAATGTTGCTGAATGTCCCATCTACTCTGTTCTGTTATGTCCCTATTGCTCTCTCTAGTGGGGATGAAGGTTAATCACTTATTAAGAAGGGTAAATTGTGGCTCAGTAAGCCTACACCTTCAGAGAGTGCCAGTGCTCTGGAAAACATTCTGCCTGTTCCCAGTGCCCCAAAATGGACTGCACTGAAAGACTACAGTGAAGGTCATGGAGTGACTGGTCCTGGTACACCTTAGACCATTAGCGTGTCCATCGCAAGACCCCCTGCAGATGGCATATCAGCCCCATGTTGGAGTTGATGATACAACAATTTACCAGCTGCAGAAGGCTTACTCCTCTCTGGACAGACCCAAAATCTCAGCCAACGCCATGTTCTTTTATTTCTCCAGCGCCTTCAACACCATCAAGCCCAGACTGCTGAAGGCCAAACTAGAGAACACGCAAGTGGGTGCTCCTCTCGTCACTTGTGTCAATGATTATCTCACGGGCAGACTACAGTTTGTGGGATTACAGAACTGTGTGTCTGATTGTCTAATCAGTAACATCGGGGCCCCCCGGGGAACTGTGCAGTCTCCCTTACTCTTCACCGTCTTAACTGCAGACTTTAAGTACTGCACTGAGTCGTGTCATCTGCATAACACAGCCATTGTAGGGTGTGTTGAGGGCGGGAGGGAGGCTGAGTACAGGGACCTGGTCGACTGCTTTGTGAAGTGGTGGGGGGAGAACCACCTGCAGCTGAACATGGCAAGGACAAAGGAGATGGTGGACTTCAGGAGGAACAAGCCCCTGCCCTCTCCTGTTAGCATCAGTGGAACGGATGCGGATATAGCGTCAGCATACAAGTACCTGGGTGTTACACTGGAGAGCAAACTGGACTGGTCCACTGATACAGAAGCCATTTATGAGAAGGGCCTGAGCCGGCTTTACTTCCTGAGAAGGCTCAGGTCCTTTAATGTCTAGCAAGATTATGCAGATGTTTCATCGGTATGTTGTGGCGAGCACCATCTTCTTTGCTGCGGTATCCTGGGGTGCGGGTATCAAGGCAAAGGATGCCAACAGACTGAATAAACTCATCAAAAAGGCAGAGTCTGTTGGCTCTAAGCTTGTCACCCTGGAGGAGGTGGTGAAGGGCAGGATGCTGGAAAAACCGCTGGCAATCATGGACAATCCCTCTCACCCCTCCACAAAATGCTGGACAAACTAAAGAGCAGCTTCAGCAACAGACTCATCTAACCCTGCTCCTCTAAGGACATTTATGTATAGAAGTAAGAACGTCCCAGCATTGTTAGCACCTCTTCCTGGTGCTGGCGCAAGCAGGACACTAATGCAGTAGCTTTTTTTCAACTTTATGGACAACTTGTTTATTCAAGGGAGAAGCTGCTTTCACTCCAAACAATGGGACAACCTGGCATTGTTTACCCCATACCTGAGGAGCTGAGGAAGAGGCGACGAGGTCACAGAGCCGGTGCGAAGGTGAAGGCTAGGCTAGCAGCTAAGCGGTGGAAGTACAAGCCCCGTCTCACCAACAAGACGGACGAGCTGGCTGCCCTTGTGAGGACCAACAGGACATTCAGGGAGAGCAGTTTACTGTGTCTCTCTAAAACTTGACGCACCCAAAACACACCGGATGCTAATGTGGATGTACCTGGATTCACAACGGTGAGAGTGGACAGGGACTGCAGAAGCAGCGGCAAACGTAAAGGTGGAGGACTCGCACTGTTTATTAACATCAGATGGTGCAACCCGGGGCATGTTACGATAAAGGAGACTGAGTGCAACAGGGACATTGAATTGCTGGTGGTAGGTCTCAGGCCGTATTACATGCCTAGAGAGTTTTCCCACACCATTGTTGTTGTGTGCACACGCCGAGAACGCATGTGACATCATCCACTACACTGTATAGAGATTGCAAACACAACACCCAGACGCATTTATCGCCATCTCCAGGGATTTTAATGTCACACTGGACTCAACACTATCAGACTTTCACCAGTTTGTAAGCTGCCCCACCAGGAAGAACAGGATGTTAGACCTCCTGTATACCAACATGAAGGAAGCTTACACTGCCACTCCTCTGCTCCCACTGGGAAAGTCTGATCATAACCTGATCCTGCTCACTCCTTCAGGAAATGGTCTCCAGGTACTGACTACCTGAACTTCTGTATGGATGTTGTGCCCCCATTAAAACTGTACGCTGCTTCCCGAACAACAAGCTCTGGATCACCAGTGATGTCAAGGACATCCTTAACAGGAAGAAAAGGGCATTCATGGACGGTGACAGAGGCGAGCTGAAGCGCATACAGGGGGAACTCAAGGTCCAGTGGAGAGAGGCAATGGACAAGTACAGAAGGAAGGTGGAACAGAAGCTGTGGCAGAACAACATGAGGTAGGTTTGGGATGGCATGAAAACCATCACAGGGTGCAAGAAGAAGGGCAGCAGCACAGAAGAGGGGGATGCTGAGAGAGCAAATCAGCTAAACCTGTTTTTTTAACAGGTTTGATACTCCAACAGCCAGTGACTGCCCACTTCACACCCCCATCATGTCCAGCATTACCTTGGACTGCAGAGCCCCCCCACCCATCGACAGTTCAACCCCCCTGCCCACCACCACCATGAACAGTTCAACCCCCCTCCCCACAACCACAGATAGTTCAACCCCCCGCAAGTGAGCAAAGAGCCGAGGAGGCTGCGCCCAAGGCCTGTTCTGCTGAACTGGGGGAGCCGCTTTCAGCATGTCTTCAACCTGAGCCTGCAGCTGGGGAGGGTCCCCGTGCTCTGAAGACTTTATGTCTCATCCCAGTTCCTAAGACAAAACACCCCAGGGAGCCGAGTGACTTCAGACCAGTAGCACTAACATCCCACATCATGACTTTTGAACAGCTGCTGCTTCATCTCCTCAGACCCCAGGTCCACAACGCACAGGATCCACTGCAGTCCTCTATCTGTTACACAGGGCTTACTCTCATCTGGACAAGACGAGAGCGGTGCTGTCAGAATCATGTTCTTTGATTTCTCCAGCGCCTTCAACACCATCCGGTCGCTCCTGCTGAGAAACAAGCTGACAGAGATGAGGGTGGACTTACAGAAAGACCATAGTACGTCAGAGTGAAGGACTGCACGTCAGATACTGTGGTTAGCAGCACCGGAGCACCACCGGGGACCGTGCTCTCCGTCCTCTTCACCTTGTACACATCTGACTTACAGTACAACTCTGGGGTCTGCCACATGCAGAAATACTCAGATGACACTGCGATATTTGGCTGTATCAAGGATGGACGGGAGGTGGAGTACAGGGACCTGGGGATCTTGTTGGGTGGTGCAGATCCAACCACGAGCAGCTGAACACCTCCAAGACCAAGGAGATGGTGGTGGATTTCAAAAGGAAGAAACCACATCTGGGGCTGCAGCTAGACGACAGGTTGTACTGGGCAGCAAACATGTCCACAAGAAAGGACAGAGACGTCTGTACTTCCTGAGAAGGATGGGGTCCTTCAACATCTGCAAAAAACTACTACAGATGTTTTACCAGTCTGTGGTGGCCAGTGCCCTCTTCTATGCTGTGGTTTGCTGGGGAGGAAGCAGCAAGAGGAGGGATGTTACCCGACTGGACAGACTGGTGAGGAGAGCTAGCTCAGTGGTGGGCACAGAGCTGGACTCTCTGGTGACTGTGGCAGAGAGAAGGACCCTGGACAAACTGCTGTCCATACTGGATAACGCCCACCACCCTCTGCACAACGCCTTCATCAGGCAGGAGTGTGTCCAGTGGCAGACTGCTGTCTCACTGCCATGCCTGACTACGTCTGTATGTCAATGTATGTTACTGCTACTAGATGCTTGAATTTCCTTATAAATAAAAGTTTCAAAATAAAAATAAATAAAGTTTCTATCTATCTATCTATCTATCTATCTATCTATCTATCTATCTATCTATCTTATGTAATCACTATTTGTATCAGTAGTAAATAATTAATTAATATTAATTAAATGAATATTATTAATGGTCTGTGAAGTAGGTGGAATATTCATAAAACACCATAACCATGATCATTGCTTTCAGTAAGCCGGTGTAAACAACCACAAAAACATTTCAATCCCCCTGGTAGCTGGATGCAACAAAGAGCAGAAATGACAAACAAGACTATGAAAAACATACATACACACACACCTTCTGTCTTGATTTTCAATGCAGTTCTAACCAGAGCAAACAGCGTGGCGTTGAAGGTGACTGTTCCATCACTGTTGAGAGGCATGTTCATGGAGACCAACCTCTGTAGAAACAAAACACAACACAACACATCCCTAACCTTGACCAGTCAGATTTGTAGCCAATGACAATTGCTATAATTATAATTGTGCAATTATCAAAATGTCCAGGGCAATGCAAATTAAATCAAATCGTCAAATATTTTGTGATTCTTTTGACTCTTTTGGGGCAATGGAGGCGCTGGGGTTGAATTCAAATACATTGCTGTATTACTGTGACACTAGACATTAAGCTGAACATTTTTCTCACTTTGCAGGCTATACGATGAGGACAAAACTTTCCAAAGCCCAAAGGAGGAGGTATTCTTCGCAGGAGTGTCACTACATCAAGATGCTTAATACGTCCCCTGTAAGAAAGAATTCAAATGAAAATTATGTCATACTCATACACACAGTCACAGACAAAGAATCTTAGTTAAGAAAATAGCGGTATGGACTGTACTCATTCATAAAATTGAAAAAAATCTGTAGGTTGCATTGTCTAGTGCATTTCTAGTCTTCCGACCACTCAAAGCGCTTTTACACTACATATCTCATTCACCCATTCACACACATTCATACACTGATAGGAGATAACCATTCATACACCGATGGCGCAGCCTTCGGGAGCAATTTGGGGTTCAGTATCTTACCCATGGACTCCTCGACATGCAGACTGGAGGAGCCACATGGCTCGGAGGTAGAGCAGGTCTCAAACGAAAACAGTGACTTTCACAAACCTTACTGTTAGAGCTACAGCCCCAATTTCAAAAAAGTTAGGACGCTGTGCAAAATGTATATAAAAACAGAATGCAATTATATGGAAATCTCAGAAACCCATATTTTATTCCCAATAAAACCGGGGTCAGGAACCTTTTTGGCTGAGAGAGCCATGAAAGCCATATATTTTAAATATGAATACAAATAAATGGGTGCAAGACCAACAATTTTAGTCTCTGAATTTATTCTTTTTAATAACGTTGTTATACTGAAGCTAACCAATATTAAATAAAATACTTCTTAACATTAATGTGACTTCTGATGCTGCATGGTCCCGATCATGCACCGATCCCCATAGCAACCGCTGTGTTTCGGACGTACACGCGCATGCGCACTCATGTAAATGGTAAATGGTAAATGGACTGTACTTATATAGCGCCTTTCTAGTCTTCCGACCACTCAAAGCACTCTACACTACATATCTCATTCACCCCATTCACACACATTCATACACTGATGGCATTGGCTACCATGCAAGGTGCCAACTGCTCATCAGTTTGCGGATCTAACCATTCATACACATTCCCACACCGATGGCACAGCCGTCGGGAGCAATTTGGGGTTCAGTATCTTGCCCAAGGACACTTCGACATGCAGACCGCAGGAGCCGGGGATCGAACCGCCGATCATCTGATTAGTGGACGACCCGCTCTGCCTGTGAGCCACAGCCGCCCTGTACTGCTGAGTGAACTCTCCGGTCGTTAGCTCATAAGCAGTTTCCTTTCCGAGCTGTTCTGTATCATTAAAATTTAACAAAATAACATGAAACATAACTGCTTACTCTTCTACTGAATTTCATTTTGCAATGAACGTAAAGACATGAAACATGTGGTACACGTTTCAAAGGCTGGGGGCAGATGAGACCACCAGGCTCTCTTCGAGGGAAGGGGGAGAGAGGGAGATGCCTGGCCAAGGCTCTGTCCAGCATGGACTAAAACACAGCACGGACAGTTCAGAAACAATTTGGAATGAGTTAAAAGGAATTTATAACAGACAAAGTAGTTTTAAAGACTGCATATTGCTAGTGCCCGCTGGTGCTTGTTGAATTTTTTGGAGAAGTATGAGATGGGATGTTCAACCCCATCCATGCCCTCCTGGAGCAAAACAGCACCTGCACCCGCATCACTGGCATCAACAGACAACCTAAACGGACGGTCAAACACAGGGGCAGACAGGACCGGAGCAGTACTCATCAAAGCCTTAATGCATTCAAAAGCACGCTGACAACCCTCAGACCAGCGAAAACACATCTTCAGACTGTGAGGGGAGCAGCCACCGCAGAGAAGTTTTTACAAAAACTACGGTAGTAGCCAGCCATCCTAAGAAAACGGTGCAGTTCCCGCCGTGAACTGGGGACAGGGAAAGAAAGCATAGCTTCCACCTTGGTGTGCACAGGTCTTACTTGGCCCCGACCAACCACTTTGCCCAAATAGGTCACTGTCGCCTGGCCAAACTCACACTTAGCGAGATTTAAAGTTAAATTGGCATCACGCAAACGCCCAAACACCGTGTACAGTTGTTGAATGTGCTCGCCCCAAGACCCGGAATACACAACAATATCATCCAAATATGCTTCACAACCAGAAAGACCCGACAACACAATATTCACAAGACGTTGGAAGGTCGCTGGTGCATTGCGCATACCGAACGGCATTACTGTGTACTGAAGGAAAGCATCAGGAGTCACAAAAGCGGAAATTTCTTTCGCCCGAGGAGTCAGCAGCACCTGCCAGTATCCTTTCAACAGGTCAAGTTTTGTCACATATCTGGCACCGCCAACATGATCCACACAATCCTCAACTCGGGGAAGAGGATAGCAATCTGGCTTAGTGACTCCATTCACTTTCCTAAAGTCTGTACAGAACCGGTCCGAACTATCAGATTTAACAGCCAGCAGGCAAGGGGAACTCCAGGGACTACAGCTGCGTTCAGCAATGCCATGTCCCAACATGTAATCCACCTGCTTCTGCAAGCGCACACGTTTGTCTGGGTTTACTCTGTACGCATGTTGCTTGATCGGGATCGAATCTCCGACATCATCATGTTGCAGCACATGGGTCTGGGAAGGCACATCAGAAAACAACGACATATGAGAAGAAATCAAACTGACCACATCCTCACTCTGAGACGGCGACAGATGTGAAAAGCAACCATCAAGATTAGCCAACAGTTCAGAATTCTTCAAACGCCCGTGAACAACAGCGCTGGACAGAACAATGTCACTATCAAAATCCACATCTTCAGATGCATCAAGCAGATCAGCACCGGACAGTGCCACAGCACTCTCAGCCTGATCAATAACTTCAGCACCAGACAGCGCCACAGACATCAACACAACAGGAGATGGTAAAACAGACCCTCGCTGCAGGTAGGGCTTCAACATATTAATATGACAGAGCCGACTTCGCCTCCTGCGGTCGGGGGTTGCGACCACGTAGTCACGTGCACCAACCTTCTCCCGGACAACATAGGGCCCACTGTAACGTGCCTGTAATGATGAGCCAGGGACGGGCAACAGCACCAACACCTTGTCACCAGGGCTGAAACTACGGCTCTGCGCATCTTTATCGAACCAATGCTTCATCTTGCCCTGGAGAGCCATGCTCTGTTTAGCCAACTCACAAGCACGATGAAGTTTAGACCGAAAATCACACACATAGTCGAGCAAATTCTGTGGTTCAGCACTACCAACCCACTTCTCATCCAGCAGTTTAAGCGGACCACGCACCGTATGGGCAAACACAAGCTCTGCAGGACTAAAACCCAGTGATTCCTGCACCACCTCACGCACAGCAAAGAGAAGTAAGTGGACACCTTCGTCCCAATCCTTACCATACTCCAGACAGTAAGAGCGTAGCATAGATTTTAGGGTCTGGTGAAACCGCTCGAGCGCACCCTGACTCTCCGGATGGTACGCACTAGAATAACAGTGGGAGATGTCAATCTGCTTTACTACCTGCGCAAAAACCTTGGACATAAAATTTGTCCCTTGGTCTGTCTGAACCACCGGAGGCAACCCAAACAAAGAGAAAAACTTAGTTAATGCTTTAATAACTGCAGAAGCAGTGATCTTACGGGGAGGGATAGCCTCAGGAAAACGGGTGTTAGAACACATGATGGTTAAGAGGAACTGATGACCAGCTTTGGTACGGGGAAGAGGGCCTACACAATCTACAATGACATGCTCAAAGGGCTCCCCTACCACAGGAATCAGGTAGAGGGGAAACGGGGGAATGGTTTGATTGGGCTTACCAGAGAGTTGACACACATGGCAGGTCCTACAGTGATGACGCACATCGGCCTTAAGACCCGGCCAAAAAAAACAACGCAACACTCTGTCATACGTTTTATTGACCCCGAGATGGCCAGCCAGAAGATTATCATGGGCCAGCTTTAGAACTTCTGGCCGAAACAGCCGCGGAACCACAACCTGCTTCACAATCCCCCAATCATCTTGAGGATCAAAACGTGGTGGCACCCACCTACGCATCAACACACCCTCTTTCAGAAAATAACTGGGAGACCTACCCCCAGCTTTATCATCCGAACCCACAGCTGCAAAAAGAGAAACCAGTGTAGGATCACGCTGCTGTTCAATAATAAGCTGTTCACGTGACATGGACAATTTAGTTCCTGACACCTCTAACGGAGAATGGGGAGATAGCGGAGGAACAGAAACTGGGTCTGGGGAGGGAAGGGCTGGCAATGCTGGTGGAAGAGAAACCGGGTCTGAGGAGGGAAGGCTTTGCAGCGCTGACAAACTGCCCTCAGCCATAAAACTGTCACTCAGCTCCACTTCCCCATCACTGGACTCAGTCTGCAGCTGGCGTTGCTTCGCTGCCATAGCACGAGTAATAGCGCAGACGGAAAACACCCTTGGAAACTTTTCCACCAACTCATCTGGACACTCAGACCGGGGTACTGCTGTTACTTCAGGATTAAGCAGCACCTTTCCCCCCGCTAAATCGTTTCCCAGAATGAAAGACACCCCCCCAACAGGAAACTCATCACTGACGCCAACAACAGGCCCCGTAACCAACTCTGAGTCCAGATAAATGGTGTGCAAAGGAACCCCCACAAACTGCATCCCAAACCCACGGACTAACGCAGCCGACTCAGTTGATGATTTCTCAGACAGAGGTAACACCCCACTCAAAATAACAGACTGAGAGGCTGCACTGTCCCTCAGAATAACAGGAACTTTTGGACCATCAAACGTCAAGAGAGACCGCCCCCTTCATGACGAAAGGTAAAAACACATCGTCAAGCTGCAGGGGAGACTGCTCAGGAGGGGAGCGTAAGACAGACGGAGTGGGAGCACTATAGGACTGACTCAATGAGCTCTCAGTTTTTAACAAATTAACAGCTTTAGGAGACTTGCCTCTTTTGTTTTAAGCAAAACAATAATTAACTGTATGTCCACGCTTCTTGCAAAAGAAACAAACCCTGTCACTTTCCTTAACTCCAGCACTCTCCCTAACACCGGGGCTTTGCACTGGCATCGCCATTCACTTTCTGGACCACAGGGGCCCTGGGTGCAGAGAAGCTGCGGTCCACAGAGGACTGCGGCCTATAAATACTATCCCTATGCGTGAGGTCATACTCGTCAGCGAGCACTGCTGCCTCAGAGATTTTCAACACTTTACGATCATTATCATTGTGTCACAATTCGGTCAGGCAAACAATTTTTAAAATCCTCCAACAACACCAACTCCCGCAGAGCAGCAAAATCAGCAACATCCAGAGCACGACACCAATGATCAAACAACACTTCCTTCTCATGGCTGAATTCTACGTATGTCTGTTCATCAGACTTCTTAAAACGACGGAACCTCTGGCGATATGCCTCGGGCACCAACTCGTATGCCTTAAGCACCGCTTCCTTGACACGATCATAATTCAGACCAAAATCAGACGGCAAAGACACGTAAGTATTCTGGGCTTTGCCTGTGAACACACATTGCAAAAGCAAAGGCCAAACCTGTTTGGGCCAATGCAAGGACTCAGCTACACGCTCGAACAGGGTGAAGTACTTGTCAATATCTTTTTTATTAAAAGACGGAACAAAACGGATGCATTTATTGACATCAAAACCACTGGGGGAGGAGGGAGGTGGAGGCTGAGATGGAGGGGTCTGTTGTAACTCCAACTCTTTCAGACGAATCTGCCTCTTCATTTCCTCCTCCATCTTCCTAACCTCTAGCTCAACTCCTTCTCTTTGAGATCTAAACGGCGCATCTCAATCTCCAACTCCTTGAGACGTACCGCTTCACCCCCATCTGAACCTGCAACAACCCCTTTCAGAGGCACATCACTCAGTAGACCCTTCTTAGTTAACACAGACAAGAGTTCAGCTTTCATAACCTGCTTTTTCATCTGCTTGGACAGAAGAATTTCAAGAACAGTAGCCAAGGAAATTAACTGTTCTTTAGCGCAAGAGTGGAACTGCTCCAACGATGGATGAGCGACAAACTCCTCCACACTGAACTCCATCGTGAACAAACACACAAGGGGTGAAGTAAAAAACCAACCACTCACCTACCTACTCTCTCAAAAATCCACCCCAAAAAAGAGAGCAAAACACAACAGCACCAAAAAAAAACCACGGTGGCCCTAAACGTGCCGGTCGTAAGACAGACAACCACACTAGGAAGTTTACGCACACAGCTATCTATACAAAGCAGTCTACCCTGGATGACAAGTGCCACTACACACGTCACAACACAAAGCATGTGCAACAAAACACACCAAGAAAACACAAGCCAAAAAACATGTGTCGCGACAACAAAGGCACACCACAAAGTCAACCGGATACAACGCGCCACTTATAGACACGGCACTCAGTTGGAATCAACAAAAAGCTGAAGACCAACTCGAAATGGACGAGCCCCCCCAGGACCTCAAGGGCTCGCAAGGCCCGAAACATATTTAAAGAAAACAACGACAAAAGTTGTCACTAAACCAATAATAATTTGTATTAATTCAAAAACAAACGAAATAATTCCCCAAGAAAACAACAAAACAAAAGGGTTGGACGTTCCTGGCCAAAACACACAAAACGAGAGAGAAAACAGTGAGCCAGCCAACGCCCGTCGCACCCAGCATCCACTCCCAAACTAAGCCTGCCTAAAACCCACTACCTAAATGAAAAGAAAAGACCGAAAACAGGACTACCAAGGAACCCCCGAACCAAAACTAAAATAACAAAACCCAAACGGCTCCTGGCATCCAGAGCCTCACCTTCTCACCGGATCACCTGCAGGGAAAAATAGAGAGAGAGGCAAGAGAGAGACACCTCTTTAAGTCAGCTCATGCTGACGAGACAATGAGTCTCACCTGGGGTCTCCTCTGTGCACAGAGAGAGAGAGAGAGAGAGAGGGAGAAAAAGGGGTGGGGAGAAACAAACACACACAGTTCTACTTCCTGGCCACACGTAACAATCACCCTTCACAAGTTTCGACGCGAGCAGTGCTTCGGGTGTCGTATCAACCACCCAAGCCAGAGACAGCACCCGTGTGTGGAAAATGTGGAAGATGATTACTACCAGATCAACTTTCACGGGATAATGAAGATGCTTTTCACCCCACACTTCATTCCTTCCATCCAACGTCTCCTGACCGCACGCAACATCCGAGAGGACGACGCCAGAGTCAAAGCCGTGGCACAGACTATTACACAAGCTCAGATCCGCTAAGAACATCCAGGATTCCATTGGCAGCATGTACGACGAGCTGATTGGCGAGGACGTACTCAAAATTGGACAACTGAAACTGGTGACGGAGGGCTGGGAAAGCGAATAAGTTTGTTCTCTTGTTTCTGTTTTGTCTATTAATCATGGGTAATTATTGGAGAAAACTTGTAACCTGTGTAGAAGAGAGGATAATCATCACCCATCTGATATAGCATCTTTGCAACAGAGTTTCAACAGATAGAGACGCTGTCACAACACCGGTTGAAATCAGACGACTAAGCAACATTATGGACAAAGTTCGTTCTCACACCGGACATACAGCTTCGGAAGTCATGGTGCAGAGTGCGAGCGCATCTGATTTGTCAGAGACCTTTGAAAAAATTGTGAAAGAATGGATCAAGGACTCTTTTGTTATAACACCCTGTCATTTGCTCACTATGTACACTTTGTTTGTGGATGTATTGATCTTTCATTTGCAGAATAACACGTCTGTGAATATCCCAGGCGAACTGAAAAGATTGCACGACATTCTTCAGACTAGTTTAGATCACAGTGTGTTAGTTCAGGTTTTAAAGATGATTAAAGACTAGTCGTCTCCTTTTATGCAACCAATGTACAGTATTACACCTTATCTTTTATGTATCTTTATCCTGTATATATCTTAACATTTGATGTGTCCTATTACAATACAATCATTTAAAGGTATTACACCTTATCTTTTATGTATCTTAACATTTGATGTATCCTATTACAATACAATCATTTAAAGGTATTACACCTTATCTTTTATGTATCTTAACATTTGATGTATCCTATTACAATACAATCATTAAAATGTATTACACCTTATCTTTTATGTATCTTATCCTGTATGTATCTTAACATTTGATGTGTCCTATTACAATACAATCATTTAAAGGTATTACACCTTATATTTTATGTATCTTAACATTTGATGCATCCTATTACAATACAATCATTAAAATGTATTACACCTTATCTTTTATGTATCTTATCCTGTATGTATCTTAACATTTGATGTATCCTATTACAATACAATCATTAAAAGAGATAAAGCGATCCAGAGTGGTGTGTTTTTTCAGTAAACCTTGAGAGGCGGGATCCTTCTGAAACCGCACCCCCTTACCTGTGCAACGCCCCTACACACTCAACGACATAAAAGAACTGTTCAACGCAGTAACCCAGTTGTAGACCTGCCACGTGAGAGAACAGACCCCTGGAATGGAGACTCGCAGCAAGCCTGAATCGTCGCAACGCAAAAGTGAAAAAGCTCAGGATGATCCTGACACGAGCCAGAAGACCTCCTGGACATCGACTCCAGAAAAGTTTATTATGAACCACTTTAGACAAAGCGACCGCTGTGACGAGGACACGTGTATGAGACTCAAATGTGAGACCCTCCCCGCTCTTAGTCTGGAGGTGGTGATAGACTCTGAACACTCCGGGGCCAGCGTGACACCTTCTGGATTACTGGACCTGCGACTAGCCGTGGCTTCAATCTACTCGAACGTGCCATGTTACTATGAATACTTCACCCGGCTGCTTTTGGTGCACAAGCTGCTAGAGAGAACGAATGCTTGAAACGTAGGTTACAGCTAACCGACTACGGACCTGTGTGGGCACGCATGAAAGATGTTGTGTACTATGTGATCTTCATGCGGTGTTCTTCAGACTAGTTTAGATCACAGTGTGTTAGTTCAGGTTTTAAAGATGATTAAAGACTATAAAGAGATAAAGAAGCAATCCAGAGTGGTGTGTTTTTCAGTAAACCCTGAGTTTGTTGCAGGCAGGCAGGTAGGCAGGCAGGCAGGCAGGCAGAATGGCGGTGAGACGGGTCATGAAAAGAGTGTATTACAACCCGGCCCATCCGGCTAGTTTTGGAGGTGTAGACCGACCAGGATGAAATGGGGAAGAAAGTCAGCGTGGAAAATGTTAAAGATTTTTTACAAGAGCAAGATACCTACACTCTGCATAAACCAGCCAGAATACATTTCACCAGAAACAGAGTTTTTGTCCCTAGGCCTTTAAACCAATTTCAAGCAGATCTCTGTGTAATGCAAGCCTTGGCGGAACACAACGACGGGTTTAAATATTTACTAACGGTCATAGATGTATTTTCAAAAAAAGCATACGTGCGTGTTTTAAAGAGAAAAACCGCAGACGAGGTGGTGAAGGCCTGTGTTTCAATCTTCAAAGACAGTCAGATCCCTGAAAAGTTACAAACGGATGCCGCTAAAGAGTTTTTCAACAAGAGTTTTGATGCTTTAAAGAAGGAGCACAACATTGTACACTTTGCCACAGCAAGCGATCTGAAGGCCTCTGTTATTGAGAGGTTTAACCGTACGTTAAAAACTAGAATGTTGAGATATTTTACGGCTAACAACACGAGGCGATACCTCGACGTTTTACAGGATTTGGTGAAAAGCTACAATCACAGCTTTCATAAAAGTATAAAAATGGCGCCTATGCAGGTGACCTCCGAGAATGCCTCTCAAGTGTTTCAAAATCTGTACGGCACGTTTCCTACGCGACACCGTAATGCGGTGCAAATGAAATTTAAAAAGGGTGATCTTGTCAGATTATTCAAAGTCAGAGGGGCGTTTGATAAAAAATATGTTTTACGGACGAAGTGTTTACGGTGGAGGCCTGCATTCCTCGTACTCCCCCTGTGTACAAACTCCGAGATTATGACGGAGAGCCTATCGAGGGCTCCTTTTACGAGGCAGAGTTGCAAAAAGTAAAAATGTCTAAAGACAGGACGTATCACGTAGAAGAAATATTAAAACTACGTACTGTCAAGGGTGAAAAACAGGTTTTGGTGCATTGGAAAAACTGGCCCGACAAATTCAATAGCTGGGTCAAGGCCTCGGATCTGAAAAATATATAAAAGCCACGCTCAACGACCCCGACCGATCATACCATTGGATATGGCGACAGACGCAGGATTTTACGTCACCTTACCTTTCAACGCTAGTAAAGACGTGTTTAAAAACAACACCAGCTCAAATTACACGGTAGACTTAGCCAAGGCTATCGAACTGAACAGAGAATGGGAGGTGGGTCTGTGCGAAATCATTTATCCTCACACGTGGTATACTTTACCTCGGGATAATGCTTATATCGAACTCATGAAAAACTCGGATGAACCTGTAATTCCGGCGGGGGAAGAAGAAGAAGAAGAAGATCATGATTATACAAAGCCTGGAGAGCTACTCATAATTCAAAAGTTCAGTCGGGGAGGATATAATGAGAAGCCGAGAGACCTCCTGGAACAAATCGTACCGAAACTCATAAAATATGACCCCATAGCCGAGGCTGTTTACAACAACGTGACCAAGTGCATCGATTTCAAAGGCAGCGGTCAGTACAAAATCCGAGCGCAAGCCCCCTTGGCCTACATGCTGGGCCTTAAACCGGGTGAGTGGTGGAACCTCTCTCCCCGTTCGGCTACCTACCCGTGCGATCTCAAAAGAAGTATTTATAACCTCTTTATTTACACAGACATCATTCAGTATCAACCGATCGGTGACAGCTACTCGCCATTGCTGAGCGTGGTGAACGTTAAAGGTGGTTTTGGAGACGTGGTGAGTCTCAGGTACAATACGGTGCATTACGTGCACGTGTCTAAAAGTTACATTAAAACTATTCATATAGAGATTAAAACGGATCGCAACCAGTGTGTGGACTTTGTCTACGGGAAGGCTATTTTGAAACTTTACTTTAAACCAGCCGCGGCTCAGCATCCTGTATAAAAATAAATAAAAAACATGGAACAGGTACGTCTGAGAGAGGATCCTCATCGCTTCATAAACTATTATGAAAGTCAAGTGGGAGGCGCTTTACCCAGTTTTTATGGAGCATAGGTCATGTACGGTCGGGGTATAGGCTCCATCTTCTCGAGATTGTTTCGTTTTGTCTCTCCTCTGGTGAAAAAAGGCTTTGCCATCGCCAAGCCACACCTCAAATCGGCCGCGAGCAACATCGCCTCTGATGTGATATAAAGTGCGGTGGGGAGTATGACCAATCGACAGAATCAGGAGGGATCCGGAGGGATTATTGTTTTATTGCGTAGACAAAGGAGGAGGCCGCCGGGGGATCGCGTTTTTTTCGCTCCCTAATGAATGTGCGAGTCATAAAAGGAAAAAATCAGTCGGGAGAAGCAAGCCGAAGGGGAGGAAGTCTGCCAGAAGCGGCGATATCTTTTAGACCTAAATAATACAAGAAGAAGAAGAAAAGAAATTTCAACAACAACAACAGCAAAAAAAAAAAAAAAAAAAACGCAAAATGGCTCTTTTACACCAAAAATCACCCGAGTGCACCCTGGCGGAGCTGGATTTATTTTCAGCCCCCATGACGCAGCTGTCTATCGAAGATAAGGTCTACACTGAAATTCTTCCTCTATCGGCCACATTGAGTTCTTTATTCCCGGAGATGGTGAAAAGTATTTGGATTTGAACGATACTTTGCTGCATCTCCGCCTGAAAATCACCAACGCCGACGGTACAGACCTGGTGAATGACGCCGCTGTGGGCCTGGTCAACTACCCTTTGAATACAATTTTCAGTCAGTGAGACGTTATTCTGGGGGATAGATTAATTTCACAGTCTAGCGTAGCACCCGTACAGAGCCGTGATCGAAACCCTACTCAATTACTCTGAAGATACGCTCCAGAGTCAATTCAGCGTGGGTCTTTTTTACAAAGACACGGCTGGAGCACTGGACTCTATTGTGACCAACAACGGTCCTAACTGTGGACTTAACTCCCGAGCAGCCTTCTCCGCCAATTCCCGGGAAGTACACCTGTTTGGCCCCCTCCACGGGGACGTATTTTTCTGTGAGAGACTCCTTCTGAATTCGGTGGACATGAGAATCAAGCTGACCCGAACCAGTGACGCCTTTTGCCTCATGGGAGCTCGCGATTCTGTTTTCCGCCTGAGAATACTTGGCGCCTCGCTGTTTGTTAAAAAAGTGACAGTCTCCCCCGCGATCCGTCTGGGTCACGCAGCAGCTCTGCTGAGGGGTAACGCGCCAGCCCCAGTTAAATCGAGGCAGTTCAGTCAGAGAGTTTTACAACATGTTTATCGCCACAGGAAGACACCTGAAAGATCTACCTCTGAGCATCAACCGTGAAGAATTTAACGACGGATACTCTGTGTTTAATCTCACCCCGGGTGATGACAACGATGCTCTGTCCCCTGTTTCCAATGGGAATTTAAGATTGGAAATGAGATTCAGAGTAGCCTTACCACACACCACCACTCTGATCGTCTACGCCTGTTACGATTCCATTCTGGAAATTAACTCTAAAAGACAGGTGCTGGTGGATTATTATTAAAAAAATCAAAACATGAATAATCATGAACTGGAAAATCTTTTGCATCGTCGCCTAGGAGATGTATTCTGTGGCGTGTGGGCTTCTGATCAGCTGCCGTTATTGACACGTTCCTTTGACACCCCAGTCTACTTTATAGTCAACACACACCCTGCAGACCTGCCAGGTGAGCACTGGCTCTCTTTGACTCTGGAAGAGGACGGTGTAGCCACCTTTTTTGACTCTTATGGTTTTCCTCCGGACTTTGCTCATTACCCCTCAAGCATCTTACAGTTGTTGGAGCAGCGTTCTGACCGGATATTGTACCACGATCGTCAGCTTCAGAAATCAGAAATCGAAGCTCCGGATGTTTTAACCATGGATCTTGTTCTTTGCAAATGTTTAATCAGTGTTACAACCTGTGAATTATCTATTATTATTATTATGAAAATAACTCTCTGTAGACTGAATGTGATCAATAAAACCTTTATTGAGAAAAACATTTTTTGTACGTTTACATTCATTTAGGGAGAAAAGGGGATCCAGGGAGATTTATTATTTTTACGCCGTCTACGTTCGCGTTCTTTTGGGATTTCTTTCGGAGTAATCCAGTGTGGGGATAGGGTTGCTGTCCGTTTGGAGACTCGTTTGGCCTCTGGAGGAGCTATTGTGTTTTGTTCTTCTTCTTCTTCTTCTTCTTCATTATCTCGCCCCTCTGCTCTGCTCCAGTGTGGGGAGAGGGTTACTGTCTGGGGAGAGGATCACTGTTGGCGGCAACACCGCCAAACAGGACGTTTGCTCATATCTCGGCAACGCTTTGACTTCCGAAAACCAAATTTGGTCACGTGCTTCGAGACCAGCCCCAAAGGGTGCCAATAAAATTTGGTGTCATTTGTCCACTAGGAGGCGCTGTAATTAACAAAATTGCATTTTTGCTTTTTTGTCTTGATGCGTTTGGATATGACGTTAAATTTTCATGTCTACTAATACTGTGGAAGGTCACAATTCAGGTCCTGTCCAAAATGTTCACGTTTGTGTAAAATTGTGGCTGCCATATTGGATTATGTCAAAAGTGAAACTAAATTTTCAGCGGTCACAAATTTTGACGGATTCTCACGAAAATCGGCACAGAGTATATTCAGACCAATCCGCACAAAGGTTATTAGACGGATTTTTCAATTTCAACTTTGTTTGCGTGCTACAGCCAATCAATAGCGAAGGCTGCGATTTCGATGTGAGCTCATATCACAGGAACACTTTGGCAATACCAAACCAAATTGCATGGCATGCTTCAAGGCTGTGTCCTAAGTGCAGGAAACAAATATGGTGTCATTTCGTCTCTAGGGGGCGCTATAATTAGCAAAACAGCCCATTGGACCGTATGGTAAAAAGTTGTGAAATTTGGCACATTGATTAAGGACAGTCGTATGTGTAATGTCACCAATTTACATGTTGCCAGTAAACACAGTATAGCGCCACCAACGGGTCAAAGTTTTAGGTACATTTGTGCATGTAACTTTTGAACCGTTAGCCCGATTTATAAAAACAAGGTATCGTTGGATTCCTTGGATCATAGCGAGTTCAATGCACCATATGACGTCATAATGCGCCATGATAGATTTCGCGCCATTTGGATTTTGTTGAAACTGAAACTAATTGTTCAGCGGTCGTAAAACCAATCCGCACAAAAGTTATTAGACGGAGTTTTCAATTTCGACTTTGTTTGCGTGCTACAGCCAATCGAAATCAGTGGCGAAGGCGCAGATTTCGATATGAGCTCATATCTCAGGAACGCTTTGGCGTAACAAAACCAAATTTGATGCCATGCTTTCAGGCGTTGTCCCAAGTGCACGAAAGAAATATTGTGTCATTCGGTCACTAGGGGGGGCTGTAATCCGCAAAAATCTTTTTGGATGAGAAACTAAATTTTCATGTATGCTAATAATTACTATTATTACATTACATGATTGCATGATCTGCATGGGCCCCTCATTGCTGCTTGCAGCTATATTTTTTAATTTTTTCATAAGAACTCAGCCCCGGCTCATTTAATATCACTCTCATTTTTGCGTCTAAATCATCTTCGGCCGTTTGTCTGATGGAGGATTCAGGTTGAGTCAGGCGGTTTAACTGATGAGGTGCGACGAGAAACATTTTTTGCGACGTTCTCAGAGCGATGTCTTTTTTTTTTTTTTTTTTTTCTATTAACAAGTCCTCCTGTAAGATTTCCGAGAATGGGCACCGCAGCCGAAAGCAGAGGTAAAATAAAACCTCCCGACTGTTTCATCAATGTTCTGCGTTTCTGATTTAAACCCGTCTTTTTATCAGCCAGCAGTCTGATAATTTTTCTCCGGCTTTTCAGTTTTTTGTATTGAGGAGAAGACAGTGGAATGTTGCCTTTTAAAAGATTCAAAGCAATTTCACACAGAGCTTGGAGAAAGTCCGGGAAAGAGTGGGCAAGAATGTCTTTACGTTTACGAGGTGTGGCGTGGTATAGAGCTTTTAATAAGGGTGCATTTCTTCTTATACGTGCCGACATGATGGTGCTGCTGCTGCTGCTGATGATGATGAGACTTACTTTGTTCTGGGAACATATACAACCGGCCACTGTGGAGGCAGTATACCCATCCTCAGCCTGTACGGTTCTGGACAGGAAGGTGTGAGATCGACCAATAAATACCCGCAGGGGTCTTTGGTGGCGTCTTCAAAACTCTCTAAAAAGAAGGCTTTTTGTGAGGGGAAGATTTGATGCGCCAATATATTCATCTGTAATTTGTCCCGAGGGTTTTTAAACAACACCAGATAATTACTGTTCAAACTCATGGTACGACCGTGTTTACCTCTATGCAATACATTTTGCGTCAACATAAACACACTCATATTTCTATGATGTCTGTACTGAGTAAAAAGTTTGACCACTTCAGGATGGTCGGAGGCTTGAAAAATAACATCATCCAGAATAATCAAATGGTTCTGATCAGGAGGAAACAGCTCTGTGTCATCAAAAGAATCAGGCAGTCCTTCAACAAACTTAATCTTTTTATTCATTTTTTGCAGTTCAGCATACATGGGTTGAAAGGAAGTATATATCCACACAATATTTTCAGGTACACCATTTATTACATGTTCACAATTTTCAATAACACTTTTTACAAAATATGTTTTCCCGCACCCACTGGGACCCACGATCATACATGAAAAGGGTGCTGCGAGTCTGGGATCAAAATGAACTTGCTCCATGTTAGCAAGGTGTGACATTTTTTTTTTTTTTTTTTTTAGTTTGTCTGATTGTTTGTTTCTCTCCTCCTATTTCAGTAGCCAAAAGGCAGAGTTGTGCCGTCGCTAAAGAGTCATACACCACTCTAAACGTTTTTTGAAATGTAAAATTTTTCAAGAGAAAGCTCTTTTTATTACGTCTGATGTTATGCTGAGGGGTCTCAATAATGCCCCCTCGAGAGCCCTCAAGGTAACCCTCCACCAGCTCTCTGACGCTGTCAAATTGACCTGCTCACAGCACTCTGTAGTCTGAGTGATACCTTTGACACGCAATACTACCTTTTTCTTTTGTCTCGTCTGGTAGGCGTAACTTTTGGGACCAGCGGCTGCAAATTCTTGAATGGTGTCACCGTCCAGCTCATCGGTCAAATCCCCCAGATAATTCCCCAATTTCAGAGGCGTCCCCCCTTCTTTCACCACATATATCAGACTGTCAGTATCCATGTAGAGAACGTTTTCCTGCACCTGCTCTAGATAACTGTACAGCTTGAGACGGACATAAGCAGTAGTGAATGCAGCGATGAACACATTATTAGCTCTACCTGGAGGCACGACGCACCGCTTGTGGTAATTCCACTGAATCATAGCGGTCTTGTTGTTCAGAAAATTAAAGTATTTCACTTTGTACTGACCGGAAAACATGAAGCGGAGAAAGTCTTCAGGGTCGCTGACCAGGGCGGTCTGAGGCAGATTGCTTCTCTGCGCAAACTTTCCCCAGAAACTGTTGAGACATAGTTTAGCCACCTGTCTCTTTGCAGGGTTCACCTCAATCTTGTCAGTGTCTAGCCGCACGCCTTGATGCAGCTCATAGTCCCTGATGTACTTTTCTCTGCTTTCCTGATCAGCGGCCTCAGGTGGGTAGCCTGAAGCTTCCTGCTTACCTTTCAGGAAGGTGTGCATGTAGCCGACAAAAATGGAGTCGCTACACCCGTCAAAGTGCCACACTTCAATGATCTTACCTACCCTATAACCAACCTCAAGAGCCTTGTTCACTTCAGCGCTGACCCACACTCCCGTCAATGCTCTGGCGCGCTCGTCGTGTCTACACGGACCCCTCTGATTGTTGATTTTTAGCGCAGGTACGACAGAGGGTGAACACCAATTTACCTCTAGATGTTTTGTAAGGTAACACGGGGAACAAGAGCCCTCTAGGAGGGTGGATGGTGGCTTTGATGAACCCAAAGTGGGGTGACCTAGCGGATAGGAAAAATTTCAGTTAACATACGGATACAGAAAAGTGACGTCTACATAGTGCACGGTCTCGTTAGGCCCAGCCGTGTACCTCAGCCTCACAGCACTCGTTCTACCACCAAAGAGAGCGTCGCGGGGGCACAGAGGTTCGGGAGGGAGGAAACTCCCGAGAAAAGCTTTTACACCCGCATGCACATTTTTCAAAGCCGACCATTTATGCTCCCACAGGACAACCGTCTGAACACCGTAAACAGATTTCAAAGCCTGCATTTTCTCCTCACTAGCCGCATGCAGCTCCTCAAAGGGGACTCGCCTCAGAGGGCAAGTGTCGTGGGGGTTAAAACAAGATGGGCAACCATGGTAAAAGCACCCCAGAAACTCCCAAGCATAAGCAACACCCTCTATTTCGTCAAAACCGTCAACAAAGTACGGTCCTACCCGTTTCTCCCCCTTGTTTAACGCATGCTGGATAAAATATTATTGCTGCGTGCTACCCACTCCAACCACTGAATGGAGGCATGGGAGTAGCTTTTGGTCTGGCACCTGTAGTTATCCGGCGAAGGTATGGCCAGGGTTTTGGGTGGGAGGAATTTTGTGAGAAACACAATTTATCTGTATGATCTCTAGTCGGAGGCAAAGGCTGAATAAAGCAGAGGTGATCACCGGCGTCAGAGTCTAATTTCTCTCCGCAGATGTTGCATTTAGGCCGCTGGCATTTGTGATTATGAGATGTGATAATTTTTTGGCAACTCTGACATCTTTTGATTGTGTCGCATATACTGCTATGTGTTTCACCCAAAGGTCTTTCTCTAGGCTCCTTGTGCCTGTCAAAACACAGACGAGTACGACACGTCCTGTTGCAGTCGCTGCATGCTACGGGTTTGAGCTCCTGCTCAGTGCACTCGGGGTTGTTACACACAGAGCAGTGACCTTTGCATTGGATGGCGTAGGGGTTCGTGTAGCTTTTGTAGCAGTAATGACAGACTTACCGAACGGCTTTCAGATTTTTTATTCCGTAATAATGGTTCTGGAGCAAAAAGAGAAACAGAGGATTTGATCTATCGGAGAAAGCCGTCTCAAAATGAGAGAGCGGCTGCTGATCCGGACTTCTGTAAAAAATAACAATCTTGCGGTTCAGAATTTTTTCAAATTTGCACACGTCAGTAAAGGTGACGGGGGTCTGAGCTGTCAGACCGACGAGTCTCTGAAACTCTCTCCCTTGTTCTAAGGCCTGATTATCAGTGATTAGAGCAGTGTTTCCCAACCTTTTTTGGCTTGAGTACCCCCTGAGCCTTCTTGTCACTTCAGGAGTACCCCTCACACATATATGCGTTGAAAATTCTCAAAAAAATAGAGCATAACACAGTGGTTATAGATGAAAATCATTTTATTTAATCTTCTTAAACTGAACATAAACTTGTCAGGCTCTCTCTCCTTCTTTTTTAGCATCAACTTAATGCAACATAAAAATAAAGAATATGTTTTTTTGGAATAAAAATAATTGGCCAAAATAGCCTGAATACTAAATCAAAATAACCTTCAAAATTCAGCAGGTAACATTTCTCTCTCTCTCTCTCTCTCTCTCTCTCTCTCTCTCTCTCTCTCTCTCTCACTGTAACATAACTGTTGTAACGCATTCTTCAAAAAAAAAAAAATCTCCCCTTGCGCTGCGTACCCCCTGCAGTACCTCCACGTACCCCTAGGGGTACGCGTACCCCCGGTTGGGAAACACTGGATTAGAGGATCGTTTACATGGGCCAAGTTGATGGTAAAGCAGAGGTGATCATTCCTGTTGTCCACAATGTACAGATGTTGTCTTTTAATTCGTAATATTTCACAGTCTTAAGTTTTGTCCAGTTTGCGTTTAACAACGCCTCTAGGATCATGCACAACCTGAACCACTAATTCTATCCTAGCATCTGATGCTATCTCGGCGTTAGATTGAACCAAGCGTTCCAGCAAGCCCTCAAAAGCAGGTAAGATAGCATCACCATGTTCATCCTCAACAACCACAGAGACATGATTCTGAACATTCTCACCAATAAGCTCTAGCTGTATTACATCATTACGCCCAACCTGTGCTCTGACAGCGCCAGCCATTTCTCTAAGAATCAACATCATATCGTCATAAAACTGTGCAAGATCCGGTATGTTTCTGGCAGGGGGAACGGTGAACACTCGTCTCAGCTCCAGATTGTTGAACCGGTCGCGGTACACAGTCTCGATGTTGGAGGAGGAGGAGGTGGACGGCCTGGAGGGTGAATCAGCCTGACCTCCACCATGCTGGACATGGACTTGAAATGAAGGAGCAGGTGGGGTAGGAGGAGGAGAAGGAGGCGGGACTTGGTTTTCATTCGACTGTGAGCAGGAGGAGGGGGAGGGAGAAGGGGAGGAGGAGGAGGGGGAAGGGGAGGAGGAGGAGGAGGGAGGGGTCTGGTCCATCTGATGCATTGCAAGTTCTAAGGATGGAAATAATTTTCAACAATGGATGAAGATGGGTTTTGATTTAGTCGCAGCAGAGCGTCTTCTAATGCGTCATCTAATAGATAGTTAGATACAGGCGTTCTAACAGAGTGTTAGAACGCCTGTTCTAACGCTCCGTCTAAAAGATCTATATATGAAAGTTTGGAGACGAGGAAAAAGTTTTAAAAAGTTACATCTCATCAGTTTACTGACAAAGTCAGAGAAAATAATAGACCCACCGTGATCTGATTGAATTCGATTGAGATCGATGCCCTCAAACTCATCAGAAGTCACTTCAAGAAATGAAAAAGACATTCAGTGTAGAAAACAAAATCCTGGATACAACAACAACCCAAAAAGCACCAAAAATGTCTTATAACACAGAAAAACATGTTAACATTACTGGCTAGTTTCTAAAATGTGTGTAAACTGTATACTAGTGCAGCAATGAACTCTTTCAGAAGTTACTTAAACTCGTCAGAAGTCACTTCAAGAAATGAAAAAGACATTTGTTGCAAAGCAGAATAAAAAAATAAATTAAAAAAAGTTAAATCACTTACCGGGAAATAGGAGTTGTTGGTCAGAAGGAGAAGTAGGAGGCTGAACCTCGGATGAAATGTTATTTTCTAAAATAAAATAAATACTATAGTTCACTTTTTTTGGTAGAAAGACAAAAGTTAAAGTTAAAGTTAAAGCTCCATACCATGCTCCATCTTCGTCAGCCGTACGTTCAATGACTTTGGTGTCCGCGTCAAAGAGGTTTAGGTGTTTTATACCCAGAAAACGAAGAAGATGCTGAAGACGATTTATTACTTTCTCATCCATTTTGGGGAGGGGGTTAGCTCGCATCTCTACTATTTTACATCTATTTACATTACATCTACTATTTACAGCTATTTTACAGATTTTTTTATTTTTTTTCTACAACATTGGGGTCGTATCTGCGTGCGCACATGCGCACTTGCGCATTCCCAAAACTTTAATTCTGCGTTCTAGGTAAAAGGTCAAAGTCGTAAAACTGTCAAAGCCAGAGTCAACCAGAGTTTGATGAAAGGTGGTAAGTATATCTCTCTGGTGCTGAACTGACCTGCCTGCAGTCCAGACCTTTCACCAATAGAAAACATTTGGCGCATCATAAAACAAAAAAATCCAGCAACGAAGGCCCAGGACTGTTGAGCAGTTAGAATCCTGCATTAGACAAGAAAGGGACAACATTCTTCTCCCAAAACTCCAGCAAGTGATCTTCTCACTTCGCAGACATTTACAGACAGTTGTTAAAAGACGATGGAATATAATATTTTCCATTAAATGGTAAAATGTCTCAGTTTTAACACGTGATATGTTGTTTATGTTCTATTGGGAATAAAATATGGGTTTGAGAGATTTGCAAATCATTTAATTCTTTTTTATCTACATTTTACACAGCGTCCCAACTCTTTTGGAATTGGGGGTTGTAAATAAATATACATGAACACTTACGTGGCCTCAGGATCATATTCTGCCCAGATTTTCTTGAACTCATCCAAATGCTGGGGGCCAAGTATGGACCAATCACGTGTCAAGTAGTCAAAATTATCCATGATGACAGCCACAAATAGGTTGATGATCTGTGATGGATAGAAGAAATACAGTATGTGTTTACTGCATATTTGCACGAGTATTATTGTGACACAAAATGGTTCGGGCAGAGGTTGGCATGCCCTCCTTCAGAAGCTGAAAATAAGGGAATATAACCTTTGCTCTCTGTTCTGACTCCTGTCAGTAAATAAGATAAGTGTCCCTCTGGTGGTGTTTTTGAGGTTAGGGTTAGCAGCTTTAAGTACCAGGCCCGTCCAATGTTTATGCTCAGGTTACAAGTGCTCCACAACAGAGTTGTTCGTCTGAGCCTTGGAGTTAGTTGTTTCATAGCACTATAATTTTAAGGTGATGTTTGAAGTGTTTATTTTAAGTTATAAAAACCGTGCTAATATGCTAATGCTAATCGCAAAGCTAACCGTTAGCAAGAGGCTAGTTGAGCTGCTGGGGCTAGTTTGGTTCGTTGTTGAGATTCATTTATGTTGTGAGTTGCATCTTTGTTGCTGCATTTATGTCTGTTTACTGGAATGTAACTGCATATTTCATGTAACATGTATTCTTTATCTGTGTTGCAGTTTTACAAAAAAACTAATGAGAAGATTCAGTAAAGCAACAGTAAAGCACATCTACTGGGTGTGTTCATTCTCAGGTGAGTCCTGAAACATATTCTTTAGTTGCTATAGCTGCTATAGGCCTAGACGCGAATGCATGCTACTAACTTCTCCTCTTACTAGCTTCCTCCATAGAGCGTTTTTGTTTTCCCAGATGTCTCATGTGTCATGGATTGTGGCTACACCTATATCAGCGATTGGTTGAGCCTCTTCTGTGGTCTTTATATCCACTACAAATACTATTATTATCATTATTGTTATCACTACCTTTAGTCACATAGTAAATGGACTGTATAGTGCCTTTCTAGTCTTCCGACCAATTAAAGCATTTTTACACTAGCTCCTAAAACTGATGAGCAGTTGACACATTGCATAAGCTAATGCCATCAGTGTATGAATGGGTGTGAATGGGTGAATGAGATATGTAGTGTAAAAATGAAAGGAGATATATAAGTACAGTCCATTTACCATTTGAAGTCCCCCGGCAGTCTAGTCCTATAACAGCATAACTAAGGGATGACCTTAGCCCTAATTATAAGCTCTATAAAAAAGGAAAGTCTTAAGTCTACTCTTAAAAGTGTTGACCGTGTCTGCCTCCAGAACCCAGAATGGTAGTTTGTTCCACAGAAGAGGAGCTTGATAACTGAAAGCTCTGGCTCCCAATCTACTTTTGGAAACTATAGGAACCACAAGGGACTCTGCATTCTGAGAGTGCAGTGTTCTAGAGGGGTACTAAGGTACTATGAGCACTTTTAGATATGATGGTGCCTGACCATGAAGAGATTTGTATGTAAGCAGTAGGATTTTAAATTCTATTCTAGATTTAACAGGTAGCCAATGCAAAGAAGCCAGAAAAAGAGAAATATGATCTCTGATCTTGGTTCCTGTCAGCACACGTGCAGCAACATTCTGAATTAACTGCAAAGTCCTAAGAGACTTATTGGAGCAGCCTGATAACAAAGAGATACAACAGTCCAGGGGCCTCATGTACAAAGCTTGCGTACGCACAAAAAAGTGGCGTACGTCCTTTTCCACGCTCATGTTCAGATGTATCAAACGTGAAATGATTGTAGAGATGAGCGTGCCCCGCGCCAACTTCATAGCTGTCGTACGCACGTTTCTACAGCTATTGTTCTTTTGGTGACACTTAGAGGTGATGCTGGGAAACTGTTAATAATGTGAAAACAAGTAGTCATCAGAGTGATGTACACATCAGAGACATACTTATGAACAATTAACACATCCACGTGTTTGTAATTATATGGGTGGATATAAAAGCATGCGCAATGTGATGAAGAAAATTATATTAACAATATCAGCGTTAGCGTTGTTTGAGGATCTTGCAAATGGTGCAATCCGACATGAGCGAGTATTTAAGGAACGCAAGGATTTAGTTGCAAACCATGATAATTGGCTCATAAGACGATTTCGGTTACCAAGGCCAGTGTTACTGGAGTTGTGCGCAGAGCTGCGGCCAGCCCTAGAGAGCAACAGGGGCCGGCGAGGAGCCAGGGGTTGTGCTGACTACGCTGGGGTTCCTGGCAACAGGGGCATTCCAGCGGGAGCTGGCCGTTCGGTCAGGAGTGTGCCAGTCAACCCTGAGCCGAGCCATGCCAGCTGTGTGGGACGGGTTAATTTGCAGCGAGAGCCCGTTTCCCTAATGTAATCGGAGCAATTGACTACACACACATTGCTATAAAAGCGCCATCACAGGATGAATTTGTTTATGTAAGTAGGAAACATTTTCATTCCATCAATGTTCAAATCATATCTGATGCGCAAATGCAACATCGTGGCAAGGTGGCCTGGTTCAACGCACGACTCATTCATTATGACTAACAGCTTGGTTGGGAACAGGCAGGAGGCTGGTATGTAACGCTGGTTTACATACGAGACAATTAAACGAATAAACTCTTTACTTATCCAAAAGCCACCCATCGTGCACCGTTCAAGTGTGCCAATGCGCATTTGGGCATGTGCGCATTCAAATATCATGTTTTTGGTTTGCTTTATATTTCTGCTGTTGAAATTAGAGCTGCAGAACTTTCTAACAAGCCCCTGATTGTCTCCCTGTGTTCAGTATTCTTGTCAGTAAAAGCGGGCGTAAAGTTGGAAATGTCAGCCGCGGCGCCACACCTGTCCACACCTGTGTGTGCGCTGCTCGGATCCCACGGCATAGTTTCGCTTTTGTCTGTTTTTACGACCGGCAGGTGCACGGAGTATTTTATTTTGAAAATCCACCGGATTCTCTTTGCTTTTTCTGTGTCTGGGTTCCGCCCGCTCGAGGTGCTCTGTGGAAATTGACGCATGCTGCTCGCAAGTTTTAATGTTTTTATTTTACTGTTATGTACAAAATATGGGTCATATTAGACCCTGGATAGTATGTAAGGGTTAATGAGTAATGAAATGTTAGGATAATTTTTGTATGTACTTAAGTTCCCAACTTCATTGTAAGATTCATTTAAAGCTTTAGTTAATAAAATGATCAAATTAATTCAGTTGCTCTTTTCGCACGGGAAAAATTGTGGCTAGTGTAAATTCTGATTGGCTAGTAACTTCAGAAACTTACCAGCCACATTAGCTGGTGATCAAAAAAATTAATTTAGAGCCCTGGTAACGTCACCTCGTGAGCGAAAACTGCACATCACACCAGTTAACAGCAGTTTACTGTGAGATTGTTTCTAAGGAAAGGAGATATATGTCATGTGTTTTGTTGTTTAAGATGTAAGTTCACTTTTTATAAGAACACAAACTGTTTGAGAGTTTCTGTAGATTTTTTTTCTAAAAATAAAAAGATAATTTTATTTGGTCATAATTTGTCTGTAGCTCATTTTGATTTAAAAAAAGTCAACAGGGATAAATATGACAAAAAAAAAAGACGTGAGTGGTAGCGTGTGTGTGAGGCTGTAAATGCTGTGGGATCCGAGCAGCGCACACACAGGTGTGTATAGGTGTGGCGCTGCGGCTGACATTTCCAACTTTACGCCCGCTTTTACTGACAAGAATTCTGAACACAGGGAGACAATCAGGGGCTTGTTAGAAAGCTCTGCAGCTCTAATTTCACCAGCAGAAAATAAAGAAAATCCAAAACATGATATTTAAATGCGCACATGCCCAAATGTGCATTGGCACACTGGCATGGTGCACGATGGGTGGCTTCTGGGTAAGTAAAGAGTTTATTCATTTAATTGTCCCGTATTTAAACCAGCGTTACATACGGGACAATTAAACAAATAGAAGCCACCTATCGCGCACCGTGCCAGCCTCCAGCCTGTTCGCAACCATGCTGTTAGTCATAATGAATGAGTCATGCGTTGAACCAGGCCACCTTACCACGATGTTAGTTAGCTGCATTTGCGCATCACATATGATTTGAACATTGATGGAATGAAAATGTTTCCTACTTACATAAACAAATTCATCCTGTGATTTTATAGCAATGTGTGTGCAGTCAATAGCTCCGATTACATTAGGGCTCTCACTGCAAATTGCGCTTTAATGTTGGCCTGTTCAACAGCATTGTACAGAAATCTGATGTACCAGGATGACATTCGGATGATTCCGTCCCACACAGCTGGCATGGCTTGACTCAGGGTTGACTGGCACACTCCTGACGATCGGCCAGCTCCCGCTGGAATGCCCCTGTTGCCAGGAACCCCAGCGTGGTCAGCACAAACCCGGACTACTAGCCAGCCCCCTTTTTGCGCTCTAGGGCCGACCGCAGCTCTGTGCACAACTCCAGTAACACTGGACTTGGTAACAGAAATCGGCTTATGAGCCAATTATCATGGTTTGCTAGTAAATCCTTGCATTCCTTAAATCGCTCACGTCGGAGTGCACCATTTGCAAGATCCTCTAACAACGCTAACGCTGCCATTGTTAATATCATTTTCTTCATCACATTACGCATGCTTTTATATCCACCCATATAACTGCAAACACGTGGGTGTGTTAATTGTTCATAAGTATGTCTCTGATGTGTACATCACTCTGATGACTACTTGTTTTCACATTATTAACAGTTTCCCAGCATCACCTCTAAGTGTGGACAAAAGAACAATAGCTGTAGAAACGTGCGTACGACAGCTATGAAGTTGGCGTGGGGCACGCTCATCTCTACGATCATTTCACGTTTGATACATCTGAACGTGAGCGTGGAAAAGGACGTACACCATTTTTTTGTGCGTACACAAGCTTTGTACATGAGGCCCCAGGTCTCCACAATCACCCGATCTAAACCCAAGTGAGATGGTTTGGGATGAGTTGGACCACAGAGTGAAAGAAAAACTAGTGCTCATCACATATGGGAACTCTTTTAAGACTGTTGGATTATTTGTCCCAGAAAATCCAACAAGCTGTCATCCAAGCAAAAGGTAGCTATTTTAAACTATATAAAATATAAATGCTTTGTTTACTACACAATTCCATATCTCTTATTTAATAATTCAATGTCTTCAGTAAGATATGTACTATATATGTTAAAGGAACAGTACAAGATATAGTATTAAATGATAACTATGATGTGTCCACTCATACCACACACAGCCCATGTCAACACTCCACCATAATAACCTGTTTTTAATTTGATGGATGCTGTAAGATTGTGTTGTGAGGGAGACCCTGATCCACAGTGCATCATGGAAAGTAAAGACATTGTAAAAGTTATCGACCCTACCTGACTCTCACTGCGAGAGTTGGAGGATGTTTTCTGGGACAGCGACAACTCTCCAATATTCTGAATATTCTATTTTTTTTTTACCACTTGATATCACTGTTACAAGCAAAGTTACATGCTGTGTCATCGGCGATTAAAGAAACATAGTAATTGAAATACTGGCTTCTTGACAACAATACTACAGCCAACATGCTGTTTTTTCGAAACATTGCCGACAGCCTGTTGTTTTGGCCTGTGTGATGCTTCCCACTGTCCACATTGACACCCTGTGTTGCCACTTTTAAAGCAAATTTGACACAAAAAGAGCCTGCAAGCAAATAAAGTGGATCAATGGTTGGGATGAAAATCTCCAGTATATATATTTTTTATATATACAATGTTACATATTGTCCCGTTAGGTAGTAAGTAATAAAAAAAGAATAAAGAATAAAGAAAAAAATGTTAAATGAGGTGTGTCAAAAAACGTTTTTGGAAATTATAACCAATTAACTGATTGATTTTCAATTTGATGAAATACACCAAATTAATTCTTTGCCTTCTGCAAAAGAAAACTTGAAATGGAAGGCAGACTGTTTTAGCTGAAATGTGCTTTCAGTGTGAGAATGTTTGTGTTGTTTTACCAGAAAGGCACAGAGCATATAGAAACTCATGAAGTAGATGATGGCAAAGTTGGATCCACAGGTGTACTCTTCACCAGGCAGGTAGTCAGACTTTGGGTCACACTTCTTCCCATACATACACGCCAACATCACTTCATGCCATGCCTCCCCTGTAGCACATCTGCATAACAGAAATCAAATCAAAACACCTTAAATCACATATCTAGCCTGATATGCTCACTGAAAAGTTGTCATCACTAACCACTGAGGCAGTTAGTCTGACATTACCTTCTTATTAACTGTTTGCTTTTCACAAGAGATTGAATTGTGTGCTGTCAGTGACATAGTTAAACAGCATAGGCCATACTGTATATGGTAAACAAAAGTCGACACAGACAACGGCACCCGAACCTGCAATCTAACAACATAATCTAAAAATAGACAAATTAGAAGTTTTGCCATCAGATCTTCCACGATGAGGAAGCTGAGAGTGATTTGGAGGAGGATGTGTCAGTAAGGACAGTGTCTAATTAAATTATAATTAAACAATCAATAAAATATATTTAAATCTTTATAGCTGTTATGTTTTTATGTCTTAGGACATGATATAGTGTGAAGTGTTTTTTTCTCCGAAAACAAGTGGAAACAAAAAATACACTCTCATGCTATTTAAAATCATAAATAAAGGAAAAATAATTCATTCATTCATGTCAGATAATCTGTTTATATATTCTAAATACTTCTGGAGTTCAAAATTTGGGATAGACACTTTTATGAGGATTTTCTTAGACCGGGTCAAAATTGCTAAATTTCCGCATTAATAGACAAAGATAGACCACCAACCTGAATAACAGCAGAACAGCCTGTGGGAATGTCTGGAAGTTGTTGTTCCTGTTGATGTATGTTCCATCTGCCAATGCAATTTTACCAAATATCTGCAGAAAAAAGAAGATGATGTTAGGGATATGTTGGGAGGGCGGTGTAACTGGGCTCAGACAAGGAGACCTAAAAGGATGTTGGCAGAAGAAACTAAGGAGAGAAAATGAGATTGTGACAGAGCAAGAAGCCATCAGACAAGAGTAATTTGACAAGGCTCTCACCAATGACTAAAAGTCAGTCCCAAGTTTAAAGACTGAAAGACAGATGCTGAGCTGGGATGTTGGACTAGTAGGTAGTATTAGCTTGCTGCTATGTTTTGTGTTTGGCTGTGATAGCAAAATTAGTGACTTGATATTTGTTATATTTAATATGACAAATAACAAATCTTATGTAATACTGCTTTAATTAAAAAATGGATTCAGGAAAGCAAAGATTTGATGTTACATTTTAGTTTATGTGACCTTCAAAGGAGAGGTGTGGCAGCCAACCTCTGTGCCAACACAAATACACATTAATGGCACAAATGCAGAACATGATGCCAAGAACGAGTGTGTGAGAGCATCACGGGACAAGGGAGCAAAGTCATTATGGCGACCTAATACCGCTAGCTGCAGTTGCACTGGCAACATAACAAACAAACCAGGAATCTTATGATAAAAAAATTAGAGGAGTTGCAGGTCGTTCGACAAGAGCTGAATGATTTACTACCGAGACGAACAGAATTCATTATACATAGAACTAGGCAAAATTATTATTGTAACGGAAGTAAACCCAGCAGGCTTCTGGCTCTAAAATTAAAACAATGTGAATCAAAGGCTTCCATCGATTCAATACACCACCCTACTAAACACCCTACTAAAGGCCTGGTTTCTAATCCAGTAGAGATAAATAACACCTTCCAGGCATACTATGAGAATTTATACACGTCATCTGGCAGTTTCGGCCCAGACGTGTGTAACAATTTTTTGCAAGGGGTGGATCTACCCACCCTACAGACTTGGGCCGTCCAGCAACTTTACAGGAATTGAAAGATGCACTAAGTAAAATGTTAAGAGGGAAATCTCCGGGCCCTGATGGGATCCCACCTGAAGTGCTCTTTCACTTCTGGGACCTCCTCGGACCGGTTCTTCTGAGCTCCATCCAGACTGCTTTAGAGAAAGGTGCCTTAAAGTGGCACAATGATGCCGCCTTGTGGTACAACATGGATGTACTGATTGAAAACAAGCCACTGGACTTTAAAAAATGGTCTTTCTCTGTATGATGGCAAGGGCATGCTTAGCTATCAGGATTTGAAAGACTGCCTTGATCTACAGGACTCTTCCTTCTTTCATTATCTGCAAATAAGATCAGCATTTAAAGCACATGGTGTACCACTGGGGGCTAGGCCTCCCATACACCAGGGGTATTCAACTAAAATTTAAAGAGGTCCAGTAAGAGAAAATGACTTGAAGCAAAGGTCCAGAAGATCATAATGTCTAACTTCGTGTGATATATATTTAAGTGGCCTAGTACTTTTATCAACATCTGCATCTAATCAATACCTTGTAAATCAAATGATTTCAGTACAATTCAAAACTTTCCGACAATATTTATTGTCATGTAACACAGAACTGAACTTAGAAAATAAATTAAAAAATAAATAAAATGTGCACAATGTGCACATTAAAATAAAGTGCATGACTTCAAAAAAATAAAATAAATTATTTAAGCTTGAATTTTTTCGAAAATATCTTGACATGAATGGAGCAAAGTCTGAGAGCTATAGGAACACAACACGCACTTACTTCAACTTTTACCAAACACAGCCAAACACCAAGATGCCAGATATCAACAAAACATCCAAAAAATATATATATATATATGTGTGTGTGTGTGTGTGTGTGTGTGTGTGTATGTGCATACTCTGTTACTCTTAATTGAACCAATTCAGATAAGAAATCTCAACATATCTTAACAACTGAACAATTTAACTTAACAATCTTCCCTGCTTATATTCAACTCCCGCACTTTTTTGCTCACTGAGAGAATTGAGTTCTAGCTTGTCTTGACATGATTTTAAACCTGGGCTTAAATGGAGTCAGGGCCATTCTTATACACATGTGGAGGTGCTCATTGGTGAGCCTGGAACAATATTTTGTTTTGATTATGTTTATTGTGGAGAATGCTGCCTCACAGTTCTGTGTGGAGCTGAACACGGTCAATAGGTATAGGGCTACTTTCCTCCGACCTGGGAAAGCTGTCTCAGGGACCATTTGGAGCCAGAAAGTAAAAGGGTCAGTTCTTACAAACTGCTCTTTCAGGGCTACATCTGCTTGGAGATCAACCAATTGCATTTGGAGAAGCCCAACATTAACCCATTTAAAGTGCAGTGTGAATTCCTTTGAGAACCCTCTGATGTCTGTGATGAGAAATGGGTTCTGAATGAACATGGTGAGCGCCTGTCCATAGCTGAAGCTGTCGAAACGGTTGCTGAAGTTTACAATCAGCTTATCAACAAAGTCAACAAAAGAAGACACATTTTGTTGTCCCTGAACCTGTTCCTGCACTGCTGGGAAGTGTGCACAGTCTCCCTGCAGGTCTTCTTTGAACACCTCAAGTTTCTTCTGAAAGGAGCGGACAGCTGTCATCAGTTCATAAATTGTCCTTGCCCTGTAGTCTAAAATTCAGCTAATTCAGGTGTGAGGTGATATCAACCAAAAAGGCCACATTGTCCATTTTTTTTCTCATTTTCTAAAAAGAGAGAAAACTGTGTTGCCTTGTGACTTCTTAGCTCTGCCAAAAAAAGATCCGACATCCCTCCTAATGTACCAAAACCACTCCAGAACCCAGATCATCAGCATTTGCATCAACTTCTCTGAGGAATTCCCTAAGCATGTGATGCTGGTAGGAAGAGGATGCTCTGAGAAAATTGATCACTTTCATTATTGTATCCATTAGGGGTGGGCGATATATCCAATATACTCGATATATCGCGGCTTGTTCTACGTGAGATGTATGAAATGACTATATCGCGACCATCGAGTACTTGTCACGGAAATGTTTTAAGCCGTCATCATTTAATTCTCTGGAGTTTTGCCTGTGTCACACCTGGTGCTGCTCACAGCACGCAGCACACTGCCCCGCCCACCCAGAAAAATCCCCTGCGCGCATGCGTACTTTCTGTATCAAGTGAGGAGAGACAGGCCCACTGGCCCACTCCGGAGGCGTACACGCCGCGTAATGGCTGCGCCGCGGTCACCGGAGCAGATCGCTGCCAGTCTAGTCAATGAGAGCACTCACACAGGGCGCGCCGCGGATAGTCGCTTTTGGGATGCTCCGTGGCACGAGCTTTCCGTAGCATTTCTATTTTTGCCGCGAGCCGCGGCTAAACCTCGTTAATTTCAACAGAGCACTGCGCACCAGACAGGAAATCCGACACAGAATCAACGTAATAAACTTCCACCCCCTTTCGAAATAAAACACAATAGGCAGTTCATGTAGCTTTTTACAACTTCACATCAACGTTACGTCATGACCGGTGGCACCAGGTGATCAAAGATCGATCAAAGGGTCTCAATATGAACGATGAGAGACTAATTGTTGAAGTGGAACAACACACAATCGTTTATGACACAACAGATGCTTTTTATAATCTCCTCCACGTCGGAGAAGCAAAGTCAGCTGTTTGTTGTTGTTGTTTCCTTTATACACAGTTTATTGCGGGGTCTCGCGTGTCCAGGATTCTCGCGTAATCTCGTGATCTCGCGTGAATACGGCCGGCTCGCTACGCTGCCAAGACGCGCCCGGTGTGAGTTGACGCAGGGCAGAGGGCGCAGCTAAAACGCGGCGCAGCGGTTACTAATCTAGAAGGGTCTACTTGAATCATCATACTGATGTTATTTTTTGCATTAAAGGATTGAATTTAACATTCATAGTGATTTACAGGAGAAATAAAAATATTGAGATATATATCGTGTATCGCGATATAGCTTAAAAATATCGAGATATTGGTTATAGGCCATATCGTGCAGCCCTAGTATCCATCACCTCAGCATGCTCATCTGACAGGGAGGCACAGAGGACAGATTGATGAATGATGCCGTGGTAACTAATGAGCTCAGGATTGTCCTTTTTCAGCTACAGCTCCTTTTTCTCTCCCTATCATAGTATGGGCTCCATCTGTGGTTGAAACCAACTTTCTTGGCTCTATTCCTTTTTTTTTAACATCTCCTTAATGGCCAGGTAGATGTCTTCTCCTTTTGTACTGGTCTTAAGGGGAGTGCAACCCAACAGGTCTTCACAGAATGCTTTCTTCTGTGTGTTGAAAAACCTGACACACTAATAGCTGAGCATTGTCACGCAGGTCAATGAACTCATCCACAGCAAGCTTTGTCTAGCTGGGTTAGCACATCATCAGTCATCATCTCACTTTTTTTGTGGCAGATGATGCTGACATGAGTATTTCCTTTATTTTGTCACAAAGCTCTTGTTTTTGTTTTCCCTCAAGTAGTGTTTCTGCTACTGCACCAATGCATTCTTTGACAACCCCTCCATTTTTGCTTTTTGTGTTTCAGACCAAAATCCATGCAACTCTGAGGGAGCACTCATGAGCACGTTGCTGAGCAGTGAATGTGTGGCTCAGGATCCTGGTGGACTGGTCATATTAGGTCCCGAGACTACTTATTTTATGTGATCTCACTTGAGATTTGAACGGGTATGTTTGTTAAAACAGTTTATGTTTTGTCTCATAGTGGCGTTTCACATTAGCACCTTTTTAAGCTGCCACAGGTTCTGCGCATATGAGACAAACTGGTTTAGTGCTCCCTTTTCTCAGTCTCACTCGTCTTTTTCCTCAACTTTTGTTGGCTCGCTCGTCCATGTCTCTCCCATGGTTTTCGTTACATGCAACGCTATGTCTTTTTTTCTTTCTACCGTCTTTTCGTGTCATGCCGATAACTCATCTGACTGCACTGCAACGTCTCAATGTTTACCGCCTAAAATGCACAGATTTGAGTGGTATCACGTGGGATGGCTTAACTCTTATGCAATTGGCCTGTGCGTTTCCCCATCCACAAAATACATAATTAACAATTATCCACATCTTTCTTCAAGAATCCAAATCACCAACTTACTCATTTTAAGTGTGTCACAGTCTCTATTATACTCCTGTCACTAGGTTTCGCATGATACTAAGTCCAAGCTGTACTATGTGCCAACTCAACGCAATAAGTTGTTACAGACACATGATGGGAGTGGGAGTGTCCCTCTGTTCAGGTCTTTTGGGGCCGGGTATCCAAAGTCTTGACTGAATTGCTAGGTACCACCATCACACGCAATCCAATCTTATTTCTCCTTAACGGTGATTCTCAACTGCATATAAGTGAGAAACAGCACAAACTGTTACTGAGCGGCCTCACAACGTCCAAAAAATTTCTAGTGCAAAGATGGTTGCCACCTCATGATCTTAGTACTAGGAGATGGTTGATTTACTTTCATGATACGTTTCATGATACGGCTGTGCAGATAAAGGATAGACGTCTTGGGTTGTGAACAGAGGAACACCACTCACTCACTACAATATACTGCTGACACTTGATGATATTTGACTGGTCTAGGGGAGGGAGGGATGCTGCCTGGAGGGGGTTGGGGGGTGGGGGGGTTGGAATTATGTTTATAAAAGTTGTATGGATGCTACTGTATGTCTCACTTGAGGTGGTTCAATAAAAAAAGTTGTTCACAAAAAAAATGGCTATCTGTAAGCGACAAGAGCAAACAATAAAAACAGTGAAATGCCAGACGGATAACAGCATTGTAATCTTACAAGCCTGGTTTGATTGTACAGACTGGGATGTCTTCTACAGCTCATGCTCTGACTTAAATGAATTGGCTTTAACAGTTTTTTTCCTACATATATTTTTGTGTGGACACCAACATTCCCTATAAAAATATTAGTCAGTAGAGTAAACACACTGTGGGTCTCTAAAGAACTAAAACACAAAAATTTTAGTTTATATACAAGGAACAGCCAGGAAAAGAAAGAAATTAACAAATAAGTAGGATATGAGATAAGTAAGCGGTAGCAGTCTGCATGCAGTGCTATTGACAGGAGACTTTTTGAAATTAATGGGACAAATCCTCTAAAGGATCTTTCAGATGTCACCTGACTCTAACCAAAACCCTGCAATCTGAAAATCTTCCTTGATACCTGTCCTAAAGGTCACGAACCCTAGATAACTTAATGATTTCTGACCACATCATTAATAATGAGATGAATAAGAAAATTTTTCAAACTTTGTCCTGTCAGCTGTGGAAAACTTGATCCATTGCAATTTGTCTAGCAGGCAGGTGTGGAGGACGCAAAGCTTTATATGATAAATAACCTTCATAACACCTAGAAATGCCACAAGCTCATGCCAGGTTTCTGTTTGTATCGTATTAAATATTCAATAAAGTCAGTTCAGTATTCAATAAAATGCAGCTGCATGCATTGCGTTGAGATTTCAATTTGTCTCATTAACATGCTTTGAGTTCAGAGAACTGTGGAAACAATTACATCAAACGAGTAGCTGGGTACTATTTATGATGATCAGCTTAAATTTAATCATGAACATTGAACATTGAGATAACTTTGCAAACTAAATTTTTTCCCTGTCCTTTGATTCTTTGTTGTTGTTTTTTTTAGAGTCTCCTGACTTTTTCTTTTGTCTGTTGCTTTCACAGCCTCGGAAGACAGAAACAGCCTGAACAGTTCTGCTAACGTGCTTTAGATCATTGGAGTGAAGAAAAGAGAGCTCAATTCTTTTTGTAACAAATATTTTCAAATTTTCTCTGTTGCCATCATGGCGGCTTGCTTGTAAAACTAACCAGTACTCTAAATCGTTTATTTACTCAGCAATGTTCTTTTTCCTTTAACCACTGTCACTGTTGGTGTATTTTTATCTGTTTTTATCTGGTCTTATTTTATTTTTTTTATTATGTATAAACTCCACATTTAGTTCCTGTTTATCACTGTGCTCTGAGGTTTATCACTGGTTGTAGCCGCCTCACCCACCACTGTGAACTATATGCAAAAGCTGGCATGCCTTCCCTCAATGTAAGGCACTATACACACTGGATGACTCTAGTTTATAAGGCTCCTCTTGGCTTGGTTCCCACATATTTATGCACTTTTCTTCAGAGAACTGGAAGCCGTTATGCCTTAAGGTCAAATGACATTCTGCATTTTTCTGTTCCTTGTGTTTAGGCTGAAACGGGTAAAAAAGCTTTCAGTTTCTCTGCCCCCTCTGCTTGGAATGTCCTCCAGTCTGAATACTTTAAGAAACCGTCAATAGAAATCCTTTAAACAGTGCCTATGTTCCTAATTTGTTACTGTATCTATAGCTTTTGCAATTTATTTGCCTATTTATTTGCACTTCAGTATTTTAATATTTTAATGTTTTTGTGTTTGTTTTTTTGCTGCTTGTTTGTTGTTGTTGTTTCTCTGTCTTGATTGTGATGACGTATGCTGCTGCCTTTCTTGGCCAGGTCACCCTTGTGAAAAACGTCTTGATCTCAATGTTTTGTTTTTTTAATTGGTTAAATGAAGGTTATAAATAAATAAAAATCACTTATTTGTTTCATAAGTTTCTAAGTTTTGTGTCCATGAGAATCAGCAGAAGGAACTGCCCCGAGAGAATTTGAAAGTAATAGTTCTCCACAGCAACACACACAACTCCACAGTCATCATTCTTCATTCTTCTTCATTAAAGGTGTTTAGTCATAATATTTCAGGGAATATCTCTAAAATAAGTGTTTCTGTTTGCCAGTCATTTGGCTGTTTTTGTAATGTATTGGATTTTTTTTCTTTTTCTTTTTTATAATTTCATCGCAGCCTAATAGTATTAAGTCTGTCTTTCAGTAATAATGTTGAGTACTCCTCAAATCAGTGGCGAGCAATAAAAGTTACCAGCTTCACTGTGACTAATGTTAGTTAGATCCTCTTTGTCCTTTGACATCCAGATTGACACAAATATCCACATATTTTAAATTCAATTAGTGTGCTTCTAAATGAAAAGCTATCCATCCCTTTTTCAACATTTGTTTGTGGTTAACTTTATAACTCATAATGAAACACATACATCATAGGTATACATTACTAAAACAGAACTGAATACTCTCAGTGGCCTTGGTGTATACGTCACCATATGAGAGCATGTGTGTGCATGTACCTGCATTCCGACCACAGCATATATAAAGAACAGCATGAGAATGAGAAGCGCCACATAGGGAAGAGCCTAGGAAAAAACATAATGACCAATGACACTGTCAAAAATTAAACAACACAAAACAAAAAAGGTTTTGATCAGCTGATTTTTTAAATTATATATATATATATATATATATATATATATATATATATATATATATAACAATGCTATATATATATATATATATATATATATATATATATATATATATATATATATAATATATATTTTAAAAACGAAAATTGAAACTGAAAGTTAAGTTTTGATCATGAACTTTAGATATACAACAATGTATTCAAAATAAAAAAAAGTGTAGGAAAATATTTTTTTCTGCTTGTAAATTTTTTCTTCACTTTCACCAGAGAGGGTGTGGAGTCATGAGTGACAACATACCAAGGAAAGTTTTTTTTTACACCATATTCACATCGACTGGACTGGAGCTGCAACACCTTCTGTGTTCTATGTTCGTCAATGTTTCTGCTACACATCACTACAGCTGGCAAGAACTTCTGGACTTCGGTTTTAACATGAAGATTACCATAACAGACGAATCCCGCCGCACACATCCCAACAGTGATGCAAGGCCACCCGGAGCTCTGTGGATTGTTGTCAGCACCGGCAAAAGGCGGAGACGGAGGAAGGAGAGAAAGCAAAAGCGAGGATGCCGCTCTGGTCTGCTGTCGCCATTCAGGAAAGACCCCCACAGGCCTCTTCTACAGAGTATTGTTTGTCAACAATGCTAGTTTGCTGATCCACAAGATGGACGAGCTGGAATTACTCATCAAGGGAAACCGCCACGTACGAGACTGCTGTGTTTCTATCATAATTGAAACCTGGCTCCACCCACTGATCCCCGACGCAGCCATACAGCTAGCAGCCTGCACCGCTCACCGCTGGGACTGCAACAAAGACTCCGGTAAGAGCAGAGGTGGTAGTCTGTGCATTTATATACATAATAACCTCCGCTACAACCACTCTACTGGTTGTAGAAGAGGGGGCTCTGCTGATCTGTCCTGGTCTGCAAACACCAAGGCTGTGGTCAAGAAGGCTCAACAGCGTCTGCACTTCCTGAGAGTGCTTAGGAAGAACAACCTCAACCAGATGCCTCTGTTAACCTTCTACCGTTCCTCTGTCGAGAGCATCCTGACCTACTGCTCCTCAGTGTGGTTCTCCCTCTGCACTGAGGCAGACCGGAAGAAGCTTCAGAGAGTGGTTAAGACAGCGCAGAAGATCGTGGGCTGCCCCCTCCCCTCCCTCAAAGACATTTACACATTTCGCTGCCTCAGCAGAGTGCAGACTATTGTGAGAGACAACACCCATCCCACCCACCACCTGTTTGACCTGTTGCCCTCTGGCAGACGCTACAGGTGCACTAGAGCCAAGACAAACAGACTCAGAAACAGTATCTTTCCCAAAGCCATCACCATCCTGAATGCACACATGAACTAGCCCCCCAACATGCAAAATCTCTTGTGCAATAACTTCCTGTGCAATAATTTACCTGTGTGTCATGTGCAATAACCTCATGTGCAATAATGTGTAATAAGGTGCAACAACTCTGTCATGTAACGAGGATCCAACGATCCAACGATTTTACCATTTGCTATGCAAATACAAGCAAGATGCAGCATTCACTTTTTATGAATACCCCACGTATTTTTGTATAGCATCTATATTTTTAGCATTGCATTTATATTTATATTGTGGTTTTTATCTTGTCTATATCGATGCTACACTATGCTATTACCTATATTAGGACCAGCACCTCGTTGAAGCCCCCTGTAATTTCGTTGTGCTTACAGTATGTCTGTTGTACAATGACAATAAAAGCTGTCTACGGGAAGGGACAGAGCAGACTACTTTCTGAGGAAGCTCAGGTCCTTTAATATGTAACCACCTGATGTTAGCGCTCAGTGTTATCATAAATGGTCTGGAAATGATCCTGAATATTATAATGATGGCACATTTGCTGATTGGATCGTTCATTGCCCTGGTTCCTCGAGGAATGCAGAAAACGTTGACAGCTGTGCAAAGCCCCATAAAGCTGCAAGTAATGATTGAAGCACTGTGCAGAGCTGTCTGGAATCAAAATGAGACCTTGAACCGGCATATGGATAACATCACAGGTGTTTTGAATCATAATATGGAAGCCATCACAGAGACTATGAACCGGAACATGGTCACCATTACAGGAACAATGGATAACATCAAGATCAACCAGGATATTGACAACATCATGGAGAAGCTGACAGTTTTGCAAAGGCAAGTGGATCGTTTAGGACAACGGTCCCCAACCACCGGGCTGCGGACCAGTACCGGTCCGTGGGTCATTTAGTACCGGGCCATACAGAAATATATACAGTATATATATATATATATCTTTTATTTTGAAAAATGGCTGCATTCTCTCCCAATTACATCCTTCTGTGACTCTTGACACAGGTTAAGACAGGTCAAGATGCTCGTCTCGGTCACGTGATACGTTACCCCAGTTAAGCCCTCAAAGCTAGCAAAAATTTGTAAAAAAACAAATGTCTTTGAAAAGCTTCTTCAGCGACCAAAACTAAATTACGGAATAGACTGGACATAAGGAACACACTTCGGGTGTCATTGTCTCTTATTACTCCTAGATGGGACCGGTTCGTTGCAGAGAAACAAGCTCAGGGCTCCCACTAATTCAGCGTAATGGTGAGTTGTATTTTTATGCACTTTATATTTGTTTTTATGCCGGTCGCATCATTGTATTTCGTCATATTAACCCCCCACACCTTGAAGGCCGATCCGTGAAAAAATTGTCTTACATGAGACCGGTCCATGGCGCAGAAAAAGTTGGGGATCGCTGGTTTAGGAGGCCATTTTGGCATAGATGGCCCGTAGCGTAAAAGAATGCAGCTACTTGGCCCAAGACCAAACAAATTCCAATCTTATCTTGACCTCCCCCCGCACCAGCAGGGCCTTGGCCAAGCCGCTGCTGGAATAACAACTCCCCCGGAAGAACAGCGAGACGGTCTTATGTCCCCCTCCCCCACCTCCCACTGACACTTTTCTGCCATGACCCTGATCAAGGGTTTACTGAATATGTGCTATACAGTGGTCCCTCGTTTATCGTGGGGGATACGTTCTAAAAATAACCCGCAATAAACGAAATCCGCGAGGTAAGTTTTACATTTATTATACATGTTTTAAGGCCGTAAAACCCCTAACCACACACTTTTATACACCTTTTTACACGCATTTTGTACAGTACTCCCTTAGTTAATCAGGACGCAGAACACGTGTGCGGTTCTCCCTTAGCCAATTTAGGACGCAGAACACAATGCACGTTCATACTGTACAGTACGCTGTAAAAAAAAAAGCATGCAAAATTACACTAAAAAAATTCGCGAAACAGCGAGTCCGCGAAATGTGAACGCGTTATAGTAAGGGACGACTGTAATTGCTGAAGTGTTTTTGTCCTGCTCCCAGAGTGTACTCCTAAAAGGAGCATAGTCTGGGGGCTGCTCTTTTTTTTCCTCGCCTCCCCTCATACTGTATCCCTTCTTTTTCTTCCCCTTTGGCTACCAGACCCTGTCCTGTCTACCCCCTCTTGTCATATTATATGTACTATATGTATATATGGACAGACTAGTTTTGCAATTTTGCTGTACTGTACTTGTACTTCTGCAATGACAAAAAAAGCCTTCATCAATCAATCAATCAATCAATCAATATGAGCCTAGCCTATAAAATGTATTAGCCTTGGATACAAAAAAACGAGCCAACAAATTTGTGTTAAATAAAGTGCAGCAATAATACCATTATTATTTATGACATATGATGCTGCAGTTAAAATTACGGTAATTATGTTATGCTTCTCTTAAGTAGTTTTTAGTTTATGAGCTATATTAGCCTCAACTACACAAAAGCGAGTGTTTGTGTTTAAAATAAAGTATCTATCATCTTGGTTGTTGCTGTATTTACCTTCTTACGTTTGACTGGAGGAAGTCTTTAAATCATCAGTGCACACAGTATGCCGAGCATGACGACACCACTCCCTTAAATCCACTAAGTCTGAATCAGCCTTGTTTCGTGCTGTGCGGAGGATCTACTCAACTCCACAGGTCTCTTGAGTCCCTTATGTTTACATCTCTGTAGGAAGAACCCCCTGATCCAGATTCATCAACTCAGTTAAATCAAAGGTCTAAAGATTCACTTTAGGAATTCTGAGTGAGAGAAGTAAATTTAGACAAATCTTTTAAATCTGGCCTTTACTGGAACTATATTTATAACTGTTTCTGTTTATTTATTTAAATCTGTTACACCATTTTCACTTGGATTTATTTATTTATTTTATTATTTTGTATCTGTTTGTCTATTTATATATCTGAACCTGTATTTTTAGCTATCTGTATATATATTGTTATACTTTACTTTTATTCTGTTTTATCTAACTATGTATACATTTTTGATGGGTTTTATTATTTTACTATTATATATTTTAATGGTTTTATACATGTTTGTTTAACCCTGTTTAAGCCTTGTGTGAAGCACTTTGTTACAATGTTTTCTATGAAAAGTGCTATACAAATAAAGTCTGATTGATTTAAGTCCGTGCCAGCTCACCCTTGAATGTAATATTGTGAATATACAACAAATACCAACCTAAGTAAAATATATAACCAAACAATATTCATATTTTGATATATTTTTCTGAGAGTCTTTGTAAAGACCTAGCAACTGAGACACTTTCTAATCAAATAGACTGTGGAGTTTCTAAATATACTGAATAAATACCGCACATAAAAACACTAAACTGCTTAGTTTAGTCATGTCAATAATGATGTTGAGAATGATAATAATATACCCATAATTGTATCACAATACAACAACAAAAAGGAAAGCAAAGATTATATTAACTAACAATGAAAAGGTGACAGACAAAAAGACGTTAACACAGATAGTAATATAAAAGACAAAAACTTTATCTGGGCGAATTATCTATTCAAAAGAATTTAAAAATTTAATGGAACAATTAACCACACTTATTTTTATTGTGGATACGTATTTTTAAAAGTTCAAGATCAAACTTTCAGTTTCGAATCTTTGTTTTTCAGTGTCATGCAAATGTTCAAAACTTTTGGCCCTGATTTGGCCCCATAGATTATGCTGAATGATGATACTGACCTGAAGAGATTTGATGAATGTCCACAGAAGATTCCGTATGCCCTCAGAGCGATTCAAAAGTTTCACTAGACGCATGACACGAAACAGTCTGAAGAATGTGACTGATACACTCATGTTCTCAGAAGACTTCACAGAGAGAGGACAAATTGGACATTACATCGTGCCAACTTCTAAATTCTCAAAAGTCAATTTCAATTAAACTTAACACAACTCACCGCAATCGCTTGCATGGGATCCACCGCCTGCAGAAACAAATGTGTTTTTCTACTATTGCCTTATGACAAATGGTTTTAATCAACACAATTTTGGTCTATCCTCAAAGATTTGAATTATAACAATATTGCAATTTTTTTAGTATCAACAAAGATATTCAACATGCAGACAAAAAATAGTGCCAAAGAAAAGCTGGAAAAAATGTATAGTAGTCACAGTGTCCAGTAAACTGAAGGGATTGATGTGAAAACAATTTTTATTAATATGTGCAGTAAATGTCAGTAGAAGTTAGCATTATGTATTGGTATATATGTTGGTGGCACTCTTATATGACTAAGAATGACCACTCAAAGCTGATTTTTTTTAAGGTAAGGAATCCATCCATTATCTGTTACTACTTATCCTCATCATCACCTCATTTTATACTAACCTCTAGTCAGTGACACATGGAAGATCAACTAATAACCTGAACTACCGAGGTGCCCCACCTTGGTACCTGACATGGGGCACAGCAACAAAGGTGCAATTCCAACCTGCTGCTCTTAGCTGCATGTCATCCTGTCTCTCTCCCCCACTTTCTTGTCACTCTTCATATGCTCATATGTAATAAAGGCAATCAAATCCTCCCTAAAAAATAAATAAAATCACCACTTTACCATTAGGCTGTATACAGTTTTACTAGAGCTAAAAAGGTAATCTCTGTTGTAAATGTTGACGAGATTGTTGGAATCCCGACAGTATGCTTTACTGTTGTTGGATTTGCACAACATGTTTTTTTCAGTAAAAGAACAAAGGATGGCTTAAACCCGTAATGAGCTGACAAGAAATTCAGTGGGGAATGTGAGGTAACTATGTGCATGTGGTTCAGAGTTGGGTCCAGGAACCCATGGGCCCAAATGTGTCCCTGACAGTTATTTCATTAATTTAATTTAATTCACTAGAAGCTAATAACATTTTTTAAAAAACTGTAGCATGCAATATTTTAAAGGTCCAGTATGGAAGATTTAGTGGCATCTAGCAGTGTAGTTGTTAACTGCAACTTTCTCACTTCACACTCCTTCCTAGCAGAAGGAGAAACTACAGTGGCCATAAAACACACAACAGATCTATTCCTATAGCCAGTGTTTAATTAGTCCATTAGTTTGTCCAGACTTATTTACAGGTAAAAAAAACATCATGTAGATTATATTCCATTTCATTTCACACATGAGACTACTTGTGCTGATAAGATTGTTGAAGAAGTTGTTGTACTGTAACAGTCTGATAAGTTTTAAGGTACACAGTGAATGTCTGTGCATAATGGCAATGCACTCTGGCATGACAGTATTACATGTCACATTAGGTGTGGCGACATAGTGCCAAGTTAGGCAGGCATGCATGTGCTTGAAATACCTGTATGCATGAATATTTATATGCTCCACTTCTCACCTCTCACACTGCATAGTCACTGTTTTGATTGTGTATTATACTTAATGTAAGCAGTAAACATGTTGGCTTAACAGTCATTGCTTGATGGTGTAATACATTTACTTTCAACTAAACTGTTCATTGCCTTTGCCTTATTGTTACAAAGTTGGTCGAGCCTCTGCAAGTTAAAACCTCATAAGCTTAAGAGGGTTGATAAGATGCATTTTAAGATCATTTTAGACTTGCTGATGCTAGCTGGTGCTTTTAGGACAGTTGAACACTGTCTGTCCGCGCTTTGTTCACACATATCCCATGCAACATGTGAATGTCATGCAAAACTGAAGAAATTGAATAGTTACAGCGCAGCCATGGAGACAGTAAAGTCCCCCAGAGGAGGCCAGTGCTCCCTGTGGGAGGGAAACACAAATTCAAGAAGTGAAAGGAAACAAAGAGGCTGTAAAGGTGTGTGGCAAGTGACAATGAAAGATGAAGGCATGATAGAGCATGTATGGTAACTTTGGTTGGATTTTATTTATTTATTTTCCATAACTACCTATCCATATCCAGGGCATCGGGGACTGAAGCTGAGAGAGACAGAAAAAGACTCAACAAACTGGTGAAGACTGGCCAGCTCTGTCCTGGACTACCCCTTAGCCTTCATAGAGGAAGTGGGGGAGAGGAAGATCGTTCCATATCCCTATCCTTAAAAAACATAAGGTATGGGGGTGCTATACCTTTTCCACACACAGTAAGTGCACCACAGAGTTTTTTCTGTAAAGGGAACATGATAATTGCTATGATGGACAATAAAAACAAAGATTTCTGGCCCCAGCACTACTATCCTTGATCTAACAAAGAAGGATCCTGGTAAATTATGTTTTGTCTTCAGCAACTGAAACGCATACTTGATCAGGATGAGATCAGGTGATTGACTTGATCATTGCAGAATATTACACTTCTTTGTCTTAAAAAAATCCTTAAATATGTTTTGGATCATTATATCATGATATCATTATCATTATATCCATGGAGATATACTGTTTGATCAGTGTATAGACACTTCAGAATTCTTCCAGCTGCTACTGTCCTCTGTCACATCATTATCAACACTAGTGACCCAGTGCTATTGCAAACCATGCATGCCCATGCCACACACTGCCTCCACTGTGTTTTACAGTTGATGTGGTATGCTTCAGATCATGAGCTGGTTCAAACCTTCTCCATACTTTTTTCTTCCAATCATTCTGGTTCAGGTTGATCTTAGTTTTATCTGTCCAGAACTGGACTGGCTTTTTCAAATGGTTTTTGACAGAGACTAATCTGGCCTTTCTATTCTTGAGGGTTATTAATGGTAATGGCTCTTGTAAAATCTTCTCTTTTTGGTAGACTTGGAGAATGATATATCTACCTCCTGAGAGTGTTCTTCACTTAGCTTGATGTTGTTAAAGGGTTTTTCTTTACCATGGAAAGGGTCCTATGATTATCCACCACTGTTGTCTCCTGTGGACATGGACTGTGGTCCAGGTCTTTTTTGTTGCAGACCTCACCAAGTGTGTTTTGTTTTTTTCTTAGAATTTACCTGTTCATTTGGCCACTCATGTTCCTGCCATCTCTCTCATGGATTTTCTCTTTTGTTATAGCCTAAGGATGGTCTGTTTAATTTGCATTGAGAGCACTTTTGAATGCCTGTTGTGGGTTTACAGCAAGAACTTCCAAATTTGAATGTCACAACTGGAATCAACGCCAGAACTTTTAGCTGCTCAATTCATGAAGATATAATAAAAGTATAGCTCGCATCTGTCCATGCTTTTGAGTCAACTGTCCAATTACTTTTTGTCTCTTGGAAAAGAGTGAGCTACATATTAAAGAGCTGTAATTCCTAAAAAAAAATGTCAAATTAAAGCTACCAGATAACAAAACTTGTCTCATCTGGAACCATGTTCCAAAGATAGCTGCAATAGAAATCAAAAGCCAAAAAGGACAACCATCCAGAAGCAAGAAGGACAGCTGAATTAAAAGGGAATCCCATGTATGTCCATCATACCCCATTGGCTCTGAGGATGTGTCAGTCAAGAGGAAAGGCCAACTTAAACTATTGCAATGTTCCGCCTTTGAATGCTTTGATATGGTTCAAATCAAATGAAGACAAACAGATGGAAGACCACATCAAGTGGTTCAATGTACCGTGAAGAAGAAGCATGTCAGATCTAACACCCTCAGGTGCATGCCTGGTGAGCTCAGCCACCAAAACCCTTCCCTCTGTCTATGTTGTGCTTCTTTTGCCCTTCACCTACATGTCCTCATGGACAGCACAAGATTCTCAATCGAACTGTGCTTCTAAATGGAAAATTGCCTGCAGTTCCTTCCAGTTGAGTAGGTCCAAAACTTAGTCTGCAAGCTGCAAACATTTCGTAATACAAATACTTGGTTTAAGCACTGAGTATTAACTGTTGAAAAGCAACAATGAGAAAGATGTATCAAACTCTGGCCAGTCAGTATGATCCACTCTTCCCCCATTGACAGAACTTAGATCAATGTACAACAGATCTGGGACAATCCAAAAATTCTAGTTACATAAAGATATGATTAAATAATTGATGACCTGGGAGAGGGAATTAGAACACCTGCTATTGATAACATAGCCTAGATGCTATAACACCCAAAAAATGGACCAACCAAAAGATGTCCATCACCATATATTTGGTGATGTTTTAGAACTAGCCTTTAGCTTGGTGGCTTATCGGCCTTTGGTGGATGACCATGGCAATGTACACCTGTCTTCCCTTATAACTAGGTCAATGTAGGATGCTCGTGGGGCAAACTGGCAGCTCCCTACACCAAGTAGTTTAACCTGCAGTAAACTGGTAGGGTGGTGATCCGGTCCATTACCCTAGCCTTCAACTTATTATCAAAAAGTGTGTGAGAGAGACTGTGTGTGTGCGTGTGGGGGTACTCACATCAATTTCGCTCAGCATCACATCCACAACACTTCCAATGACAATGACAAAGTCAAAGACATTCCAGGGATCACCAAAATAACCCTTTGAGAAAACAAGATAAGGTGATGTGTGTCTTGGGATGTCTTACCAATAATTAATGATATTAAACTGCTTCAACATTATCAACGTTGTGCCTTTTGTGGAGTACAGTTGTCCCTCCCTATATCGCGGTTGACTTTTCGCGGACTCGCTGTTTTTTAGTGTAATTTTGCATGCTTTTTTTACAGCGTACTGTACATTATGAACGCGCATTGTGTTCTGCGTCCTAAATTGGCTAAGGGAGAACCGCACGTGTTCTGCGTCCTGATTAACTAAGGGAGTACTGTACAAAATGCTTGTAAAAAGTTGTATAAAAGTGTGTGGTTAGGGGTTTTACGGCCTTAAAACATGTAATTGTAAAACTTACTTCGCGGATTTCGTTTATTGTGGGTTATTTTTAGAACGTATCCCCCGCGATAAACGAGGGACCACTGTACACAGAAATATTACATTTGCTGTGCATGTATGTTGCTGCTGTACATCATTATAACGTGACAATTTTTTTTTAAAGCCTAAAAAAGCCTACAAATTAAGCTCTACTGTATATCAGTGGTATCATCAATGATATATTGTGACTCACCATCAGTTCTACTCTGCAATAATCACCCTATTGTTAAACAACAATAAAGACTCATGTCCCTGGTCACTATTCTGTATAGACACTAAACATGAAAATCTAGCAGTCTGAATTGAGACAGTTATTTCATCTATTACAGTAAGAGTAACCAACTCAGTCTAATACAATTAGACATTAAGGAAATACAAGAGCTGTAATCATGCAAATTATGTGTTGCTAATTATATTCAACCCACACTCTATAGCTATACCTATGATTTAATCGTACTGTATTAGAACATTTTTTTAAAATCTCTTACTATTCAGTTGTCTGGTCCAAAACTGGAACATTCTACTACTTTTCATGAGTGGATGCAGCAGGCCTAACATCACGGCTTAACATTCCCACCCAAGCTGTCAGAATTATACTAATATACATTTATCTATATCTTGCTTCTCAATAAAACAAATTCTAATTGATTAGACTAATTAAAACTAGATGAAATCTGGACAGATAAGAAAAGAAATACATTATGTGGCCTGACTGACGAATGTTGTGTATGTAAATTTACTATTACTGAATTACAGATTCACCCCTTACATGATTCATCTGGAAAATGTGATGTTATTTTGAAGTTTGACTAACCTTGGCTTTAAAGGCCATGAGTTTAAGGATCATCTCCACAGTGAAGAGCACAGTAAAAATCACGTTCAGCATGTCAGACAGGTGAGTAACGTGGTCTGACTGGTTACAGTGCTGTCGGTTAAAGAGTTACAGTTTCATAAATTTAAAGTGAGATAGAGTGATTGTACTATGTTGCATATGACCCATACAGCAAAATCTCATTCTCATATCTCATTCACCCATTCATACACTGATGGCATTGGCTGCCATGCAAGGTGCCAGTTGCTCATCAGTTTGAGGAGCTAACCATTCATACACATTCACATGCCAATGGTGCAGCCTTCAGGAGTAATTTGGGGTTCAGTATCTTGTGCAAGGACAATTTGACATGCATACTGGTGGGGATCGACCCACCAATCATCTGATTAGTGGACGACCTGCTCTACCTCCAAGCCTCAGCCATGGGATTATTCCCAATGTAGTGTCTCCAGAACGAGGGTGAACACACTAAAATTGACCTCATTGTCTTGTTTGAGTCAATAGCAAAGCTTATGTAGTTAACTAAACATTGGCTGGGCAATGGATCTGTTAGTCTGTGTATGTGGGCTATCTTCAGTGACTGCGAAAGACAAACATTTGTTAGGTTTGATGCCAAACAGGAAAGGTTTGGTTATAACTCTGCAAGATAGAAAGCAACAGATTGACATTGGTTATTTAATAAATATTGAATTTAAATGTTGATTAGCTGGGCATAGTGGGCCAATATAAATAATATTTTACAATTTAAAATGCACAAAAAGACTGTTTAAAATAGCAATATGTTCTTCATAGAGACAGACAGACATATGTGTTATATATGCAACATGTGTTGTATTCATACCTGCATTCCAAGACACATGGTGTTGAGCATAATAAGGAGGAACATAAGGTACTCAAAATAGCAGGAGGTGACGATGTACCACACCTGATACTGGTAGGGGTTTTTGGGAATATAACATCGCAGGGGACGGGCCTTGAGAGCATACTGCACACACTGACGCTGGAAATCAAAATGATAGATTTTTGACAATTAACAAACAAATCATGCATACATACAGTACTAAGCCATACATGGATATTAGTATATACAAAATAAACCTGGTGGCTGCTGGTATGAGAATGTATATATATATGGTGTGTACTGTGGTGTGTGTATATAAGTAAATTGCATCCATCCATTCTCTTCTGTTTATCTGGGGTCAGGTTGCAGTGGCAGAAAGTTTAGCAGGGCACTCCAGACACCCTTCTAGCCAGCAACACATTCCAGCTCCTCCTGAAGGATCCCAAGGCATTCCCAGGCTATGGGCTCTATAGTCCCTCCAGTGGGTTCTTGGTCTGCCCTGTGGCACAACCCACCTCCCTTAGAATATCTCCAAAGGGAAATGCCCAGGGGGCGTACTAATCACATGCCTGAACCACCTCAGCTGGCTCATTTCAACACGAAGGAGCAGCACCTCTACACCTGGCTCCCCCCAGATGTCTGAGATTTTACCCTATCTCTAACGCTGAGCCCAGCCAGCCGGTGGAGGAAGCTAATTTCAGCTGCAGGTCATACTGTATTTTCCCATCACTCATAACAAGACCCTGAGATAATTCACTTTCACCATTTTGCAGCAGAGAACCATGGCCTTAGACTTAGAGACACTGACCCTCATTCCTGCCACTTCACACTCTGCTGAAAATCGCTGCAGTAAGTGTTGAAGGTCACGTTGCAATGAATCCAACAGAACAACATCATCTGCAAACAGCAGAGATGCAACCCTGAGGTTCCCAAACCGGATACCCTCACCCTGGCTGTGCCTTGAGATCCATTCCATGAATATCATGAACAAGATTGGGGACAAGGGGTAGCCCTGCCGAAGTCCAACAACCACTGAGAACGTATTTGACTTGTGTCGAGAATACAGACACAACTCTCAGGTGGGGGACATGGTCGTAAGCCTTTTCCAAATCTACAGAGCATATGTAAACTCCCATGACCCCTCAGCATTCCTGCAAAGGTAAAGAGCTGGGACATTGTTTCGGGGCAAGGATGGAATCCACATTGCTCCTCCTGAATCTGGGATTCGACAATTGGTCGGAGCCTCCTTTCTAGCACCCTAGAATAAACTTTACCTCAGAGGCTGAGCAGTGTGATACCCTTACAATTGGAGCACACCCTTTGATCCCCCTTTCTGAAAATGGGGACTACCACCATGCTCTGCAGGTACTGTACTTGTCCTCCATGTGATGAAAGGGCATGTCAACCAAGACAGCCCAACAATGTCCAAAGACTTTAGCAACCACTGCTGTACGTGGAGGTAAGCCCAACTATATCTAGTTAGTAACGCTCCACCTCCCACACCAGCTCTGGTTCCTTTCCTGTCAGTACAGTGACATTCCATGTCCTGAGGACTAGTCTGTGATGATGGGAAGAAGCATGCCCAGGTCCTCATTTGCCTGCTGACTGGATGGTGTAAGTCAGTTAAGGGGTAAATTATGATGATGAAACTTTTCGAAGAGGATGCATTCCCTCAGCGGCTATGAGATGATTCATGAAATGGCAGTAGAGAGTATGTATATAATATAGTAAAAAGAAGGAATATTAACCAGAGGAGTTGAAACATCTCTTGTTCATCATTATTTATTTTAATAAATGCAATGATTCCTGCCTACTCTTAATTTTTCGTTGGCATATGTGCTTCTACTGTGACAACCCCTCCACCTGTCCACTAGGTGTTCCTGTTGCTGTCCTTGTGATTTGGCAGGTGCTGAATAGAGGTGTCATTAGCGAGATGAGCTGCCCCTGGGGCAGTCTATGCCACCCCATAAAGGCCTGCAGATGCTCTATGCTGCTCTGCTCTGCCTCTAGCTCTCTGATGTTTTGGTTTTGGCTCTCTGGTTCTGGCACTGGCCATACCCACCCACCCATACATGCTTGATGATGGGTCATGGCTAGTCATTTTCCTGGTTTGCTTTATAAATTTTCTTTGCTACCACCTCGTCTCCCTACTTGTTGCAGTCTTTGAGCCAGGCTGTGACACTACCACTTTATAATGAGTACACACTATTAAGCATTAGTTAAGCATTAATATATATATAGAATTCATCATTTATTATGCATGAATACTCATTAGTATGTAGTTTATAAACACAGTTACAAATGTTTACTCATCATTGATAAGCACAGTAGTTATGGATTAGTAAATACTGAATTCATCATTTATAACACATTAATACTCATTAGTATGTAGTTTATAAACACAGTTACAAAATGTTTACTCATCACTGCACAGTAGTTATGGATTAGTAAATACTGAATTCATCATTTATAAAGCATGTTTCTGACATAAATACTCATTAGTATATGGTTTATAATTGTGGGTTTACGAATTGTTCGTCGTTTTACATCAACAGAACAGTTGTACAGTCACAATATGTTGGGAAGTTGCAATAAATATCAATGCAATATGTTATATATCCCTTTGTGTTGTGTCTCTCCTTGGTCTGTTAAGATAACTGAAACTTTTGTGAGTCTTGAGGCATTGCCAGCCTTTACATCTCATTTGTAAATGCTTTATAAGACATAGATAGTGCCCACTTTAGATGAGCTCACACAAAATACTTCATTAACGAGTAGTAAGTGCTTTGTAACTGCCTGAATTCATGAATTCATGCATTAATAACTGTTTATAGGTCATCCATTGGAAATGGAATTTGTGAGTTTTCATAAAACATCTACCAACACACTCACTAAACATTAGTACAGAAGAGTAAAACATTTATAATTGTAATTATAAACCATATACTAATGAGTATTTATGTCAGAAACATGCTATATAAATGATGAATTCAGTATTTACTAATCCATAACTACTGTGCTTATCAATGATGAGTAAACATTTGTAACTGTGTTTATAAACTGCATACTAATGAGTATTAATGTGTTATAAATGATGAGTTCAGTATTTATTAATGCTTACCTAATGATCATATTGTGTACTCATTGTAAAGTGTCTTTTATTTTAATAGTTGACCAAATTCTTTAGGCCTGTTGTGTGTCAGATTTCTGGCCAGCTTGATCGACTCTGTGCTGATTGCTGCAACTAGCCAGCAATCAGCGGAGTCAGATCATGTTGCAACCGTGCTTGGTGGAATTCAGTGGTAAGGGTGGTACCTTAAGAAACTTTAATATTAAAGTTATTATTTATGGTTATCTTTAATAACTGCCAAAGCTAATTGATTACAACTACACTGTTTGGTGCCCATTCAGTCATTTTTAACCTACCTGGTTTTTGTCCAGCTCACAGTTCTTATACTCCTGCTCTCCTTGCTCTTGGAAGGTGACAATTACGAAGCCCACAAATATATTCATCATGAAGAAAGCAATGAGGATGAGGTAGATGATAAAGAAGATTGAGATGGCAACTCTGTGATTGTAAACGGGGCCTTTATCCTCCAAGTTTGAATCAATGGCTTTATATAGTATCCTGGGTAAATAAAAAAAAGTCCCATGTACACGCATAACAAAAATAAAATAAAATACACAAATCTACTTTATTATGGAGGAGTAATAGTGCCAATATATATTAAATGATTAAATACATCATTAAATAATTACTTAAATGGGTCATTAATTAATCAAAATTGGAACTAAATACATAAATGGGTTCATAAAGTGTCATTAATTGATTAAAATACCAATTCATGGGGTGTTGTTTAGCTCAGTTGGTAGAGCATCCACCCCATGTACAAAGGCTCACTCCTTGTCATGGCGGCCCAGAGTTCGAATCCTGCAGCCCTTTCCAGCATGTCATTCCCCATCTCTCTCTTCCCACATTCTTGTCACTCTCCAGGTGTCAAACTTGTCCATCAAAGTCTGTGGCTTGGGCTAACGCTAATCTAGTCTGATCCATTGCTTTAGATCCTGTGCCTGGATAGAGACGATGGCAGGTATCTGCTGTGACTGAGTCGCTGGAGCAGTTCTGCTCTCAGCAGCTCCAAGTTTTAGACATTTTGGCCTGCACCTTGCATGCTGTCTCAACATTGGGGCTAGCAGAACCAAGTTGTTGTTTTTTTTTAAACATTTTTTTGGCCTTTTCAAGCTTTGACAGAGACAGCTGAAGAGTGACAGGAATGTGGGGAGAGAGAGATAGGGAATGTCATGCAGCAAAGGGCCGCAGGTCGGATTCAAACCCTGGGCTGCTGCGGCAAGGACTGAGCCTTCGTACATGGGGTGGATGCTCTTCCAACTAAGAGAGTATCTAAGTATCTAAACTAACGTAGAGGTAAATAGCGCCACCCAATGTATTGGAATGTGTTCACTAGCTCTGCATCAATCGATTATCTGGAATTGATTTGCCTTGACTTGATGCGCAGGGTAACCAATCATGAATTAGGATCCGCCTACCAACTATGATGGGCAAGGTTGACAGATAAAAAAAAATTCATGAAGCACTGCAACACAGGACCATGAAATAATTAATTAAATAGTGAAATAAATATTTATTTATTTTTACATGAAATGAATCGGTATCTTAATGAATTATTGATACATTTAATAATACATTTATGTATTTAATTCCAGTTTTAATTAATTTATGATGCAAGTAATTATTTAATGGTGTATTTATTTATTTATTTAATTTTGGCACTTTAGTCTTCCATACTTTATAGCCAGAATAATAGAATATACTAGAACATCACTGAGGATTTTTTCCATATCTGTATATGCATAAGCAACAGAGAAATACATTTCAAGCTTTAAATGCTAAAATTAATTGAAACCAAAAAATTAGCAGAGAACAAATAATGACTCACTTTGGCCATCCTTCGAAGGTAGAAATGGTAAAGAGAGCCAACATGCCATTGAGGATGTTATCAAAGTTTAGTCCTGAGTTGGTCCATTCTCTCTTACGGACCTCCACTTCATGAAGTGCTCCTTCTTGGAACTTTATATACCAGCCTCTAAGCCACAAAGTGAAAGGCAAAGACAGAGTGGTGAGATGGGATATAGTCAATATTAGCATAATAGGCTTTGTGTGGGGTTCACTAAGTTAAATTCATGACTTTAAAATCTCTTTGATACACCTTTTTCACAGTTACTTTTTTGACATGGACATTAGTATTCTCAATACTAATTACACCATGTTGCAGACTGAATTGACCTGAATAGAATGGAACCTGAACAGTATCATAGGTAACACCTGTGTTAAACCTACTATTTCATGTAAATATGGCTACTATGGAAAAGGTTTAAAACATAGAATGAAATGCAATACCTGCTTCACTGAAATAAGAGCCAAAGTATTTCCAGTTAAATTAATGGCCCAGATACAGTAGTAGCAACTCAAAAGTTCCCGTTCAAGCTGAAAGCCAGCTGAATGGCAGCCGTCTTCAAGCTGACTTCCAGCCAACTGCCTGCCAAGTTCCCTGGCTAGAGTGACGCCCCTCCTTCTCCTGGGCGTGTCTATTTTTTTACTGTAACTCCCCCTATTCATTTATTTACAGGGTATGACCAGGAGATGGCGCTTCTCTCACAGAACTTTATTACAGTTGTTCTACCTCGAGATGACGTAGCTTACACACCTCATTAGCATTCTTATTGCTCAATCTTTTGTTTGCACTTACAGTAATGGGCTTTTTGGTCTCCCAGTGTCACAGATCACAGAGCGGAAAATGCAGCTGGTTTGACTACTGCTAACCCTTAAAAAAACGGTTCATCAGACGTCACAGGGCTGCCAGGCCTGTGTGTCAGACCTGCCGATACAAGCGAGAGTTTATTTTTTTAATTAACAGTTTATTTGGAGGGGAGGGCTTGTTGTTGTTGTTGACATAGAGCTGCAGAGATGAGCGTTTTGAAAGCCCTTTGTTATGCAGGCATTTACTGTCGTGCACGCTTTAGGCCAGGTAAACCATACAAACACCTCATTAGCATTCTCATTGCTCAACCTTTTGTTTACACCTGATGGGCCTTTTCGTCTCCCAGTGTCACAGATCACAGAGCAGAAAATACAACTGGTTTGAGTACTGTATACTATACAGTAGCCTTATGATTTGAGTGTGCTCATGAACATGAATGACTCCTTTTCATTTTTGTCCATTCCATAGGCTAAATGGCGTAAAGCAGAAATGGAAAGAATTACGGGTGAATCAAGTATGAAATAAGTCAAGTATATTTGGTTTTAATAAAGTTTGCAGTATATACACTACCGGTCAAAAGTTTTAGAACACCACACTTTTTCAAGTTTTTTACTAAAAATTATTCAGTTTGTGTCATTGCACTCTGAAATGAAAGGATAGAACAAATAAGCAATTTGAGTTGAAAAAGAAATCATAGAATCAATTTATAGACCAAAATGTATTCTAAACTTTTGACTCATCAAAGTAGCCACCTTTGGCAGATATAACAGCTGAACACACTCGTGGAATTCTTTCTACAATAGAAATCAAATATTCTTCAGAAAGTTCTTCCCAGGCCTGTTGCAGAAGTTCCCATGAATGTGTGGCACTTGTAGGTTGCTTGGCTTTAACTCTTCTGTCCAGTTCATCCCAAACCAGCTCGATGGGGTTTAAGTCTGGAGACTGTGCTGGCCACTCCATGTTTTCAAGCTTACCATCTTGTTCTTTTTTCCTGAGGTAGTTTTGGCATAGCTTGGACCTGTGTTTTGGGTCATTATCTTGCTGTAGGATAAACCTCTGAACAACTAGGCGCATACCAGAGGGTATTGCATGGCGCTGCAGAATGCTGTGGTATCCGTTTTGGTTCAGGGTGCCGCTCACTCTGTACAAGTCACCGACCCTGGATCCAGCAAAACAGCCCCAGACCATCACACTTCCTCTTCCATGTTTGACAGTTGATGTCACACACTGTGGAACCATCCTCTCGCCTACTTGAGGGCATACAAGATCCTGCATGATGAACCGAAGATTTGAAATTTTGATTCATCAGTCCATAATACCTTCTTCCAGTCTTCAGTAGTCCAATGGCGGTGTTTCATGGACCAGGAGAGCCTCTTTGTCTTATTCTGACGTCTTAGCAATGGCTTTCTTGCTGCAACTCGTCCTGTCAAACTTGCAGCTTGAAGTCTTCTCTTCACAGTTGAAACTGAGACTTGCTTACTACGACCACTGTTAAGCTGTGCTTGAAGCTGTAATCCTGTGAGCTGCCTATCACGCAAGCTGTTAACTCTCAGAAACTTGTCCTCTGGTTCAGTTGTGGCTTTGGGTCTGCCAGACCGCTTCCTGTCAGAGTTTCCCCCAGTTTCTGAGTGCCTTTTGATGGTGAAGAAAACTGTACTCACTGACACCTTGAATTTCTTTGCAATTTCTCTGTTGGAAAGACCTACATTTTTAAGTGTTATGATGGTCTGTCTCTCGTCCATTGATAATTGCCTTTTTCTCGCCATTTTTGTAGCAACACACTACTTTCTGCAGTACGGTACTGTTCACCTGATGCTCATGAGGGTCTGGTAACACAGTGTGTTCCAACACTGCTTTTATGCAGACAGAGGGGGTTATTAGTAATCAAGAAAAGTTGAAATACCTGTAGGAATTAGTAGCACCAGCTTTCAAGCCTTCATTGCTGCAGAACAGCTTTAAATCGTTAACCCACTTTGTCTTCCCTGAAAATGGCCTTTCTGTATAATTCTGAAATGTACATTATTTTTTAGTTTTGGGTAACCAAACTTTTTTTTTTTAACCTCTGGCTGTTCAGTACTTACCTTTGTACCATTTCAAGCTATTCATTGGGCTTGCATGACTTGAATTGCAAAAAATAACTGGAAAAATTAGGGTGTTCTAAAACTTTTGACCGGTAGTGTATGTTATGTTTTTATTCTACATGGACACCACTGTTTATTTCCCACTATGCCCCCCTCCATTATAATAATACACAGCACAACTTTTGAAAGTCCAGAGATAAGTCTGTTGCAAAAGTCCACAGTGACTCTCGTTTGCCAAAACTTCTGGATGTCCTCGACGAGCTCCTGTTTTGTGCCTGGCTTAGCCTCCTTGCAAATAAAGTCTTTCATGGAATGCCTAAATATATATGTTTGATGGTTTCGTAAGCTTATACTGCAAACTTTATTAAAACCAAACATACTTGACTCTCTCTCTCGCTCGCTCCTAATCTGCATGTAGTGAAAGCCACAGCTGGACATCAGTATCCATCATACTATACAGTATACTGTATTATCAATATGGCCACTATGGCGTTCAGAGGAATACTCAGAAATCATACTGTTTCATACTGCAGGCTTCAGAAAGCATCAAACAGATATAACTCGTGTGTAGAGGCGACAGTCCTCGCTGCAGTCGGCTCCGGTTCGAATCCTGCATCGGATGGCCCTTTACTGCGTGTCATTCCCCCTCCTTGCTGTCTCTCTTCAGCTGTCATATCCATAAAAGGCCCAAAAAAAAAGAGCAGAGTTTTCTTTAATAACAAGTTTATGTTAGCATAAACTGCATGTTGTATCTAAAAGAGCTCATAATACCTTACTACCCCTCTAGAACACTGCGCTCTCCAGACGCTGGGTTCCTTGTGGTTCCTATAGTTTCCAAAAGTAGATTGGGAGCCAGAGCTTTCAGCTATCAGGCTCCTCTTCTGTGGAACAAACTACCTTTCTGGGTTCGGGAGGCAGACACGGTCAACACCTTTAAGAATAGACTCAAGACTTTCCTTTTTGATAAAGCCTATAGTTAGGGCTGGCTCAGGTCATCCCTTAGTTCTGCTGCCATAGGATTAGACTGCCAGGGGACCCCACCCAGGGTTATGCCTAGCCAGGCACGGTATTGGTTGAAGATGCACACATCTCCCTTACCGAAAACTCTCTCTCTCTCTCTCTCCCTCCCCCTCCCTCTCTCTCCCTCTCTCTATCTCTTTCTCTCTCTATCTCTCTCCATCTGTGGACATGTCTCATTAATGCATGTTACTAACCAAACTTCCCCGGAGTTTCTGTGCTCTGTCGTCCAGCAGGTTCTCGTGGATCGTGGCTGCTGCTGTGATCCTGCACGACGCCCACTACATATATTATTACTGTCATTATTACTACCATATCTGTTACTGTAATCATTTTTATCATTCATTGTAATTCATTGTCATTTTATCAGTCATTGTACAATTTGTTTGTGTTGATTTGTCCTGTACACGTGACATCCATTGCACGTCTGTCCGTCCTGGGAGAGGGATCCCTCCTCTGTGGCTCTTCCTGAGGTTTCTTCCACATTTTTCCCTGTTAAAAGGGTTTTTGTGGGCAAGTTTTTCCTCACTCGAACCGAGGGTCTAAGGACAGAGGGTGTACAATCCAACGCTTGGTGAATTCTGTACACCCTGTACAGATTGTAAAGCCCTCTGAGGCAAATGTACTTTGTGACTTTGGGCTATACAAATAAAATTGATTTGAAAATTGATTTGATGTTGTTGTTGTGCGTGACATAGAGTTGCAGATACGAGCGGCTGCAGTGGTGCCTCAGTGTTATCTTATCACAACTTTTTTTTTTTTCCATCAACCGATCCGCAGAACACTTGGTGCTGTGGAGGGCGATATGAACGGATCATGATGATCCTTTGCACCACTAGCCACATCCATGATTGTGCTCTGTCTCAGCTGATCGGCTCACCCGCTCACCCCAGCGTATCTGTTCAGATGTGTCTTTAGACAGTCTACGGCAGGGGTTCTTAACCTTTCTGACCCTGAGGCCCATTTTTTTCAGTACAGAGTGGCCCAGGGCCCATTAAATGTAATTTTAATATATATTATTTATTATATTATATATTATTTAATATGTATTATTTAATATATATACACTGTATAGGTTTAGAATTATCTCACTCTTGGTTTGATTTGTATTCAATTCAATAAACCAAATCCACTTACAGTTTACCAAGCAAAAACCTTGTCAAATAAAATGACATCACAAAATATGATCATCACATAGACTTTTATTGATTTTATGTCAATGTTAACGTCAAGGTTAAACATGTCATGAATCAAAGCCTGATTTGTGTGCACATTAGGCTTTGATTCATGGCACAAATCAATCAATTCAGGCTTATTAATGAAAAAAGACCAATAATTAGGTTTTACTTAAATAAAAAAGGAAGGACTCAGAATAAAAATAAATAATATATATACATATAAATCAATCAATAAAAAGGTGGTGATAAAATAAATACATTCAAAATAATGTTTTTTTAAATAAAATAAATAAACTGTAAATAAAATTGAAATAAAGTGCAAATGAAACTATATTTGTGCATGGTAGAACCAGAAGAATATTTATATCTGTAACATATGAACAATAACAATAATAACAATTATACAACTTTTTTTTTCTTCAACCTTTTTATCTTCACCTCCTTTACCTTTGCCTTTATCTTCACCTCTTAATGAGACACTTGGGCCTGCCTCTGAGACACAATCAGATCCAGTCTGGGTGGAATGGGGGAAAGGCTCACTCTCAGAGTAGCCTCCAGTGTTGCTCTGAGTCTGTTTCGGGCTTTGGTCTTAGTTGTGGCCAGGATGGAGAATCCTGACTCACACAGGTACGTGGTGGTGAATGGGAGAAGGAGTTTCACAGCCCTCAGTGCAAGACATGAGTACTCCTTTTAGACAGCAACCCAGAAGGAGCCCAGGTCCAGTTTGCCCCACTGCAACTTTAAAGTGCTGTCAGTGGAAACTTCCAGAAGCTGGGATTCCAGATGTGAGGGCAAAGCAACATCATTTGCAGTGGGATCCACAGAAAATGGGTCCAAAATCCACATGTGTCCCTCTCTGGGATCCTCAGGAAAATAGTCATCAAATTTCTCTGCCAGTTGTGAGAGGTGCTGAGAGACTGAGTCATTAATGTTCACCTGAGGGGAGTTTTCCAAAATGTCAGACAAAAGTAGTCCATTCTCTTTTTCTGGGCCCTCTTGGTCCACAAAGCAAGTTTCCTCTTGAAAGCTTGAACTTTGTCTGCAACAACAAACATGTTGCTGCCTCTTCCTTGAAGTGAGATGTTCAGCTGGTTCAGTAGTGTAAAAATGTCACAGAGGTAGGCAAGTTGTGCTGTGAACTTTGTGTTGGCATAGTAATGTGAAAGAGGAGATTTTTTCTCAGTGAGAAACGAGAAGACTTCATTCCTCAGTTCAAACAAATGCTTGAGGACCAGTCCTCTTGAGAGCCACCTCACTTCACTGTGATAGAGCAGCTGGATGTGATGTCCTCACAAAGCTTAGCAAAACATCTGGAGTTCACAGCATTGTTTTCTAATAAAGTTGATGGTTTTCACACTTACATCCATCACCCCGTGGAACTCTGGTGACATATTTTTTGCTGCAAGGCTTTCACGGTGGAGAAAACAGTGTGTCCATTTAGCTTCTGGTGCACGATCGAGTATCTGTCTGATGACACCGTGATGCTTGCCAGTCATTGACGCTGCACCGTCACTGCACACCCCGACACAGTTCTGCCAGTCCAGGCCATTCTCACTGAAGTAGTTATCAATGCAGCGAAAACATTCCTGAGCCGTAGTTCGTGTTGGTAGCTCTCCACAAAACAGTATGTCTTCGTGCAAACTACTGTCCCAGCGATAGCGAACAAAAACCAACAGACTCGTCAAGTTGCAAAGAGAAAAATGGGCTACTTTTTACTCTTTCAATGAGTTGTTGCTGTATGTCTGAGGCCATGTCCGCGATACAGTGACTCACAGTGTCGTTTGAGAGTGGGATGGTCAGCAGCTTCTTTGCAGCGGCCTCTCCGATCATCTCACGGCACATATCAACAGCAGCAGGCAGAGCCAACTCCTCCGCTATGGTGAATGCTTTCTTACTTTGTGCCACATGTCTGGCTACGAGGTAGCTAGCTTTCAGTGCACTTTTGGAGTTGCCAGTCAGTGACACGATCGATCTTTTCTGCATCTGCAGCCCATCTTCTTTTCTCTTGAAAAATTCCACCGGCTTTCCCACAAGCGTCGGGTGCTTGGTCTCTAGGTGTCGCTGTAGTTTTGACGGCTTAAGTGCTTCGTTAGACAGCGTTAACCCACACTCCACACACTGGGCTCTCGGCACTGCCTCGCTACCTCCGTTTACGAAGCCGTACTTAATAAAGTCGGGATTGTACTTGCGAAAAAATTTACTTTTTGGTGCGGGGTCGTCTTCATTTTTTCGTTTTAAATATTTCTCCATCTTGTTCGTTTACAGCTAGCTGAGTGTCTTCTTCTCCTTATTTATGGAGCTGGTTAAAGTAACAACTGACTGATGCATTAGCGCCTCTACATGGTCGGGAGTTGTTATTGCGTCCCGCGGCCCTCGCGGCCCACACGTACAAAACAGATTTTTTTTTTGCGGCCCACTAGGTGGCGCTCGGGGCCCAAGTTTGGGACGGGCCCTATGGTTAAGAATCACTGGTCTACGGAACATCACTGCTTCACCCCGTGGACAAATGAGGCATTGCAGCTGGTTTTCACCCAGACTGCTTACGGGCGTTTCCAGTCGGGGCCTCACTGACTACATCATCGCGGGGGATTACATCACTGTCACGGACCTGCGAAGGACCTGTCAAGGACCAGCCAAGGACCAGTCATGGCCCCGTCACGGAAACAAGGAAACTTTTGAGTTGCTACATCTGTAATAATGGATAGGCCAAATACAATTATTAATTTGTTCATTAATAAGTTTACTTATATCTTGAAAACAATTGACACTTGCACAATATAAGATGGTGAGCTTTGTAGCTCATTCAGTGTTGTAGTGTCATGTAGTTTTGGTCTTGTCAAACCAACCAGTTAATATTCACCCTTTTAAGTATATGAAAAAGTGATATGACATGCTGTTTGACAACATTGCGGATAAAACCTATTTTTCCCCTTGTCTTGCTGGTTTCTGCCTCATTGTGCTTTACAACTTGGCGAGATTTTCAGTTCTTGGTTATAGTGTAGTTCTCCCTTCTGGGAGACTCCTTTTAGGTTCGTTTTCACAGCCTTTTTGTTTAGGATCACTCTGTCAAGAGAGTCCAATAAAAAATAAAATCTGCTCACTAACACATCAGCTTCTGAGTCCTGATTTGAGTTACGGCCTGACAATATGGAATTGTTCTCAGTCACATGTTTTCCTGACTCCTCCATGTTTTCAGTTTGCCATGTTATGTCCAGTGTTAAAAGCAATGTACCAACCGTGGGACTAGCCATAAGGAATTTTAATGATTACGAGAAAGTGGTAAAATGAAAAAGTGAAAAAATGCTGTTAAACGATTATTGTCTGGTCTTATTTATTTCTATAATCATTAATTAGTAACTGATTAAAAAATCCAACTCATCTGTCTTTGGGTGCAGATTTGTAGTGGTTCCCTAACGGAAAGCTTTCAGTTTTCTGAGATCACATAATTAACACAGCTGATTTGGTATGAACAGGTATGCACCTGTGGTGCAAATCACTAACACTCCCCTACAAGCTTCACTATAGATTTAATCAAGGTCTTACAGGTACACTGACGCACATATGAGGTACGCCTGGTTAACATATTAGAGGTTGTTTGAGAGTATAAACCCATAACTTCTTGTTGGCATTCAGTGGAATTATGACTATGACTGCATATTGGCAATTTCACTGCGTTATCACAGACACGGAAAACAGAAGAAAGAAAAACAAAATCTGTTCTAATGTACATAACAAGTCCTTACTTGCATGTTTCCTCAGTCATTTTGTCAAGATCCGTGCAAGCATAGAACTTGCCCTGGGAAAGGAACAAAAGTTACTTTATAAGAAAGCAGATAGACAATGTTATTTATATTACCAAATACTTTGTTAACAATCAGTATGGTAGGTAATTTCTTTCTCTTCTCACTTTGAAAAGTTGGACTCCAATGCAGGCAAACATGAAATCCAGTAGCATGGTGACCAGTACAATATTTCCAATGGTCTTGACAGCAACAAATACACACTGGACCACATGCTACAAAGGCAGAGATATCACAAAGAGATGATAAATTAAGTCAGTATGAGGCCATTTTAAAGCTGCCTGTCTATTTAGAATAGGTATGTCATACCTTGAGTCCCTTTGCTCTGTTAATAGCCCTCAGAGGCCGGAGCACCCTTAACACTCTAAGAATCTTCACCACTGAGATGGCACTGGATCTGGGTGATAAAAACAGAGGCACACGACATATACCCATGTATCATTTTTATTCTCTGGCAATATACTGTATCTATTGTTTTAGTAATGGTTTAGTCCAATGTGTTATATGACCTTAGGTCTAGTTTGTTTTGATGTGACAAATTTTTCTCCTGCCCTTAGAATGTGTGTAAAGGTGACAAGAAACAGGCAGCACCCTATGATTGGTTCATTCATAAGCACTGGATTGGACCAATGGACATTAGCCTTTTTAAATTCCAGCTGACATTAACTTAAAGCAAGAGTTTTCAGTGTCCCATTGTGATTATTTTTATCTTGTTCCACTGACAGGTGTTAAAAGGATGTATACAGTGGGATTCCATCTTGTAAATTATCCTAATTGCATCTAGTTATCAAATGTAACTGGTAATAAATATATAACTAAATTTACACAATTAGCAATTCTGGCATCCTCCTCCTTTTTTATAGATTCTTTATAGGTCTCCATTAAAACAACCTGTTCCTCCTGACTGAATTATGCAGCACACAATCACTCCATTTTGTGCAGAAGAAAACGGAAATGATGCATCAAATGCCCCTTTTTAATGAAAATGTTCCCAGACCCTGAAGAAGCAAACCTGGTTAATGATGAAAATTGATAACCACCATCATGATACCGATTCTCTGATGTCTGATGTGTCTGATTTTGTTGAGCCAGCTCATGCAAAGGAGGTTTGGCTATGTCAAGCTTGTCAAACCTCTTTGGTCTCCTTCGCCTCTGCCATTAATAACAATAAGCTAGCATAGCTAGTTCTGTGTGTTGCTATTAGAGTCAAAAAAAATTAAGAACACAGCTCTTTGCATGAGAGAGGAGTTATATTTTCCAGTCCACTTACTCCATGCCCATTGAGAGGAGGGATACACTGACCACCAGAAGATCCAAGATGTTGAATGAGTTCCGGCAGAAAGATCCTTTGTGAAGAATGGCACCATATGTTGTCATCTAAAAAAGAACACCGATGCATTACAAAGACCACAAATTCCTGCACTAGTTTAGCTTATCAAGCACACACAAAAGATAGAATCGTAAATCTAACAATGCATTTATATGGTTGTCTGAAACTCTTTAGTCTCTGATAATTAAGTAATTCTGTAGTTATGTGATGATTAAATGAAAAATAAAGTTGTATCTTTAATTATATCTGTAAATAAGGAGGTTTGAAGTTTGTGATTAGTCCAAGGTGCTTGAGCTTGCATTTCAGACTATGGTCTGAAATGCTGACCTCTATGGTGTTTTCTGTTGATCAGTATGGACAGTAAGCAAACTGTAGTGGGACCTCTGTAGTGGCTAATGAGATTGACCAGCCAGTGAAAGCACTAATCAATACAGAGGTGAGTGCCACTATATTTCATGACTGCATGTCTAAATAGGGGCCACACAAGGTATGTTGCCAGGTTTGGACATATGACTCCTTCAGAAGTTCTGTGATGATACAGTGATGATAGATTGACATGTCCAGCTTCTGTACTTCCCTAAGGTGTGATAACCACTCTGATAACACAATTTATGTTGAGTTAGGTCTGACAGCTGTTTTTAACAAATTTTGGGGTGTGAAATCCAAAACTGACTGAATAGAGTTTTTTTAACTATGATTCCCGTTTTCTTAAAAAATCTGAAAAATACTGTACTTAACAGATATGTGCTTGTTTTCACTAAACAAAAGTAACAGTCTGTGCAATGATCTTTTTGCTCCCGCCAAACCATGGGGATACCAAATGTCAACTTTTCACGTGTTCCTTTGGTCCACATCCGTAAACTCAGATGGTACAGTATTTTATGGAGCAGTCACATTCCTACCCCATAAAACACACAACCCCTGGTCTCCTGTCAGACCAATATACAGAAAAATTCTGTTGATATGAAAGATGATCACAAAATGGAAGATGACAAAAAATTAGTTTTTCCCCACCACTAGTTTCCACTTCACAAGCATCCACTGCACACGGATGTTATGTTGAAGAGAAATATTCCTAATCATTGTGTGTCATTCTGTGCTGTTGTAGTGATGCACAAGTGTACCAGCATGTTTCCCTCTATTCCTGTATTTCAATGCATGGACAATAGAGAGTGCACCTTGACAGGAATGTCATATGAGACATTGTATGTAATTATTGAACAGATTAAATAAGAAATATGCACAATAAATTCACTGAAGTAGTTTCCTAAGCTCTTTGGTAAGAGAGCCTGTGTCACACTGCGGTGAGGTCAAGCTGGGTTTTTGTTCTGTTTCGTCATTTGATCGTACACCAAAGCCAATTCCTAGTCTTGCCATAGTCATAGTGTTTTTGCTTGTGTGTTTTTGTTTCCTCCTTGATAGAGTAATTTTTTTTGTTGTAATTTTCTTAGTCTAGACTTTTGTTTCATAGTGTTTAGTTTTGCTGTTTTTTTCAGCCTCCCTTGGAGAGATTTCAATTAATGTTTTGCAGCCTTTTGATTTTCCTCATTGCGAGTGATTTTGATAACCTTTTCATAAACCAGTTTAGAGTTTTTTCCTCCTTTGGAGTGATTTTTGTTTTCCTTAGGTTAGGTCTGTTTTTCATAGCTTGTTGTTGCATTCCAAATAAATCAGCTCACTGACACCTCTGCATTTGAGTCCTGTTTTGAGTCCGGCCTGACAGTACACTTCGGCCACTATGAGTACCTAGTCATGCCTTTTGGTCTCACTAATGCTCCAGCAGTATTCCAAGCTATGATTAATGATGTGCTCCGGGACTTTTTAGACCGGTTTGTGTACGTTTACCTTGATGACATCCTCATTTACTCCCCAGATCTAGAGACTCATAGAAACCATGTATCCCAGGTCCTCCAACGGTTGTTAGAAAACAAGCTCTATGTGAAGGCAGAACAGAGTGAGTTTCATGCCGACACCATCTCCTTCCTGGGCTTCATTGTAGCCCCTGGAAGGGTGCAGATGGATCCGGCTAAGCGCTGTGGCCGAATGGCCCACACCTGATAGCCGCAAAAAGGTCCAGCAGTTCCTCGGTTTTGCTAACTTTTATAGGCTGTTTATTAGAAGTTTTAGCGCAATAGCAGCCCCGCTCCATGCACTACCTGGAGGCGGAGGAACCTTTCAGCACCTCAAGACCCGTTTCACCACGGCTCCTATCCTCATGATGCCTGATCCCCGGCGGCAGTTTGTGATCGAGGTGGACGCCTCCAACGAGGGAATCGGAGCGGTCCTGTCCCAGCGGTCTGAAAAAAGGACGGGAAGATGCATGCCTGCGCCTTCTTGTCGCGCCGTCTGTCCCGGGCAGAGCAGAACTATGACGTCGGCAACCGGGAGCTGTTGGCGGTCAAGCTGGCCTTGGAAGAGTGGAGGCACTGGCTTGAGGGGGCGGAACACACGTTTATCGTCTGGACCGACCATAAGAACCTGGAATACATACGTAAATCCAAGAAACTGAATTCTCGCCAGGCAAGGTTGGGCCTCTTTTTTTAACCGCTTCTCATTCTCTCTTTCTTACAGGCCGGGTTCCCAGAACGTCAAGCCCGATGCCCTGTCACGTCTCTACGACCCTGAGCCTGTTGCCAAAGAACCAGAGCCCATCCTTCCACGGACCTGTGTGTTTGGAGCGGTGACTTGGCAGATAGAAAATGAGGTCAAGCAGGCTAATGGTGAGAGCCCGCCACCTAGTGGGTGCCCTGAGAATCGATTGTTTGTCTCAGCTGAGCTGCGCCCACAGGTGATCCACTGGACTCACACCTCGCCAGAGATGTATAAAGTACTGGAGTAAAGGAGTGGAGTAGAAGTACAAGTGCTATATCAAAAAACTGACTTGAGTAGAAGTTGAAGTGTTCATTAAACACCATACTTAAGTGAAAGTACAAAAGTATTCAAAATGTGTTGTAAAAGTACAAGTAAAAGTACAAGTACAAGTACTGTTGTTTATATTATTTCAAATATTTATTAAGGCACAACTTCTAATCTTACAGTGTTACAATGTTCATGGTAGAGTTCTGTGATTTCCCATGGTCTGTGAATGCGTCTGAATGAATGCGAGAGCGAGGGGGCGGGGGAGCAGGTGAGAGAGCGCGCGCGCCTGGGTGAGTCAGGTGTATGAAGTACGGCGAACGAACGAGCGAGGTTGATGTGTGAGACCGGGACTGTTCTGTTGTTTTTTTTTGGTGTGGTTACGGCTGACAGTAACCGAGTCCTGTAACCAAACCGTTCAGCAATAAATGCAGTTTGTTCAATATCGCCTCGTAATTCATCATGCGTCCGGCTGGACGCTACAATAGTAACGAGTAACGATTCAGCACATGAAAAATGTATCGGAGTAAAAGTATTAAATTCATCAAAAATATGTAGTGCAGTAAAAGTGGAAGTTGGGGAAAAAAATAATACTCCAAAAAAGTACAGATACTGCATTTTAGTACTTAAGTACAGTACTTAAGTAGTTCCACTTCGTTACTATACATCTCTGCACCTCACTGCTTTCCTGTCATCCGGGGGTTCGGCGGACCATGTATGCCATCTCTCGGAGGTTCTGGTGGCGGTCCATGGAACGGGAGGTCCAGGAGTACGTTGAGGCTTGCTTAATCTGTGCCAGGAATAAGACTTCCTCCGGGCTGCGTATGGGACTTCTTCAACCGCTCCCCATCCCCTCCTGACCATGGGCCAACATCTCCATGGACTTTGTCACGGGGCTCCCGGTCTCCCAAGGTAACACCACGGTTCTTACGGTGGTGGACAGATTTTCTAAAATTACGAGATTCATAGCCTTGCCCAAACTGCCTTCAGCCAAAGAGACGGCTGAGATCATGATTAACAATGTCTTCAGAGTCCACTGGTTTTCTAGGGACATTGTTTCCGACCGGGGGCCCCAGTTCGTGTTGTGCTTCTGGAGGGAGTTTTGTCGAGTCATCAGAGCCATGGTCAGTCTCACGTCAGGCTATCACCCAGAGTCCAACGGCCAGACCAAACGCCTCAACCAGCAGCTAGAAACCGGTCTCCGATGTCTGGTGTCTGGTGTCCCAGAACCCCTCGACATGGAGCAAGCTGGTCTGGGTCGAGTACGCTCACAATTCCCTGCCCACATCGGCCACAGGTTTCTCTCCCTTCAAATATGTGTATGGTTACGAGCCTCCTGTCTTCGCGGACCAGGAGCCTGAAGTGTCCGTGCCCTCTGCCCACGCCATGATCCGCCGTTGCCGACGAGTCTGGGCAGCTGCCCGGCAACTCCTCATCCACTAAGGAGACCGGGTCAAAAGGGCCGTGGACCGGAGAAGACGACCCGCTCCAGCGTACCAGCCGGGCCAGAGGGTGTGGCTCTCAGCCAGGAACCTCCACCTCAAAGCCCTCTCAAAAAAATTGGCACTGCACTTCGTGGGGCCGTTCCCCATCACCAAAGTTATCGGGCCTGCAGTGGTTCGCCTTCGTCTGCCCCGGTCTCTCCGTGTCCACCCCATGTTCCATGTGAGTCAGGTCAAACCGGTCAAGGAGAGCCCCATGGTTCCAGCCCCCCGTCCCCTCCTCCTCCTGAAGTAGTAGACAGGGGTTCTGTCTACAAGGTCAAGAGGTTACTGGCTGTGCGCAACCGGGGCTGGGGCAGGCAGTACCTGGTGGACTGGGAGGGGTACGGCCCGGAGGAGCGACAATGGGTCCCTCACGGCACATTATGGACCACAGCCTCATAGTTGACTTTTATAGAGACCACCCTGATCAGCCTGGGCTGTCAGGAGTCGGCCCTAGAGGGAGGGACACTGTCACACCGCGTTGAGGTCAAGCTGAGTTTTTGTTCTGTTTCGTCATTTGATCGTACACCAAAGCCAATTCCTAGTCTTGCCATAGTCATAGCGTTTTTGCTTGTGTGTTTTTGTTTCCTCCTCGATAGTGATTTTTTGTTGTAAATTTCTTAGTCTAGCTTTTTGTTTTAAGCATAGTGTTTAGTTTTGTTGTTTTTTTCAGCCTCCCTTGGAGAGATTTCAGTTAATGTTTTGCAGCATTTTCCTCATTGCGAGTGATTTTGATTTTGATAACCTTTTCATAAACCAGTTTAGGGTTTTTTCCTCCTTTGGAATGATTTTTGTTTTCCTTAGGTTAGGTCTGTTCATAGCTTGTTGTTGCATCACTCTGTCGAGAGGGTTTTGTTGGTTCCAAATAAATCAGCTCACTGACACCTCTGTGTTTGAGTCCTGTTTTGAGTCCGGCCTGACAGCCTGCGTGCTATAGCAAAACTCATATATATATTACTTCTCCACATTTAACCCATCCAGACTGGCACCTGTTGGAACACATGCCCATGCACAGGGTCACACACTCAAATTGACAGATGCCAGATTCATTGGTAGTGGTGGGCATCAATTCACAGCTAGATAGATAGATAGATAGATAGATAGATAGATAGATAGATAGATATAGATAGATAGATCATTACCTTGAGCACGATTTCTGCTGTAAACACCGAAGTGAACACTATATCAGCATAGGCCAACACCTAAAAATGATAATACTATATATTTATATGGTCCGTGTATGTTTCGGTCATTGGATTTTCCGTTCAGAAAAGGATATTAAAAAAACAAAAAATGAGTGGTTATTTGATTTTCATTTTAAAAATTAAAATGGAGATTCAAGATATTTTTTCTTTATCAGGGTCAAGAAGGGATAAACTTAACTTTAAAAACTGTTTGATTTTCATTTTCTGTTTCTAAAAACAAAAGAGAAAGTCATTAGAGAACAGAAACAAAGAAGCGATCGTTTTTTCATATTGTATTTTAAAATGAAAATCAAATAACCACTCATTTTTTGTTTTTTAATATCCTTTTCTGAACATAAATCTAATGACCAAAATATATGGACCATATATAATAGGCACTTTAATTTTTCAATTGCAATGAAATTCAGTGCTAAAATTACAATGAAACAAGCATACGTTACCTGGTTCCTGAAGGACATAGGGTCAATGGGATCCTCAGCAGCTAATGAAATAGATGACAGTAGAATGAAGAGGAGGATGATGTTGGTAAAAGTAGTTGCATTGATAATACGATGGCAGAGTTTTCGGAACCTGAAATAGGTAAAAAGCATGTTAATTTAACCAAGAAGTATTGGACTGGACTAAGCTTATTTCCCCTACCCTACATAGATTCAAGGTGTTGTCAAATGATTTGACCTCTCAGGTAAATCTTGTTTTGCTATGTCTTTTTGACAACTGTCTACTTAACGTTATACTGGAGAGGGGGGCATAATATAGGGCAATATACTGACTATATCACCCTACATTATGAGCAGGGCATTGTATATATGCAAGTTTGCAATCCACAACCCGGAACCCTAACCCTAACAGCAACTCACATACTCAGCTCTGCTGCTGATCCCACAAATGCATGTACAAATGCATGTTCCTTACAAATTTTAAATTCTCATTTAGTTTCAAATTGATTGTGTTTAATAAATGAAATTCGTAAGTGATTATTGTGTACTATTTGAAGAAATATTATGATATGACATACAAGGTGTTGGTTAGCGCTCCCCGTCACCTGTTAGTCGCACAAATCAATCCGTTGGATAACGTGCTGCGTTAACGTGAGACTCTTATCGGGCAATAAAAAAAATATTGCAGTTTATCTATTCTCAAAGCTGTTCCAGCCTCTCAGGTCTCTTTTTGACTTTTTTCTCTTTTGTTCGTTTTTGTTTTCTTCATTGTAACTCCATGGAGTCCTGATCTCTTTAGCAGTTTAGAGAGTTTTGTGCTTTTGTCGTGTTTTTTCTTGGTGTTGTTTTTTAAATGCCGCTTCCACCTGGACAGGCCTTTTCGTCTCCCAGTGTCACAAATCACAGAGCGGAAAATGCAGCTGGTTTGAGTACTGTATACTATACAGTAGCCTTGTGATTTGAGTGTGCTCATGAACATGAATGACTCCTTTTCATTTTCGTCCATTAGGCTAAATGGCATAAAGCGGAAATAGAAAGAATATGTATGAAACAAGTCAAGTATGTTTGGTTTTTATAAAGTTTGCAGTAAATATGTTATATTTTTATTCTACATGGACACCACTGTTTATTTCCCACTATGCCCCACTCCATTTATAATAATACAGCTTTTGAAAGTTCAGAGATAAGTCTGTTGCAAAAGTCCACAGTGACTCTCGTTTGTCAAAACGTCTGTATGTCCTCAACGAGCTCCTGTTTTGTGCCTGGCTTAGCCTCCTTGCAAATAAAGTCTTTCATGGAATGCCTAAATATATATGTTTGATGGTTTCGTAAGCTTATACTGCAAACTTTATTAAAAACAAACATACTTGACTTATTTCATACTTGATTCACCCGTAATTCTTTCCATTTACGCTTTACACCATTTAGCCTATGGTCACTGTTTACCAAATCAACAACATCTAGGCTATTCTGTCCTCACTGTACATAATTACTGAAGCTCTTCGCCTCTCTCTCTCTCTCTCTCTCTCTCTCTCTTGCTCGCTCCTAATCTGCATGTAGTGAAAGGCACAGCTGGACATCAGTATCCATCATACTGTACAGTATGCTTTACGGTAACGTATTGTGTCACTTCCGGTATCGGTGTTGTTGCCACGGTGCTCTCTGCTCTGCTCACCTGAACAGATTTCCGTATATTTCTCACATCAGCGACTATCTACTTATCTCTGCACTACTCTTTGACTTGTTCTGTCTGTGCATAAACAGCTCTCTGAACTCCAGTAACTACAATCTGATAGTTTCACCAGTTTCTGTTAGCCACACTAACTAAACCTAGCTTTTACACCACCAACCGCTCCACGTTTCAAACAGATTTTCCCAGCTCAGCGACACACCCGCTGAGAAACCAACTCTGGTCATTGGCAGCTCCATAGTCCGAAACGTGAAGTTAGCAACACCGGGGGCCATAGTTAAATGCATCCCGGGGGCCAGAGCGGGCGACATCGAGTCTTTTTTGAAACTGCTGGCTAAAGATAAACGTAAATACAGTAAGATTGTTATTCACGTCGGCGGTAATGACACCCGGTTACGCCAATCGGAGGTCACTAAAATTAATGTTTCATCAGTGTGTGAATACGCCAAAACAGTGTCGGACTCCGTAGTTTTCTCTGGTCCCCTCCCCAATGGGACCAGTGATGACATGTTTAGCCGCATGTCGTCATTTCACCGCTGGCTGTCGAGGTGGTGTCCAGCAAACGATGTGGGCTTCATAGATAATTGGACACCTTTCTGGGGAAAACCTGGTCTGATTAGGAGAGACGGCATCCATCCCACTTTGGATGGAGCAGCTCTCATATCTAGAAATATGGCCAAGTTTATTAGTTGACCAAACCATGTCGACAACCCAGAGTTGAGACCAGGAAGCAGAGCTGCAGT